>OY757923.1:88004186-88076686 GCA_963585895.1 Sepioteuthis lessoniana | reverse complement strand
AACCTGAAATACAAAATCTCTGGACTCACATGAAAATGTGTTTCTTGTTCCGTTTGGGAGAACACACAGACACAGGCCATTACGATATTGCCTGCTTGTAATAGTAGTAACTGTTGTTGACACTTTTTTTTTTTCTTCGTTGAGCACATGAAGAACTAAGAATCGAGCTAGTAGCATTGCTAGATGAAATAAAGTAGGTAGGTAAATTCAACAATGTGTAGATAGGGGTGGCGGGGTAGAAAAAGAGGAAGAAGAACACACAGTGTGTTATGTGTGTGTAATATCTTCCAGACATTTTTACAGCGAACACACGGACACAGTGTAAAGCGATTTTTCACACACACACACACACACACACACACACACACACACACACACACACACACACACACACACACACCAAAACTGACACACTCAGACATACACACAACATATACACACATATACACTGACACTCACACAAACGTACACACAAGCAAGCAAGCGCACACACACACACGTATACAGAGGGAAAGCAAAGCAGTAATAGATGACATCATGTGATATATTTCTTCAATGACTTTCTATATATGGGCAATCCCGCCCACATGACGTCATGTGGGAGGAGCTAAGAATGTTTTTCGTTTCCCATTGATAGAAAACTAGATTGAAAAAGAAGGAAAAGAAAGAAAGAAGGAGAAGAAAGAAAGAAGGAAAAAAAAGAAAGAAAGAAAGAAAAAAGAAAGAAAGAAAAAGAAATAAAGAGAGAATACTCTGTTTATGAATTAAAATCTTTTTTTCCTCGTTTTTTTTTTTTTTTTTTTTTGTCTTTTTGCTCTTTCCCCCTTTTTTTTTGTTAATTCTGAGTTTGAAAATAATTAATTAATAAATTATAAACTTCCATCATCATCATCATCATCGTCATCATCATCATCATTAAATAACATACAGCAACGCGTGCACGTACACGCGTATATTTACAATAACATCATCATCATCGTTTACTTCATTATGACTACTAACACCATCATCAACACAATCGTAAGCCACTGTCACAATAATAACAATGGCCATAAAAAAATATATTTCTTAATGGTTCTTTTTGATCTGTTCATATATGGGAGATATGCATACGAAATATTTGGGTCAAATATTTAAAATTATTCTTTCAAAAATACGAAACCAGTAAAATAATCAAGAACTATTTTGTTGTTCTTCGCAGGCGGAAGATTTTAATTCACAAAATATAGTGCGTCGGTTCATTGATATTTGAAAGAGGTGAATATCACAAGTTTTAACCTTTGTAATGTGTTTGTTGTTAAATTCTAATTACTTTAGTGCCATTCTAAAAAGTTATATATTAACAATTTTAACTTACATAAAATAAAATAAACTACTTTTCAGACAGAGTAATTTAAAAAAAAAAAACTTTTTTTGCACATATCTGATCCTTTTTTTAAATTGAAAGATCAAACCAAATATTTTTCTATCAATAAAAAAAAAATCCAGTTTCAAAAATATTTTTTGTTTCGTTTTCTTTATTTCTGTTTTGTAATTTAATATGTTAGCTGTATTTCTATATATATATATATATAAAAAATAAAAAATTTAAAAAAACAGTTGAAATAAAGAGAAAATATAATATCATTAGATATTTCTCTCTTTTGGTCATTTTTTTGCACAAGTCTGTCTTTCTTTTTTGAACCCATTCACAAAAATCTTACTGTTTCTCTCTTCCCATTCACAGAAACTAACCTCTCTTTCCCTGACTTCTTCTTTTTTTTCTCCCTTTTACTACAGCCATTAGCTCCTCCCTCTTCGTCTATCTACCTGCCTATCTGGCAACCCTCCCCTCACTCTCACAACAAAAAGAAGTAAAACAACGAATGTAAATTAATGCCCAGATGCAGTTAAACCTCTTACTAACACCTCCCTCTCTCACAGTCCTCAGCCTCCTCCTTTTACTACCTTTCAACATTACTACTACCAACCAGGAAGAAAAACCTACCGACTAAAGCGGGAATAAAAGTGAAAGAAAGAAGAGAGAGAGAGAGAGAGAGAGAGAGTAAAAATTTGAGAAAGAAGAGAAACAAGAGAAGGGGAGTAGAAAAACAGGAAGACAAGTTGGTGCCCTTCCCTCTCTATAAAATATCAGCTTATCAACAACCCTTCCATTTTGCACACACGTACACAAAAGAGTGACAACCCAACCCCAGTCTCTCTACCCATCAGCCTCCTGCAAGTATATAAGCTACACATGAGAAGGTTGGGTTTACAAATTTGCCTGTGTAAAGCGAGCAAGCTCAGTGCGTTTTAGCTATATAAGAGAAGCGTTGTGCTTCTATCTCGTAACGTTATTACATATAGCAGTGCCTCTTTCTTTTTCTCTTATTTAATTTAGAAGAAAAAAGAGAGGGGCATTATTTCAATTTTATACACATCAATCTTTTTTAAAAAAAAATAACTTTTCAATCTTTTTTTTTTTTTTTTATTTAAAACAAAAACCGAAAATTTTACTTTTTATCAAATCACCAATTTTCACGCACTTTTTTTTTATTGTCCAATAACTTGGCATTATTATATTCATACATATATATTTGAAAGAAAAAAGTCATCAAAATTTACCAAAAAATGGATACTGCTGTTCCTGTCTCGCCCAGGGATCTTTCTGAAATGATTACAAATTGTAACAACGCCTGTTTGGTTCTAGATTGCCGTCCATTTTTACATTTCAACGAAGGCCATATAATGACCGCACAGAATATTCATTGCCCACCAATCCTGAAACGACGTTCTGGGGGATTTATTTCTTTGGAAAATATCGTTCCTGACGAATCGCGACGTCTTCAACTGACCAATGGTCAATATGAGTCTGTCATTCTTTACGATCAAGATACGAATATTCTAGCAGATGCTGCGAAGGACTCTAATCTCTGTTTGGTATTTAAAAGCCTAAGCCAACAAATCGAAAATGTGGCAGTATTTTATCTAAGTGGTAAGCATTTTTCTTTTATTGATCTCAGCTTCTTTTTGCATCTGCACACTTCTTCTTACTTCGAAGTCTATTGCACTAGAATTGTCAAGAATTCTTCCTTTTTCGTTTTCTCTTTCCTAAATGTCTTTATTTATTTTTCCTATTCGCTTGTTCGTATTGCTTAATATTTCATTCATTCATTTTTGTCTTTAATTCATGCAAGTAGCTTGCAAGCTAGTTAACAGATAATTATGGATTTTCACCTAAATCTCCAAGTAAAACTTAAATTTTCTGCTACCAAAACCAGGAAGTCGTTTTTGTTTGTTTTTTTTTGGGGGGGGTTCTAAAATTTCACCTTTTTTAAGTAACGAATTCTGTGTTTACCAAAACATTACCTAAACTGTACGAATTCCAAAATCCTATTAAATGTTTATATTTTGTGTCTAATTTTAAATGTTAGATTACTGGAGGGGAAAAAAATTATATGCAAAAGTGTTTTTAAAAATAAAGCATTCAAATATTCACGTGCAAATTACCTTTTATTTTAATTTTTTGCCCCCCCCCCCCAACCTGATCTTTAGTCTACACTAAAAGACCTAATGTTTTTGGGGTTTTTTTTTGTTTGGCTGCCTCTCGTCTTTTGACTTGTATATCGTTCCACATTTTTTTTTCAACACCCTAAAAAAAAATATTAACATCTAATTGTGTTTAATGTAAACACACTTGAAAGATGTATATGATGTTTCTTCCTCGACGTGACCCTCAGCAAACATCAATCCAATCAGTCTCCACCTTAAGTCGACACCTACCTCACTTTCTATTTATAGTGTATTACACAAACTATCAACCCGCGCTTCGTTATGACATTAGTGACTGTCTTAAAGCGGGTATCTATCTTACTTAAACCTGTACAGGAAATTTTCGATTTCTAATAAAAATCCACCCTTTTCCACTTGAAAGATAGTCGACTCTTAAATATATATACAGCGAGATTGAATTGAATGAGATAATTGAGGTGCTTGCTGTATATGATTGCCGTAAAGTGCGCGACTGCTGTGTTTACTAGAGATTATTTATGAATAATAAAGAAGTCTTTGTTTTTATTGATTTAATTTTAAAGTGATTAATGTTTTTAGAATTCTTTGTTTATTCATAACCTATTTCAATTAATATGCTCCTTTTATTTCAAATCCTAAATCTGAAATGAATAAAAGTCCATTCTGACTAGAATTCATTAACAAAAATCAATAAGTCAATTCTACAATGAAAAGAGAATCGAAATTATAAATTTTCACCTAAATTTTAGATATGCATATTTTATCAAAATATTTACTTTGTGTTGTTTTTAATTTATTTATTAGATGTACTTATGAATTAAATCTGTGCACTTTAAAAACTTGAATTTTTTTTTTTTTAGTTTGAACCGATTTCTTTCGTTTATTTTAAAAGATCTTGTAAATTTCAAAAATTGAATTGATTAATCATTAATTTTTTAAAGTCTTGTGACAAATGAAGGAAAAAATTAAACTGGTTTGTTGTTAAACTGAAATTATGGAGCCTTCAATATCACAATGAATGACCTACTATATTTATTTAGAATTCAATAATTCAATTGCTATATATATATATATATATATATATATATATATATATATATATATATATATATATATATATATATATATATATGTGTGTGTTTATTTAGGCTAGATTTCGTCTAAAAACACAAAAGCTGAATTAACCCTCCCTCCATTCATTATTCTTGAACATTTTCATCTTTCTACCATCCCTCTCATTTACTTTGCCTCTCTCTCTCCCCTCGGAGTGCTGCAACTATCTGCCCTTCATTCCTCTCTCTATGAAAGATATGCAGTGGCAGTAGGCAGAGGGTGATTTTGGGGGTTGATTCTCTCTATGTAGGTTGCAGTGTACCACCTACACTTAAAAATTTTAACCATTACATCATAATTGTGTTGCCTTACAACTTTAGACACCTAGAGCAAAATAAATAGATTAAATTAATCGGCATTATATCATGGTTTATTTTTATATTTAAAAAAAAAAAAATAACTTATTACAGTTATGGGTTGAGAATATTTAAATTTAAAATTATTTTTTTAATTTTAAATAAGATTATTCCAGATACCAAAATTCTGTGCTTGAATTTTGATGAAAATAAGACTAAGATTTAATTTCTTGGGTGTATTCTAATTAAATCGACTTTTGCATCTTATTTAAAATTTTTATTGGCTTTGAATATTAGGTAATTTTAAAATATTCTCTTTCGCTAAATATTTAAAACGATCATGATTTTGGTACGCTTTCTTTTATAACAAATTCTAAATTTAATTTTTACGCTTTACATATCATCCTTAAAAACAAGTCCATTTTAATTAATACAAAGTATTTAAAACAAAAATTCATTTTAGAACCCCCTTACTGTAAACGAATTGGAAATAAATTTAATTTGTTTTACATATCCCTAGATCTGAATTGATTAGCTTATTTCCTCCTTTTTTTTTTTAATATCTTCCCTAATAGCCACCTGTCTTCCATTAAACCTTTTTTTTTTCCAGACATCTACACGTTTTATGAAATTGAATCTATGATCTTTAGTTTAGTTTGTAATTCTATAGGAACATGTTCTCCGTAATTACCTAATCTGAATTTCTCAGTACCTTGATATTTTTTTTTTTCTAGTGATTGGTAGTTTGATTATCTTTGTATTATAACACATTACAGTTGTTTACACCCACCTCTTTTAGAGCGGGGGAAAAGCTAGCTTCCTTCCGACATTCTTGACATAATTCCTGTTGGTACCTACCTTGTTCTTGCTAACCCCCTATTCGTTATATTACTGCCTTGGTTATTTGGTGTCGTTTATACCTGCATTTCAAGCACTTTTAATAAGTTCTGAATGAAGAATATTTTTTATTTTGTCTTTCAAGTGTTTTTTTTTTTTTGTCTAACCAATAGTTCAATTTTTTTTTACACTGGTCTTCATCAAAACGAATATAAGCAAAAACTACATCAAAATACCCGAAAACAGATTTTGAAAAACTACTTCGTTTTCTTATATAAATACTTTAAATATTCTCTAAAAAAAGATGTTTAAATATATTTACTTGGAAATATTTTAGAGTTTAGTTTAATATTTTCCTTAAGTTATAAAAAAAACAATCTTAGAATTATGTAAGTTAACTTCTTTTTTTAAAAAAAAACATACTTCTGTTTATTTTATTACCCTTAAATAAATAGTTGTCGGTCACTGGCCTTAATTAGCACGAACCTCCTTAGGTTACAATCGTGCTCTAATGTAGTAAGTCTTATCTTCTCTTCCAGTTATGTCTTTCTTTACTGGCCTTCCGCCTACGTGCTTGTTTTCTAGGCCAGACCTCTTCTTTCTTTCTCTCTGTATTGCTTGGCAATAATCAGGGTCGATAAATGTTATTTTAACGTTTCTATTTTATGTGTGATTGTGTGGTAGTTTCACTATTGTGATTAGTCAAAGAGGCCTGTTTCCTACGGTTTCTCTATTAGAAAGTAAAAATAATAAAGTGGATTTTTCACTTTTAATTTAACTAAATAAATCGCTTTCACGTTCTGTTTCATTTTACTAAAAGCAGTTTTCTCATTAATTCACTTAAAATAATGAATGGCCATTTTAATTCTTATGTAATATGCAAAACTGGACCCCGACTTTCTATTCGCGGTAAATATATATATATATATTCACACATAAACATTTATGCTTCAGTCCATGTATACTTAAGACTGGCCCAACTATATAGTAGTTGGTTAAATTCAACATTGGAGCAAAAGTGGGGGATCTACCTGGATAAATTATTTTTTTAAGCTAACAAAAAAGCTAATTCCATCTTCATTTTAGGGCACTTGTTTAAGATTTAATTAGCTACTTGTATTGCTAAAAATTAGATTTTTTTTCTTTTCTTTTAATAAAAGAAAATGTTCAATCTCGTAGTTGTATGATAAAATGTTCACAATTCAATAAAATAAAGGTTTATTTTAAAATAAGATTTCTCTCTCTCTCTCTGACGAAATTGTAACGGCATCTGGATCTAATCAAGATTTTAATAAGTCATAATTACTCTTAAAAGTTTCATGCATTTTCAAGAGAATGTAATATTCATGAATGACAAAAATTTGCCTTCATACATTAACCCACTTATTGAGGTGACGGTGTTGCCGTTATTGTAGTAGTAGTTGTTATCGTGGTAGTGGTGGTATAGACGTGGCTCACCCCGTAAAGACGCTTTTCTTTTTCGGTTTTTCTCCAACCGATTCTTAAAAGTATTCATTTATACTATATCTATTTCTGTGGACCTTTCTTATTTATTTATTTATTTTTTGTAGTTAAATTAATCTCTTTAAAATTACTAAAAAGTAAAGACCTTTAGCTTTTAAGTTAAAGGTAGCAGGTACCCACAGAATAAGAACGTTCGTACCCTGACTGGTTGGTTCTGGTTTTCAACTTAAGCGAAGGAAGAGTATTGGCAAATTTAATATACATCTTGACTTATTTTATTCAGCTAGTGAGAAAATGAAACTACCGTATTTTACTTGTGTATAAGTCGAGTTTTTATATCTTAAGCAAAAAAATTAATTTTTAAAAATTATCTATACAAAAATAAACTTAAATTTATTCATTGAAACTAGAAACGAACCTTTTGAATTCAAAAAAATAATGTTTCCTTATAAATCAAATCGACTTATACACGAATATATACAGAAAAACTTATTTAAAAAAAATTTAGACTAAAGAATTGCAATTAATTTTACTTAAATTTATGTTAAAGACGGGGAGGGCATATTTGTCCTTTAAAGTCATTCAAAGAATATTATGGTATTTTTCCAAATGTTAATCTAACTTTTTTTTTTTTTTTTTTTTTAATTCACGAGTACAATTTTTTGATAAAATGTTAAGTTTTCAGTCCTAAAATAATTTCTATTTTGTATTGAAATTCTAATTGGGTGATAATTGTTCCGATAATTGCTTTTTGTCACTCTTGTGGCCGCTTTCTGACTCATACACTGACTAGATATGTAGGTTATTTTATTTATATTTAAAAACAAAACAAAAAAAAACAATCCTCTGCGTGGGTAAACATTATTCACACACGCATAATTTTGACTAGAGTACCAAAAATATAAGCCTTCTCTACACTAACGTGTGGATAGATAGCTTATATTTTTGGTGCCACCTTTAAAATTTACGTAAATTTTTAAATTCACTTAAAATGTATACAGTAAATATAATACTTACATCCACAAACTAGATAAGTTTTCAGTTATTGCTTTTTTTTTTTCTTTTTTTTTTTTTTTTTTTTCTTTTTTTTTTTTTTTTTATCTAATCTTTTCCTAATACTGAAAACTTACCTATACGGACTGGAACGTATAATTATTTTAAGTGTCGTGATCACCGTAATTAGATTTAATTTCGATAATTGTAAAATTTGTAATATGAATAATTGATTCTGTTGAGGGAAGCTAATAGAAAAACACGCGTATTCCCATTTTCAGTGCTCGTTTTAAATATTCACCTGCCGAATTTTTTTATTATAATATAATCCTATTAAACGGTGGAGAGACCCTTCAAGTAACCATCCCTCTTCCTCGGGCGCCTAAACATTTACCTGCGCCTCTGATAATTAACTTGGTCCCCCTTAAAACGTGTGCGTGCTTATTACATACACACTATATATATATATATATATATATATATATATATATATATATATATATATATATATATATATATATATATATATGTGTGTGTTACCGTTTGTTAACGAACCCTACCTAACGTCGGGTGGTATATAGTTAGCAAGTTCTCTACGGTAAATTGGGCTTGACTTTATTTTTTTTTATCCCTGAAATTTAGGAAAATGGCCGAAGTCGGTATTTCCTATTCAGTCACACAAATTCCTTTTTTCGTTTGCTCAATCTCCCTTCACTATCTCGACTGAAGTCGCCCACAAATCTTAAATAGGTAGAATGTCCTCCCTATTCCATCGTAATGAATATCCACATTTTGCTTGAATCGGTTATTTAGTTTGATAAAGGTTTTAAGACTTAATCGTCTGCTTACTCCTTTCAATATTGTTTAAAGTGATAGTTTTATCAAATGCTTATATATTTTTTATTCTATTAAAGACTGGGCAATATTTTCTTTTTCAAAATACGTAATTCAAGATAGATTTAAATATAGCCAGAAAAAAAAATATTGAAATAATTCTTCATTCCTCCCCGCCACCAACAAAAAAAACTAGTTTTTCTAGTCTAACTAAACCAACAGGATTTTTTTTAAGTGAGCCATTTATGCGAGCTTGTAAAGCAAATCATATGAAGATACTTAATCTGATAAAATAAAGCTCTGCTCCATTCATTTGTTTAAACGGATTTTGAGTGACTGGCATTGTCATTTGGGACTTCATTGGAAGCTCTGATTTTTCATTCATAATCAACAACCTCCTTTTCACTAAGTTGATTTATTTCCAATTGCTACAAATATTTTGATGTAAGCCTATGGCTTTAACACACAAAAGCTTTTAGTATCCACGAAAGAATAAAGCTACGAAACTATTAAATTCTCTCTCCCTAATTAGTTATAAAATTCTCATGGGTAATTTGCTATCAAAAAAGACACTTGGGGAGATTTTCATCTGATCAATATGCTTAAAATCCCTTAGAGAATAACGCTATTTCCAGTCTAATTTGTAACCGATTGATTGCTGGGTTTGCGTCTTTTGTTTTTTTGTTTGTTTTTTTAGGAGAGGGAGTATGCTTTTGGGGGGTTTATTTAATAATCCAAATTCTGGAATTATGAGATTTTTAATTAGTATTTTCGAATCTTTCACTTTCTAAATAAAAGCCCAAACTGACATTTGTTACAGTGGGTTCGAGGATCGTCTAGTTGAGGAGTAAATTTATCCTAATGTATATGACATCATTCACACATATATATACTCATCTTTTTCTCTCAAACTGCATTTTATATACTTGTAATAATTCATTTGGAACTCTTAATTAATTATTTGTTTCTTTTTTTATTACAGGTGGTTATTTGTCCTTTAAACATATATTTCCTCGATTATGCATATCAGAAAGAATTCTTTTGGATAGTTACCTTGACAAACCATCTGCCACAAATTACTTGGTAAGTGCTTTTTTTTTTCTTTTCTTTTTTTTTTCCTCCTCCTCTTAACCCTTTCAGTACCAAACCCTTTGAGGTTATTTCCATAAATTTCATGAAAGGGACAATTATCTGGCTAAATTCTAATTCGTACTTATATATATTTTTAAATGCTGTGACAGATTTTAAACAGCTTTATTGTGGCTGACATCTTGTTACCCAATACATTTAGTCAGAGGACATATTTCCAACCAAATTTTATAAGAAATTTTATATAATATCTAATATAGATTTAGCTGCTTTGAAATTCTTCTACAATTTATATAAGAGCCAATAAGTTATAGATAAGTTTTCATTTTTGAGCTTTAGTGAGATATGATAATCTGCTATGATTGACGTTAAAAAAAAACTTTTTCTTTTTTCTTAGATATTAATTTTTCTTTCTTATTTTCTTTCTCTATAGGTCCATCCTGTTGAAATTCTCTCTCATGTCTTTCTCGGTGACCATTGTCACGCGAGTAATATGGAGCTTCTGAAAAAGCTGGGAATGACTGCTGTGATAAATGTATCTCGATCGTGCAATAATTACTTTCCGAATGAGTTCCGTTACTTGACCATTCCTGTAGAAGATTCTCAATATGCTGATCTCTCTTCATGGTTCCAAAAAGCCATCACATTTATTGGTAAGTAAAGTTTTTTTTTTTTAATTTGATCCTTTGCAAAAAAAAAAAGCTTGGCAAAATGAATGTACAATACAATTTCCTAACCTCTTGGCAAAAATTAACCCAAGACAGTTTGATATACCATTATTCAGTCTATACTGATGTGCCCATCTTTGATCTTTTTAGTGGGCAAAAATTTTAAAGTGGTAAAAACTATAGGTTAAAAAAAAAAAAAATTTACAATTAAATTGATCTTTTGTTTTTGTTTTTTTTTTTGACTTAATATTAATTCGTGCTTTTTGAAAGTATTGTATTGTATTCATGGAAAGGAGAAAGAAAAAAAAAATACAATCTCTCTTAGATAAAGAACACTCCATGCAAGTGCGTGTTCTCCTCTTTGCTGTACTCCAGAGGAAGGAGGTTTTTTTAAATCCTTTCTGTGTCTCTTTTGACATGTAGCAGAGGACAGCACTTGACTGACCACTTCAAATTTGATTGGGATAGGGTCTGGGAATCAAGACTGACAAAAGATATTTTGTCAGATACCAAATATGGACATAAGTTTGTAAATTTGCCTGAGAATGAATAACCACTTAGCCTTTTGTCTCACTATATATATATATATATATATATATATATATATATATATATATATATATATATATATATATATATATATATATATATAGTTTGTCAGTGGCAGAATAAAAACTAAATACCAAAAAGAACTTTTGAAATGTTTGTCATAGAAAAAAAAGTTTCCCTTTGACTTATTCTTGTTTTTTATTTTTTTACTTTCAGATCAAGAAAAACATCTTGGTGGTCGTGTACTTGTTCACTGCCATGCTGGTGTAAGCCGTTCAGCGACAGTTTGTCTTGCATACTTAATGCAGTGTGATGGCCTTGCATTAGACAGTGCTTTTGAGTACGTCCAGAGTAGACGCAGCGTAATTTCTCCGAATCTCAACTTTATGCGACAATTACAGGACTTTGAGAAGGAACTCTCCGAAACAACCCCACTAAAAAGCTCTTATCTTAAATCCCCTTGCAGACCAGAAAGCCAATTCACGAACTTTTGTTTTTCCGATTTTAGAACATCATCATTACCACTTAACCACAACAGTCCCCTGGCATCACCAACTTAACACTACTAAATGAACAGTCGACTGAAGTCTTGAAATGATGATGATTTTAAAAAAGAAAAAACAAACTTTAAAAATTATTAAAAAAAACTTTTCAAAAACGATCTCCACAGGGACAACTGTTCTTGCTGTCAGCTTAAAGCTGTTACCTGCAAAATGGTGTTAGACTTGCGGTGGAACTCCTGCAGATAAAACGTGTGCATTTTGCTGAATCAAAACGGCAATTGATTTTTTTTTTTTTTTTTTTTTTTTTTTTTTTTTTTTTTTTTTTTTTTTTTTTTTTTTTTTTTTTTTTTTTTTTGTGCACATCTCTGTTCCCCAAGTGTGAGCTATGAAGCAAAGACAGAAATAGATATCTATCTATATCAAACTTGGCATGATCATGCCGTGAATAAATAAAATAAAAATTACAAAAAAAAACTATTTGACAAGACAGTTAAGATGGGCATTCCTTTTCTGGTAGGCCCTGTCCTTGATGTTGTCCTGTTGGGGAAGGTGGACATAGGGCAAATGGTATCGGCACATCCTGTTCAAAAACGGAGGTGAAGCTATAGGTATTTCTGCCTATAGAAATCTTTCCAAGTGCATATATATATAGTGTGTGCACACGCGTGCGCTCATACATGCACTTTCTCCCATTTTAACATATGGTTAAAACTCTTGGCTTTTATGACCACAGTTTTTGAGTATTTAATACAATTTCTATCATGTTATCTCCCCTTGAATTTTTTTTTTTTTTCTAAAGACTTGGGGGAAATTAGTTACTCAAAGTGGATGTCCAAGGTGTATCCCATACCTCTATGGGACATGGGAGTGACAGATTGACTGTTTTCAATAGAAAAGTCTTAAGTATTTATATTTTAAATGAACAAAACTGATATCTAAACACGAGTGGAAGAGTGTTTGTTGCATGCTTGTGTATATGAATGTGACTCTACCCCCACCCCTCCCTCAATAATATATAAAATTGAACCAAAAACTCTATATATTATGACCAGATATTTCCCCTTTGACTTTCCCTCCCCACAAATACCAGCAAAACAGGGGAGGTGTTTTGTTTTTTTTTGTTTTAACCAAATTTAATTCCCACCCTCTTTTCTGTTAGATTTGCAGAGTGGGGGAAATCTTAGTGTATAATTTGACAATTTTAAAGTTTAAAACAAAAAGTTAAAACAAAGAAACTTGCCCCATGACACACTTTGTTCTTTAAAGAATTATATAAAGCCTCTATTTTTCCATTGCATTTAAAAAAAAAATAAATAAATTAAAAAAAAAAAAAAAAATGAACTTAAACCCTCCAGAAAATTCTGTTAATTTCTTTATTTATCATTGGACATTACCAGAGGAAATTAAAACGGTTCTGTTCCTATTAATAACAGTGACTTTTTCTTCCCAGTGTTCAATTTATTTGAAATTTCCAGAAAGTTCGACAAAGAAAAAGATTTTAAAATTGTGATATTACATAGGGGTGAGAGGTGTACAAACAATACAAATATTCAATCTTTTATTTTTCATTTTTTAATATAATATTGAAACCCCATCCCCCCTCTATATGCCGAACATTTCTCTTTATTAGAAATGATTGTTTTTAATTTTTTTTAATATTGCCTTATTTTTTATTTTTTTAACATTTCCCGCTCCAACTCTTTGCTCCCACTTCTCTTCACATTGGGGAGGCGATTTAAATGTGGGGTTTATACCAAAGAACATAATGCCCCACACTGCTACCACTGCTATTAACGCACACAAAGATTTAACAAGGTTTTATTTACATCTTTATGTATATAAACTATAGCAAAGTTAATTAATATATAATGTTTGTTAAAACAAGGAAATGAACTTTCTTGAAAAACTTTTTTTAAAAATTTGGGAGTCTTTTTTTCCCATCACTATTTCACTTCTTTATACATTTTTAGAATCTTTCTTCAAACTTATAAATTAGTGAAGAGATACGGAACTTCCTAAGGTTACTTATAAAATAACAGTTTAAGTCTCGTAGAGAAATACGAAACAAATTTAACTAATTTTAGTTAAATCTGTTTTTCATGTTTAATCGGACAAAGTTAGTTGGCGATATTCTGAAAAATTATACTAACAATTTTTTAAAGATGTTGTTGCATTTAAAAATTGAGGTATGTTATAAATGAAACCAAATTAAAGTTATTTTTGCTTTGTTTATGAAATTTCAACATTTCTGGTTCAAAGAGTTGAATAATCACAAAATTCTGACAAAACGAACTAACAGATTGCTTTATTTGAAAAATCCTCATTTAAGACGAAGAATTAATTTTAGTGTTTCTAATCGGTAAAATATGAAACTAAACTTCTAGCTTTGTCTGGCACTTGTAACTCTACTCTATTCGTGTGACAGAAATATTAAACAAAGACAAAAACTTTGCTTTTCAAATTAAGTCTAATTTTTTTTATTTTCTCAGTTTTTTTGGGGTTTTTTTCTAAGATATATTTCCTTTCCTACAGCAAAAAAAAAGTTTGAAATATTGGATAAAGACTTTTTATTTAAAGAAAAACATTTTAGCAAAATAGCTTACAAGCTAAAAACTTATAAAAAAAAAAAAGAAGAAATTGTAAATAATTACATTCTTGGATTGTTTCAGACTTTTGGCATTAATGCCATGAGATATTTCTCTTTATTCCTTTTTTGCTTAAAAAAATTATATTTATGCCTGTGTATGTTTCCTGCCTGAAACAGAAAAGGGAGTTCTCTAACGGGCTTGTTTTTTCTTGAACATACAAAATATGTTAAATCTTTAAAATATCAATTATAGACACAAAATGTAAATAAATTTTATTTGAATAATTTTTATGACTTAAAATGAACTCCATTTTGTACCAAAATTGTACAAATTTTAGAGCTTTTTATTTGAATATTTTAAATCCATTTAAGAATATATAATTAAAAAAAAAAATGGAAACATTTTTTATGAAAGATTTTTGTACTTTTTAAATTTTAGAGTTTTATACTTGCTTCATAAAACAGACAATTTTTTTTTCTTTTCTTTTGCTGTAGTTGAAAGAATTTCTTGAAATTTTCTTCCTTTTTAAAACGGGGGGGGGGAGACAACCTCACTCCGGTGAACAGATAAGACTGTGCACTCGCGTGAAAATGAGCGATTTTACTTTATAAAACTGCCTACACGGAAGTTTAAGTTAGAAATGTGCTTTTCAAATAAATCAAAATCTTTGGCAATATATTCTATTCTGATTTTTTTTTTTTTTTTTTTCTCTTTCTTACACCTCCTGCCCCTCACAAAAAGGAGATTTTTTTTTAAAAAAAAACTCCTTTCAAAAGTACTAAAAAGAAATCTTAAAATATACCGAAATCTTAAATAAATCTAAAAATAACAAAAAATATTGCGATACTTCGAGCATATCAAAGTGAATGAAATTACATACCTATGTACGTATGTTTGTGTTAATGAATAATTGCAGAGACGAACTGGCCATGGTTAAAATACAAAAATATAATTCGTTTATTTTCATAACCACTACTGCTGTCATCCCATAAATTTCATTTCTATTATTGTATAAAATGTATATTTTTCATGTCCAAATTTCATTTTTTTTTTTTTTTTTTTTTTTTTCTTACACATTAGACAGCATTTTTTCTGTTTGTTTGTTCCATTTCTCAAAACTTTGTACTTGACCACTTTTTCATATTTTGCATCTCTATTTAATACAAAATTTTAAAACAAACTTCTTGTCTTCTGTTATCATTTGACGAAAAAAAAAAATGTATGTTTTTAACTGCTTGAACCCATTGTTCTTATTTCAGGTTGAATTGATTTTAATATGCTATAAGCCCAACACTTAGAACTTTGGGAATCATCATACAAATCTCAAGTCTTAACCCTTTCTGTCCCAGGGACATGGTGTCCATGATTTTTTAAACCCTTAAAATGTTAAAACATTTTGTATATTCAAAATTTTTAATTGATAAAAATTCTTCAATAACAAATTAACTTGATTGTAAAAAGATCAACATATACCTGTCATTCTCTCAAAGCAAATATGGATTTCTAAGCATTTGATATTTCTGAAAATAGCACCATAAGACAATAATGCTTACCAACTTGCAACACAAGGAAGATTATCACAGATAATACAATTTATTTATATATAATTACAAATCTTAGTATGTCTGAAAATAAAAATTAAGACTTAAAACATAAAATGCCATTTAACACGGTCATCAACATATATAATCTTTAAAAATCGCTAATTCAATTAGTAAACCTTTTCCAACAGAACATCTTAAAAGAAAATGCTACAAATTATTAAAACAGTAAAAACTTGGTCAACTCAAAACTACTCTACCCCTGGATGACAACCAAAAGTGATTGGGCTGAAGATAATTACATCTAGATCCTTACTGTAGAAAAATAACGAGTCTTGAAAAAAATAATTAAAAATAAAGTGTCCATCTTTAAGAAAACTTGCTTGAATAATAACTTGCTGCCTAAATATACACTCTTCAAAAGATATAACTTAAATGTTAAATCTTTGAGCTATTAATTGTGATGACTATCTGTAAATTTCCTTTAAAGCTTAATTACTTGGGGGGGGGAGTCTGACAACCTTTTAGATTTATTTATATTGGATGTGAGGGCTCAGCTTTATCGTCCTTTTTATTAATATAGCAGTACTGAAAACAGCAATTGAACTATGACTTACATCCCATCTCCGGAAGCGTCCAAGCAAGATATGTTGGGTACTGCTGCAGATTTAATTCATAAGTAATGTTCTGATAAAGCTTGACGGCAACTACACAATGCTGTGAGCAATATTGAACAAGTCCTGGAGGCAGCACCCCATAAAGCACCAACCATCACAAAAACTATCAAAGTTAGATAAACCAGAGAAGCTCATAAGTGATGTATTCCTATGGAGCCCTTCACATGGCCGAACAAAGTCGGAGAGACAAGCTCATACATACAGCAGTTCAGTGGGGATATGGGGTGTATCCCTGGGGACATTCTGGAAGTGATGAATGATGGGGAGGGGTGGCGAGAGAAGGTCAGGGATATCCATGCTGATGGCACGACGTGATGATGACTACCAATGGACACACCAGTATTGGCCAAATAGCAACATAATTCGCTGCAGACACTATAGACAATCTAGAGGACTTGGCATGAATGATGACTGATTGGGACAGAGGGTGAGAAAGAGCCAAAAGAACCCATTCTGTAGCTATGCCATAATGCTTTACTCTGGTAAACCTTGTGGGTCTGGGGAGATCATATTAGATACACAAGTTTATATACGTGTTGCTTCCAATAAGTTTCCAGGCATTAAGAATTGTCGCAGACACTTGAAAATTCATTATGTTATTGCTATACATCTTATGAAATGACAGACCAATTTATTGATTTCAGGTTCAAATGAACAGCTATAACAGGAATTGGAATACACCCTACTAAAGCCTGATTATCTCAGCTGATGAATTTCAAAAATGCAATCTGGACGTGAGGACACTTAAGAAGAATGATATGCAATAAAATTCTGTTTTAAACTTGGAAGAAATGATGCCACAGAAACATATAGAATGCTTCAGACTGCTTTTCGACCATCTTGCATGAATCAAGTATCAGTTTTTGAGTGGCATAAGAGATTCAAGGAAGCCAGGGAGTCTGCGAGGGATGATCAGAGGTGTGGGAGGAGTAAGGAAGTCAATACACCAAAGTTGATTGGCCAAAGGGTTAGGGTTACTATGTTGAGGTATTAAGGGAGTTCAGGAAGAGGCCAGCACTCTTCAAATCGGGTCAGTCGCATTTCCACCAGGACAATACACTAGTCCACAACTCCATCCTTGTCACAGACTATTTGAGCAAGATGGGCATCAACACAGTTCCTCAGTCTCCCTATAGTCCAGACCTTGCTCCCTGTGACTTTTGCTTATTCGCTAAGCTCAGAGGCTGTCGTTATGAGACAATTGAGGAGATGAAAGAGGCTGTGACGAAGGTCATTGACACGCTCACACAAGAAGACTTCCATGGGGCCTTCCAGAAGTTGTTGGAACTGTACAAGTGCATTGCAGCCGGAGATTACTTCGAAGGGGACTAGAGTTTCATATGTGTACTATCAATAAAAGTGCTCATACGAAAAAAGTCTGGAAACTGATTTAATGATCCTCGTATATATATATATATATATATATATATATATATATGTTGGTGTTTGTATTGGTTACCGCCATAGGAAATTTACATAGCCACCACAGTTGTAGAAGGACTGAACCCGCAACCTCCAGATGATCCTATTTACCAACCCCTCCGCTAGGGCAGGATATGACACAAAGTCAATTTTTTTAAGCGGAGTTTAACAGGTTTAAATTCAGAGTTTTCTTCTCCTAGACTAGTTGCCTCACCAAGACTGAAGAACCTAGTCTGTCCTACTATTTACCCATAGCTGGAGGGAGAATAATTGGATTCATACCTTTCCCAAGGGTATTAGTGCTATGTGAAATGCAAACATTCTCGTCCAGAATTTGAACTCGAGTCGCCGTGTGCATTTCCTACGACGATAACCATTACACCACAGGCACATCCAGATGATTGTCTCCTTAGAAGCTTAGGGAACCAACGCCTATAACCGTTATGCCATGTGTCCAGCTGGAAAATTCCGACTGCAGCCGAGTAACAATACCACAAGCCTTAACACTGGTACTCGGTTATGGCTAACGGAATCAGAACAGGCGACCCCACTAGATTCAATAAAGGACGTAGTTCGAATTTCTGTGTAGGTTCCCGAGTTCGACAAACACCTGAAGAAAGCCAAAGGACATATCGACCGAAAAATTGTGGTAACAACAAAAAGATGAAGACAATAGTCCGAAAACCCTTAATGATAAATGAAATTGCTTCCAAAATTGGGTCGGTGGGATACTGATGGCATCAAACTTTTTTTTGCGATGGTTGTTCATGAATTTTGATGTGTCCATGGCCCCCATCCCCTATAAAATGACCTTGTGTCAAACACGGCCTGGTGGGAGGTTGGCTAAACTGATTTGCAATACCAGTGTTTTAAAATCCATGTTAATTTATTTACCCAACAAACTCTCTACCATGAACAGAATGTGACACAAGGCCAACTTTTAAGAGCACTGCTTGTTTTTGTATTTAGTTCTGTTTGGTTTTAAGGCACATCAACCATTGTAGGTTATTTAATGCCAAATCCTCTTTATACATATATATTAAATATATAGGATTTGGTTTGGTTGGGTTTTATGGCATATCAACCATTGTAGGTTATTTAATGCCAAATCCTCTTTATACATATATATTAAATATATAGGATTTGGTTTGGTTGGATTTTATGGCATTTCAACCATTGTAGGTTATACAGCCCCAGCCGAATAGTGGTTTGAATTGAGTTTTCTGGCCCCTGAATCGGTTGCCGTCACAAGATTAAAGGATACAGTCTATCCTACAATTTACCCTAAACTAAAAGAAGAAACTGATTCATACCTTTTCAAAAGGGAATTAGCACAAAGTGAAGCCTTCATCAAGTCGATATCCTGCAACGATAACTGCTACAAGCACTGTCAATATATTTATACAGCTCAAAATGCATATATCGTCTAAATCTAGACAGCTTTCCAGACTTGAACGATATGTGAGTTTTGTAAGTGAAGACTGATATATAATTGGGAGTTTATTTAAAAAGAAATACGGCCTAAAAAATGGTCAACACAGATTACTAACAACATTAGTAAGCTTCAATATACAGTTTAGTCGTAATTTACTCAGCTTTTTACTAAGAGGTGGGACAATGCCATATGGATGGGGCACCATCTGAGGCACACCAATATATTGTTTAATCATATTGAAACTGAAATTAACTTGACAATATAAAGGGCTACTTATCTGAAAAGAAGGTCTCAAGTGGAATGCCCATGTACTGACGTCACATAGAAATTTTATTTTTAAAATTGAAATGAAATATAAGCTTTTAGATTTTAATTCCGGTGAGATGTTAGTAAATCTCATTATCAGATCAAATTACAGCAGAGGTGGGGTGTATTCGGAAATGTCTCCGGTTACTGTCACATTTAGACGAATTTATGGCAACAAGAATACTGCGATTCTCACAAATGCTCTTGGCTCGTTGACTATTGTTCGGGGTTTCGATTCTCGCTGGGTAACCCATATTACTAACTTTATGCCAAGCTAAGCTTAGTAAATGACTAAACTGATTTTAATGGCATGTCAACCAGCTTATTTTATGTCTTCGGGTTAGTGAATTGTATTCATTGGACGTTTATGATTATATTTTTGTATTGTTACTTCATTGGTGGGGGGCGTGCAAAACACTTTTAAGATAAGTATTCTTAATACAAATAATTTGTACAGAGAAGTACCCCTAGTGGACTGCTGCCTCGAAATAAGCAAGTTCGAACTCAAGTCACGCTGTTACGCTCACTTTTGGACTAATGCCCTTATCTTTCCAGCAATGGGTAACAGAGTGCAGAAGCAAAACACAGTATAGTTTTTAAAACGTGTTTTTTTTTTGTTTTGTTTTTTAGTTTGATTTGTCCAATTTTTGAAAGAAAAAAAACGCGATAAACCTAAATTTTTATCATTTGCTCAATTATTCAAGCACTTTTATTAATAAAAATTCAGCCCAATTGATTAAGTCCTGGCGGCAACACCCCACAAGACACCAACTATACGGCCACCTGCTTCCCATCACAAAAAACTATCCAAGTTAGACAAACCAAGCATGCTAGAGAAGCAGGGACGAACTCATAAGTGATGTACTCCTATGGACCCCCACATATGGCTGGGCAAAAGCAGGACGACCAGCTCGAACATACATTCAGCAGCTATGTGAGGATACGGGATGTAGCCCTGAAGACCTGCCGGAGGCGATGAACGATAGGAAGAAGTGGCGAGAGAGGGTCAGGGATATCCATGCTAGCGGCACGACTTGATGATGATGATGATGATGAGTGAGCAAGAAAAGAAACGACAAAGAATTTATGATTTCCTTAACACTGAAACCAAGTCCAAGTTTCTTTGTCTACCGTATACAATGCAAAGAACTTTTTTTTTCCAGAAAAAGAGCTTTTTAAGGAAAAGGGGAAGTGAAGGATTTAACCAAAAACGAAAAGAAGGCTCTTTAACTGCTCTCGCTACGGTGATTAAGAAGGACCCACAACGTCAACAAAAAGCACCCAAATGGACTGAAAGTATACGAGAAAACTGTGAGGACAGCAATTAAACAAGATTTTTGCCCAGACCTTAACCCCCCTTGATTACGATACAAATGCAATTTCCCATCCAAATATTTGTTCACTTAAGACTGCTATTGAGGAGAAATTGAATAAAATGTCTGAAGAATTTATTTTGAAAACATGCAAATCGTTTCGAAGGCGGGTTTATAGAATAATTGAAAAAAAAAAATGGCGGCCATATTGAGTAAATTTACTGTTTTGTGTCTATCTTCTTATTTTGTTGTTTTTTTTTTTTTTAATTAAAATCAATTTTGTTTTATAATAGAGTCGTTTATCATCATAATTTGGCTTCCACACCCTGTAAATAGTATCATTGCTGTTCTTCCACGAGGATAGCTTTGACTTTAAATAACCCTCGAAGGTTGATATGCAGTAAAACAAAAAAAAAACTTAAGAAACCAAACTAATTTGTATAGCATCAAGAATTCTTATAGAGTTTAAATAATTCTTAAATTAATTTATTTGACCGTCTACTATTTCGGGTTAAAGTGGGCCTGGGAGTAATGACAATGAAGGAGTACTCTACGCTCCTTAGATTTCCAGAACTGGATCTTCACCATCTGATACAGTTTATTGCCATATCCGGGACACCCTCTTGGGAGGTGCTCTTACTCCTCTGTTAGTGGATAGGGCCATCATATTCTAAACCCCATGGATAGGGCGGATATCCAAATAGAATTCAAAGGATGTGCATCTTTAACTTTTAGGGTGGGGGATTCTTATCTTTTAGAATTGTTCAAACAGTCGAAGGTAACACAAAGGTATTTGAAATAAAAGGCTATTGAACAGGAAGGCGATAGGAATACCAATCATAATCAGAGCTCTTGGAAGAACCTCAAAGAGACTATGGTAGCTTGAAATCCGAGGAAGGATTGAGACCATCCAGACTACTGAAAACGGTTAGAATACTAAGGGAAGTCCTGTATAGTTTAGGTGACTTGCTATCGCTTAGACTCCATTGAAGACCACCAGATAATATTACTGTGAAATTTCTTTGAAAGATCTTAAACGCTCGTACCATTTTCGTGTTGCTTTCTCATTAAATATTTTTGTTTATTAAGTTAGAATTCTTTTTATCATCGGATTTATTTATTTCTCTTAAATATCGCCAGGAATAGAATAAACGACAGCCCCACCCCGAAAAAAAAAAACTAGTTGAGCTAACTTATCCGCAAGGCATTAGAAGAATAACTATCCACTTATAACTTGGTTTGGTTTGGTTTGGCTTTGTTGTATAGTGGCTCGTACCACGTGATTTCCGGTATCGCGGAGATATAAAAGACGTCGTGTTTCTTAAGCACTTGGGTTCTGCAAGATCTCAGTCAGTAGTAAGACCAACTTCGGACGTAACACCCACAGTGCGAGACTTATATTTGTTGGACTGTACCACTTCAGTTAATAAATAATTAACTCTTTGTTTCACTGTGTTTCTCTTCCTTACAACAGGTTTAATGGCATATCAATCTTCGTAGGTTATTTAATGCCAAAGCTATTCTCGAATAACAGTAGTGGTACCATTTAGCCTATAACTAGGAGTATGTGGCGCACCTGGTTGACGTATTGGTCTCAGGGGAGCCGTATTGGTCTCAGGGGAGCCGTCTATCTAGGTCTTTGCCTGCTTGCAAGACTAAGTTTATTGGTCTCAGGGTAGACGTATTGGTCTCAGGGTAGCCGTCTATCCAGGTCTTTGCCTGCTTGCAAGACTAAGTTTATTGGTCTCAGGGTAGACGTATTGGTCTCAGGGTAGCCGTCTATCCAGGTCTTTGCCTGCTTGCAAGACTAAGTTTATTGGTCTCAGGGTAGACGTATTGGTCTCAGGGTAGCCGTCTATCCAGGTCTTTGCCTGCTTGCAGGACTAAGTTTATTGGTCTCAGGGTAGACGTATTGGTCTCAGGGTAGCCGTCTATCCAGGTCTTTGCCTGCTTGCAGGACTAAGTTTATTGGTCTCAGGGTAGACGTATTGGTCTCAGGGGAGCCGTCTATCCAGGTCTTTGCCTGCTTGCAGGACTAAGTTTATTGGTCTCAGGGTAGACGTATTGGTCTCAGGGTAGCCGTCTATCCAGGTCTTTGCCTGCTTGCAGGACTAAGTTTATTGGTCTCAGGGTAGACGCATTGGTCTCAGGGTAGCCGTCTACCCAGGTCTTTGCCTGCTTGCAAGACTAAGTTTATTGCTTTGTGTTTGAGTTACCCCAATAGGGAAATGCCGGCAGTGTGAAGAATTTTTGCGCCTGCCACCCATGAGTCTCAAATTGTGAGCGGCCCCCACCATAAAATGGTCTTGAGCCATATTCTGACACGATTGGATATCAGATATATCTTAGCTAGGAGATAACGAGGTTGATACCTCTCCCAAGTGTTTTAGTCCAAAAGTGAATATGATACTGCGACTGGAGTTCGAACTCACTTACACTCCTGCACGTTAGCCACAACACCCTGGTGACTCTCCTACTGATTGCCTATTTAGTAAATACGTGGGTTCCCCTAAAGACTGACCATCCATGCATTTTAGTGAAAAGGGTTAACATATTGAATTCAAAATTTTAGCTAGAAAAATTTTAATTAAAATTGAAATTCATTTTTAATTCTCAAAAGATGTATTTGTTATTCTGATGTTTCGAAAAGTATAAAAACTGACAAATATATCTTTGGAAAATAAAAATTGTATTTTTTTAAATTAAGATTTTTTTTTCGAAATCTTGAATAAGAAATGTATTTTTTTAAAATTTTATTTTCATTTTCAGAATGAAAATGAAAATTAAAGTTTTTTGAAAATTAGATTTCTTATTGTGAAATTTTATGCTTTTCGAAACCTCAAAATAATGATTACATATTCTGAAAATAAAATTTGTATTTGTAATTAGAATGGACATTTTTCTAAATTCTAATTTATTTTTGTTTTAAAAAATTTTTCACTATTTTTTAGAAATTTAATTTTATTTTCTAATGATTGATTCGTAATTTTGAGATTTGCAAAGCGAAAAAAAATTGTCCATAAAAAAATTTAATTTCTCCTTTTTCTTTTTTTTTTCTTTCTTTTTTTTTTTTTTTTGAAATTCTATTTCCCAGAGAGGAATTCATTATCTTGACGTTTATTTAATAGGAAATTCGTAAAGTGATATACATTCACAAACAGCACGATGCTAAAAATTTAACTATAATCGTTTACGGCAGCAAAAGGGTTAAACTTACATAACTGGGGCAAGGCAGACAGGAAAGTTTTCAGTCATTTGAAACTCTCTTGATAAAGGCTAAAAATAAACCTCTTATTAGCAATGATAATTTGATCGACCTTGATTCTTGATAACTGATTAACGGAGTGATTCGATCTTCGCCCAGGTTTATGTATTCAGCAATAAATAAATAAATAAAAATTTTATGACTTTCTTCACCTAAAAAAAAAACAACAACTTATCTTTAAATGGTGAAGAATGTATTTACCCAACCCCTTAGCCGAAGGCAGAATTTGACTCAAGGTCAATTTTTAAGCGGAGTACAGCTGGTTTGTATTCAGACTTTTTCCTTTTCTTAGACTGTGTAATGCTAAAGAATTCAGGATGACGGAACTGGCATCGAAGAATAACTACGATAACGAATAGGTTTTAAATATATATATATATATATATATATATATATATATATATATATATATATATATTTAATATATATATATATATATATATTAAAATATATTTAATATAAAGTTTTATATATATATATATACACGGAGAGCCATCCATAAGTTTCCAGACTTTTTTGTACAGGTATTCAAAATTGTCGTAGACTCTTGAAAATTCATTATATTATTGCTATACACCTTATGAGATGACAGACCAATTTTTATGATTTCAGCTTCAAATGAACAGCTACAGCAGCAATTGAAATACACCTTACTAAAGCCTGATCGCCACAGCTGGTGAATTTAAAAAAATTAAATCTGGGCGTAAGGACTCTTCAGAAGAACGATATGCAATAAAATTTTGTTTTAAACTTGGAAAAAATGATGCCACTGAAACGTATGGAATGCTTCAGACTGCTTTTCGACCATCTTGCATGAATCGAGTATCAGTTTTTGAATGGCATAAGACATTCAAGGAAAGAAGGGAGTATGTGAGAGATGATGAGAGGTGTGGGAGGAGTAAGGAAGTCGTTACATCAGAGTTGATTGGCCAAAGAGTTGGGGTTAGGGTTACTATGTTGAGGTTTTAAGGGAGTTCAGGTAGAGATTCCTTGGGAAGAGGCCAGCACTCTTCAAATCGGGTCAGTGGTATTTCCACCAGGACAATACACCAGTCCACAACTCCATCCTTGTCACAGACTATTTGACTAAGATGGGCATCAACACAGTTCGTCACTCTCCCTATATTTGAGACCTTGCTCCCTGTGACTTTTGCTTATTCGCTAAGCTCAGAGGCTGTCGTTATGAGACAATTGAGGAGATGAAAGAGGCTGTGACGACGGTCATTGATACGCTCACACAAGAGGATTCCATTGAGCCTTCCAGAAGTTGTTGGAACGGTACAACAAGTACATTGCAGCCGGAGATTACTTCGAAGGGGACTAGAGTTTCATGTGTGTACTATCAATAAAAGTGCCAATACGAAAAAAGTCTGGAAACCTATTTAATTATCCTCGTATATATACGTATCTTTATTCTTTCCAAAAGGGTTGAAGTTGAGTGTACTTGTGCGAGACACAGAGACAGGGAGACAAATACAGAGCGCCATATTGACCCATAACTCTTTCTTCTGTTTACCATACAGCGCCGTGTTATCTTCAAATTCAGGCCGTACGTTTTTTCCGCCTTTATGAAATGTACTCCACCGCTCCTTACTAGAGGGCCACTTGGCTCCCTGCAGCTACAATTCTCTGTCTGCCGACTTGACCGACCGCCGCAAGACTCTGCAAGACAGTCCATATCTCACGTGGGCATCTGCATGTATCATTTCACAACGCCCACACATTTTCGTTCAACCACGTGACTGCTTCCGCTTATTTACACAGGTGTCTTGTGCAGAGAAATCTCTGACTAACGGCTCGGTAAAAGGTCAATATGCAACACTATTTACCAAACAATTGCTGGGGTGGGGAATGGGGAGAACCCATATATTCCTTTTCCAAAAGCATAAGTGAAAAGTGAGACTGAAACTGTTTTGTCCGGGATTTGAACACCGGAAGCCAAATCCATTTTCTTTAACGATAGCAGGCTACATTTAACACAAAGTCCACGCCAAACCACACAAAATCAGATCAGAATTCAGCAAAAAATTATCATAAACATCCCCAAGTCGTGTTGATGGTACAGAATTTCCTGACTCTCTCACTATCCGTCCCGATCGTTCATCACTCTAGGCAGGTTCCCTTGACTGCATCCAGTGTTCCGTATGTCTTGTTCGTCTTACTTGAATGGTTTGTGAGATGGGAGGTAAGTAGTTGTACAGCTGCTGTTTTATGGAGTGCTGCTTCCAGGATCTGTTCAAAACAGCACGTAGCATTCTTGTGTAGCTTCTATCTAGCTTTTTCTCCAAGTGTTTCGTTACAATCTAAGTAGTGCAGCCGTATATTAATACCGACACTTTCACAACTTGGTAGAAATCCCGTTTTATCTTATCAGAGGGATCAGATACCCATATGACCGTTAACCTGTCAATATCTGTTCACACCTTCACTATGTGTATGTTGTCTTCACTTTCAGTAGATGAGATATTGTTGCCGAGGTATGTGAACTAGGCAATTTTTTTCCAAATGGGAAACATACATATTTATTATTCATTCAATTTTTTTTTCTTTCTTCCTATTTTATATTCACCGGTCTTTTAATCACAGCTAAACTGATTCATAATTGCTACAACTGCATAAAACAACACATTGGTTTGCTTCTAAGAAGTCTACTGGGTGGAACGATAAAATTGTCGTCCAAGAAAAGACGACATGATTCCATTTCCCTTTCATGAAAACCGGGTTTCTTTTTTTGTTGCAGACCACCTACTAGTTGGCCAGTTGTGTACAAATCCCAAGAGCCATAGGAGCCTTCTATCATGTCTGAAAGTAACACAATGTTCAACAAGCGAGATGCGCCGCTGTACAACCCATGCTCTCTACCGATCCAAGTTATGACAACAGGACCATTGCCAGTACCCTCAAAATGCAAATCTGGATTGCCATGAATAACAGGGACGTACCCAGGGTGATGAAAACAAAGTTTCCGGCAACGGTTATGGTCTTTGGTTTGGTTTCAAGTGAGAGCCACATCATGCCACCTCACATCTTCGAAGTCGGCTTGAAAGTCAATACCAAAGTGTACCTGGATGTGCTGAAGAGTGTGGTGATCTCCTGGTGCAATCAGGTGGCCAATGGCAGACCCTGGATGTGGCAGGAGGACTCGGCGCCGGCCCACAAGTCCAAAGAGACCCAGGCTTTGCTTCAGAAGGAGTACTACGACTTTGTACCCTTCTCTCACTGGCCCCACTCCTTCCCCGACCTGGACTACTTCGTTTGGCCATACGCCGAGAACATCACTAACATGACCTCCCACAACACCAAAGCCATCCTGATCGCCGTCATCCGCCGAGTATTCGCCTAGCTCCCAACGGCACTTATGGAAAAGGCATGCTCCCAGTTCCGGATCCATATCGAGGCGGTGATTGAGGCTGAAGGCGACTACATTGAATAGATGTCAGCTCTACAACACAATCAAGTTACTTGAATTGTTTTTTTTCAAAAAATTTTTTAAAAATAAAGCTGTAGTGTTGTTTTCTTTAGGACGAAAATTTTATCGTTCCACCCTGTAGATAATCACGCCAGCTGCTTTACAGATGTTGGATATTGACTTGAAGACCTAAAATTGGTCCCTGGTTAAACGAAAATAACGGGAAATGCACCTGGTACTTAAAGTAGGCAGAAATGCCTCGTAAATTATGTGCTGGAAGAAAGCGTGTTCACGTGCTTTGTGTAGGCGCCAGGCTATAGGAGATGTGACTACGAGAATTTGCGTGGGTGACATGCTAGAGAGAAGCGTGGCCACATTAGAAGCATGGGTGTCCGGGATGTTATATTACCGGGTAGATTTTGATCTAAAGGAGAACGTTAATCGAAGATCCGTGTCTTTCAGCCCCTTAAATGCAGCTCAAATGTCTTTTGTTTTTCCCTCGGTTCATTTTGGGTAATAAGAAGCAGATTATATTTTACACACGAGTGTCGTCGTTTTTCTCTTTCATACATCTCCACGAAAGCCATTGACCTTATAAGTGAAGGGAGGAGACTTCTCAAATCTAAAGCCACATTTGAACTACAACTATATAAAAAGATACAATCAAACATTTGATAAACGATCTTCCTTTTATCCTTGTATATCGTGCTTCAATCAATTCAACATGGTGGCTTGAAAGAATGTTACCATTTTCTCTTTTTCACTAGGATAAAACACTGCCCCGTTTAACTAGGCATGTATCAAGATTTTACAATAAGAAAACACGAGGTTCATTTAATTAATATAGGGAATTTGTTTAAAAGCAAAATATTTATTCATTTATTTAAATATTCATTTCCTTTTTTTTCGTAAATGTAAATTCTGCATTGGTTTAGTTTGGTTGTGTTTTACGGCATATCAACCCTTGAAGGTTATTTAATGCCAAATCCAGTCTGCACATACATGATTTATAAACATTTTGAAGATAATATTTCAAAACTTGACAGAGATCAATTTTTGTACACAATTAAATGGTTTCAAGTATTTCTATTTAATAATAATTATTTGTTTGCGCATAGTTAAATGGTTTCAAGTCTTTCTTTTTAATACCAATTATATGTTTGCACACAGTTCATCATCATCATGTCGTGACGCTAGCACGGATATCCCTGACCCTCTCTCGGCACTTTTCCCTATCGTTCATCGCCTCTGGCAGGTCTTCTGGGCTACATCCCGTATCATCACTGAGCTGCTGTATGTATGTTCTAGCTGGTCGTCCTGCTTTACGTCGTCCATACGTGGGGGTCCATAGGAGTACATCACTTATGAGCTCGTCCCTGCTCCTCCAGCAGTGTCCTGCGTGCCAGGCTCGTCTAACTTGGATAGTTTTCGAGATGGGAGGCAGGTGGCCGTCTAGTTGGTGCTTTGTGGGGTGTTGCCGCCAGGACTTGTTTAATATTGCTCGCAACATTCTTGAGTAACTGCCGTCTGGCTTCTTCTCCAGCCGTTTTTTGAGCATCCAAGTAGTGCATCCATATAGCAGTATCGACACGACCGCTGCCTGGAAGAAACTGCGTTTCATTTTATCGGTCAGATCTGATTTCCATATGATCGAAAGCCTATCGATAGCTGTCCATGTCTTCGTTAGCCGCGCGTCGATATCTTTTTCGGTTGAGGAGATGCTGCTTCCTAGGAAGGTGAATTTGTCAACCAGTTTCAGAGAGGTTCTGTCTAGTGTGGAAATGTCGCCTGCTTGCTTAAAGCACATGTATTCAGTTTTGTGTACATTGATAAGGAGGCCAATGCCTGAGGCAGCTCGTTCAATTATTTCAATTTAGTACCAATTATTTGTTTGCACATAGTTAAATGGTTTCAAGTATTTCAATTTAGTACTACTTATTTGTTTACACATAGTTAATTGATTTCAATTATTTCTATTTAGTACAAATCATTTGTTTGCACACAGATGGTTTCAAGTATTGCTATATAACAATCACAATTTGACATCAGTCATTCTTTTGCACATTGTTTGTAGGTAATTTCGTTTTTAAATGAGTTTGAATTAATTTGTTTTCTCACTAACACTTATAATTCCATGCAATGTTAATTATTTATTTACTCATAGTGAAGTGGTTACAAGTTTTACTATTTAACACTAATTATTCTATTCATTGGCTTAGCGGTTAGAGTGTTCGCCAATGCTCCGGGAGACCTGGGTTCAATCCCAGGTCGAGTCATACCAAAGGCTCAAAAAATGGTATTTGATGCCTCCTTGCTTAACACTCAGCATTATAAGGTACGCGATCAAGGGTAAAGTGGAGCAATCCAAACCAGGGAAAGGAGTAGCGCCCTCCTCTACACCTTGGTGTAGTAGCTATCGAAAAGGGTCACCCTCGACTATGGTCGACAACTTTTTTACTTATTCTATTCAACACCATTCATTTGTACGCAGTTAAATAATCCCGAGTATTGTTATGTGATATCAATATTTCAATTTAATCTCACAGAAATATTTGTTTTGAGGCTATTCAAAATAGCGGCAAATCAAACTGAGGGCTCAAGACTTAAGCAGAGGTCTGTCATCAAACCTTTGATGGCTGACAAGCGAAATTTACGGAAGAATGTATGGTATGTACAGAGGAATCTTTAAATCTTTACAAATGGACTCAATATGGGTTGGCTGCAATATGCCTGAGTTGAAAAAACACTCCATGGTGTAGAGACATACGCACTCACCAGTAAATGAAAATATTCGGGCGCAGCAGCCCATAAAGATCATACTGACAATGTTCTGGGACCCCATCACTATTGATTTTCTTAAAAAAGTTAACACTATAAAGAAGTTGGCCTACCGTAGTCGAGGGTGACCCGAAGGCTCTCTTTTCAATCGCTACTACGAGGTGTAGGACTGTGTGCTACTCCTTTCCCTGGATTGCTCTACTTACCCTTGATCCATGTCTTATGATGCTTAGAGACGTAAAGAAACATTTTTTGAGACTTTGGTGTGACTCGACTCGGGATTGAACCCGGTCATTCTGAACGAGCTATATATACATTGCTGTATTGCAGGCGCTTCAAGAAAGTCAGTGAAGATAAAGAGAAAAGATGTGATGAAGAAATAACGTCAAAATGAAGTTGGTCATATCAGGAAAAAGAAATGACCGACACGTCGTCATAGAAAAAAAATCCACTCACCTCATTTTAGATATTACAACTTCCATCTGAGCCGATTTCAAGAACAGCAGGATGTGACGTGATACTTCCAAGTCGATCAAGGAAAAAGCTATTCTTTGACAAATCGTAGTCTACAACCGAATGGTGGGAGGCGCAATTTCACTTAGGTCGTGAAATTTAGATCGTGACTTGTCACTCTCCAAATCACTCACTAACTACTCTGAAAAATCCCTAAGTCTCGTTTGTAACTATATCTCGCACCTACCGCGAGAGTTGTCGTGATTGACCTGTTGTTGGTTACACAGCTGAGCATCAAGATCACTGGTGGTATGGGGTGAACACTGTATAAACAACGCCTAAATAAACAAATCAAACGCTCACTCCTATGCTTAACATATATTTCTCAAATGGAGAGCTCAGTACCAGGTATCCTGACGCCATATATATAAAGCTCATTTGAAGACATTTGTATAGGAGAAAATAGTTTTTATCCAACGAATGGATTAGCGACGAAATCAGTTTATTTTTAGTCGCTTCCCTTATAACATGTTAACGCTTTTAAAACTATTTTTTAAATTAAAAAAAAAAAATTTTTTTTCTCATAAAAACATTTCTCCGGACGATGCCCTAAGATTGAAAGTAGGTAAGAACAATTAAAAATCAAATAGCACAAAAATATTCTGGTTTATCTTATCCCTTATATATATATATATATATATGGGGGGATATTTAACTGACCTTCCACTTAGCCAGGATATGACACGTGGTCGTTTTATCGTAGGAAGTCACGCACAAATCAAGACATGTATGGCTATTTGAAAAATTACTTGCTCCTCTCGGCATTTCACATAATGAGGCACCTCGCGCACCAAGCTATCAATTCAGCCCTGCAAAGCTAATATTGTCTGAAGTCCCCCTGGGACTCAACAAATCACTCAATACTACCTACTCACCTGAGGTGAGGTAGAATAATGAGGGTATGGGCTTTTTCTAACTGTGTATGTTTGTATATATATGTGTGTGTGTGTGTGTGTGTGTGTGTGTGTGTGTTTAGTAAAAATTAATTAACCTTGTATGAGTCATGCAGTTATCTAAGTTTGCTGATAAAGTATTTTTAAACGACACATCAATATTTCGGCTCTTGTGTGATATGAATCAAGATATAATTTTTCTCAGTGATTATCTTTCAATATTTCTTATGTCAAGGCCTCTTCCACGACTTATCATGAAAATGTGACTATTTAGCACATAACTTCCTATCATCGCTCTGTGTGTGTTTACTGCGTCGCGTTTGTAACATGAAAGTAATAATTGCCGTGCAGCAAAATAACCGGTCGATGTCACAACCCCCCTCCAAAAAAAGGGTGTGGGGATTGTCTGGTGGGATTTTCACAGAAGTCTCAGCGACAGCATGTCTTCTCGGGTCTGCAGAACTTTTTTTAGTATTCCAGCCAAATTTAACAGGGCTGTGGTCTGGATGACCTTGATTCTTTCTCTGACCGCTAGCTCTTCCAATCTCTTTCCCAGGTTCTTGGGGACTGTTCCAAGACCTCCTACTAAGATGGGTATCACAGTCACATTTATATTGTCTAATTTTTCTGTTTCTTTCATTTTTCACTTTTGGTCCGCTAAAACAGCAAAATCCGTAAGTTGATAACTCTACAACGGGGATAGCTTTGGCATTAAATAACCTACGAGGGTTGATGTCTCATTAAACAAAGAAACCAAACCACTCAGGTTCTTGAGATGGTGGGCCTCTCACTAAACCCATAAACCAGTTTCTTCGTCAGGGGGTGCTATTTTTGAGCAGGAATAGCCTGACAGAACCCACCCTCTCCAGGTCAGAATTTAGAGTTTTCCTTTCAATAGATAGCAGTGAACCCGACAGATGAATTTGACAGATACATTTGGTCGTTGATAAAATCAACAAAGTGACAACCAGAAAAACAGAAATGCGCGGGCGTGATATTCAAGACATAAAACAATGCGTGGATGCAAGCCGTGACCAATGGAGAACAAGCATTGCATGGGTGTAAATCATAGCCAATGAAAAACAAGCATTGTATGGGAGAAGAAGAGAGGCTATGTGGATCGCTTGGGAGTTTTAAGACTATATAAGGTCTAGAATTTGGGCTGGAGTTCAGTTTCGACTGGCTGACTCCCGACAACTCCTTTGTGTGGGTGAACTCTCTCCGACTGTTCTCCTGCTCCACACACGTACTACAGTCAAAGAATAAAGATGTAAGATTATCTATATCCGTGTTCCTTGTTGTTTGTCAAGATCCAGCGGCAGTATACAACAGAAGGTTAAAGAGCCCAGTCTGCCCGACTATTTAGCCATAACAGGAGGAAGAATAGTTTAATTCATATGCAATGTGAAATGCGATTAGTCCCGTTCAGAATTTGAACGCGGGTCGCGAGATCCATTTCACGCAGCGATAATCGTTACGCTATGAGTGGAGGCGGTGGGTATTTATATACAAAACTATCAAAACATTCTCCATCGAGAGCAGATTTTTTATTTTTGTTTTTCTTTTATGATCGCAAATTGAAACTGTATCGTGAAAGAAAAAGAAAAACGTCACAACGAAACGTAGGTAGCACGGCTAGTTTATAATACAATTATAGCTGCCCGTAATGTAATGGTTATCGTCGTAGGAAATTGACACGACGACACGAGTTCAAATCCTGGACGAGGCTGAGGCATTTCACATAGCACTAATACCCTTGGGAAAGGTATGAATCCAATTATTCTCCTACCAGCTATGAGTAAATAATAGGGCAGATTGTGTTCTTTAGCCTAGGTGAGGCAACCAGTCTAGGAGAAGGAAAACTCTGAATTCAACCTAGTATGCTCCACCTAAAATTGACCTTGTGTCACATCCTGTCCATGCAGAGGGGTTGGGTAAATATCATAGTTATAGAACGTGAAACTCAATATTAAAATAATAACTGGGAAATTAACAACCACCCCTACACACCCACCCCTAGACGCAAGTATATTGTAACGGTCTTTCTTTTTACTATACTCAGGTTTTGACTGGAGTGGGTATTTTTATACAAAATTTTGAAATCGAAATACTATTTATTTAGTTTTATTTTTATCTTGCAAATTGAAATCGTATCTTGGGGAAAAATGTCGCAGCGAAGTGCGGGTAGTACGACTAGTTTATAATAAAGTTATAGAAAACAAGACGAGATGTTAAAACGATAACTATGAATTTAATCCCCCCACCCCCACCCAGGAGACACAGACAAAGAGAAGAAAAATGTTTATCTGTTGTAAAACGTTTCTTATCTGATCAAAAACGCCGACTGTATTGTTAACTCGCTAATCACGTACGCCACGCATTCATTCATTTAAAAAAAAAAAGTTCACGCATTCATTCATTCATTTTTTTTTTATCATTGACATCTGCTATTTTTCTTTTTTGCTTTATTTTATTTTATTTTATTTTCTTATCATTGACACGTCAAACATCTCATGTGATATATTAAAAGGACGCTAAAATAAGACTAACATTAAAAAGAAAGAAGAAAGAAGAAAAAGAAAAGGTAAGATCAGTAAAAAAAATACCTTTTCATTCTTACAATAGGAACATATTTAATTATTTATCGACCTTATTTTGACACAAGGACACAAGGTTAGAGCACTAAGTAAGAATCAAACAGGTTACTCTTTAACCCATACCAGCCCAGTCGGCTCGGCCTGTAGAATAAACCAAATGAATCTCTGCAAAAGAATAAAACATCGGCTATTTTTTCAACAAGTGTCCTGAATATGACATCAAACTTCTCTTATGATGAAGCAGACTGATGTTTACCCCATTTGTAAGCATTTTTCGACTAAAACATATTTTTTTTATCATTAAGGGTTTTCGGACTATTGTCTTCGTCTTTATTGTTATTTCCACAACGTTTCGGCCGATATGTCCTCCGGCCTTCTTCAGGTGTTTTTCGAACTCGGGAACCTATACGGAACTTCGAACTACGTACTTTATTGAATCCACGGGGGTCGCCTGTTCTGATTCCGTTAGCCATAACCGGGTACAAGTGTTAAGAATTCCTATATTGCTACTCGCCTACAGTCAGGATTGAACCTTGACCCATAGACGTTTTTAAAGGGGTTCTTTACTTCCATAACTTTTGAGATAATTCAATCGACGAATTTTAAAAATCCTCCGATTATTTCAGACAGCTTTATAGGTTCCTGAGTTTAACAAACACCTGAAGAAGGCCGGAGGACATATCGGCCGAAACGTTGTTGAAATAACAATTAAAATGAAGGCAATAGTCTGAAAACCTTAATGATAAAAATCATCAAACTTCGTCACAGAAGTTTAGACAAAAAACACCTGAAGAAGGCCGGAGTACATATCGGCCGAAACGTTGTGGAAATAACAATTAAGATAAAGGCAATAGTCTGAAAACCCTTAATGATATAAATCATCAAACTTCGTCTCAGAAATTTAGACAAAAAACACCTGAAGAAGGCCGGAGTACATATCGGCCGAAACGTTGTGGAAATAACAATTAAGATAAAGGCAATAGTCTGAAAACCCTTAATGATATAAATCATCAAGCTTCGTCTCAGAAATTTAGACAAAAAAACCCTGAAGAAGGCCGGAGTACATATCGGCCGAAATTCAGACAACTAACACATAGTTCTCCCCTTATATCACACATTCTTCTATAAATTTCACTAAGTTTGCACTTTTTTGCCATCAAAAATTTGATGACAGAATTCTGTTCAAAGGTGGAGCAATCTGTTTGAATTGTAGCAAATTTTGATTGCCTCAAAAGAAATATTTTGCTTGATTAAAATAATTTTTGTTATAAAACAATTCCAAAAAATACAATTTACATTTCGGGAGAAAAAAAAATGAAAAAAAAAAATCATTTTCCGTTTTAAAAAAGTTCCTCTTACTTATTGACTGATCCTTATATATATATATATATATATATAGAGAGAGAGAGAGAGAGAGATTGATAACGAGGTAATCCAAGTTGAAGGAGATATTTTTTGATAAACAAAGTCGACACTATAGCATTTCGGTTCTAATGATCCATCATCAAAACTGGGAGGGATGATATTAGTGATATTAAATCAACGATGGACGTTTAAAAATACAAAATACAAAAACCTAGGGAGAATTTGTAAAACAAGAAAAGGTTGGTCGTTTAATTAGTAAAAAAAAAACGCTGATTCACCAATTAAACGGCCAACTTTTCCTTGCCATACAAATTCTTACAAGGTTTTTATATCTCGTATTTTTAAACTTCCATCTTTGATTTTACATCACCAATATCATCCCTCCCAGTCTTGATGATGGTTCATTAGAGCCAAAATCTTATAATGTCGACTTTGTTTCTCAATAAATCTCTCCAACTAGGATTAACTTTTTATCAATTTTTCTCTATATATTTTCGGATTATACGTCATTATACTTCAACCGGCTCATTGGCCAAGTGGGCAGAGTGTTCGCCAATGATCCAGAAGACCTGGGTTCAATCCCAGGTCGAGTCATAAAAAAGACTTTAAAAATGGTACGTGATACCTCCTTGCTTAACACTCAGCAATATATGGTACGTATCAAGGGTGAAGCGGAGCAATCTAGGGAAAGAAGCAGCGCCCTCCCCTACACCTCGGTGTAGTAGGTATTGAAAAGGGAGCCTTCTGGTTGCTCTTGACTACTTTACTTACTTCATTAATTACTTATATATATATATATATATATATATATATATATGTGTGTGTGTGTGTGTGTGTGTGTGTGTGTGGAGAGAGAGAGAGGGGGGAGAGGGGTAGAGGTGCCCGTAATGTAATGGTTATCGTCGCAGGATATGGACACGGTGACAAGAGTTCAAATCCTGGACCTGACTGATTGCATTTCACATAGCACTAATACCCTTGGGAAAGGTATGAATCCAATTATTCTCCCTCCAGCTATGGGTAAATAGTAGGGCAGACTAGGTTCTTCAGCCTTGGTGAGGCAACTAGTCTAAGAGAAGGAAAACTCTGAATTCAAACCTGTTAAACTCCGCTTAAAAATTGACCTTGTGTCATATCCTGCCCGAGCGAAGGGGTTGGTAAATATGATATATATATATATGTGTGTGTGTGTGTGTGTGTGTGTGTATAACATCACTTCTAATAAATAATGGGTCATTTCATTAAGGTTATGAAGAAAGAAAGGGAAGAAAAGCGATATGCTGAACGTTATTGAAAGAAAGAAAGGGTTGAGACTGAGTAAGTGATGATGCTATACGTTAAACGCTTATTGTCTCCTTCATTGGCACTGATAGAAGAAAAGAAAAAATAAATAAATAGAGAGAAAACAAAGATAAGGGAAATAAATAAGGGAACAGAAAGAAATAGATAGAAAGAAATGAAAACGCTTATTTCAAAAATTATCCTGGAATTCTTTTTAATGACGTGCATAAACGATAAAGAAAATGGTTTCACACAAAAATGTAAGTAGCAGACGATATCCGGCAGATGCTACCACGGATGAAAACTACCGGAAGTGCTACTCGTAAATACACCTGCCCAAGCCTAATCTCTGTGACGTAGCCTGTAAAAGGCAGCAAGAGGCACTGATTTTTATATGAATTTAGATAACACACAGACAGACACACACACACACACTCACATATATATATATTTATATATATAGTAAAGTTGTCAATCGTAGTCGAGGGCAACCAAAAGGCTCCCTTTCCAATAGCTACTACACCGAGGTGTAGGGGTGGACGCTACTCCTTTCCCTGGATTGCACCACTTTATCTTTGATACGTACCTTATATTGCTGATATATATATATATATATATATATATACTTACTTCTCTCTCTATATATATTTATTTATTAGAAGTGATGTTATATATATATACATATATATATAACATCACTTCTAATAAATAATGGGTCATTTCATTAAGATTATAAAGAAAGAAAGGGAAGAAAAGCGATATGCTTAACGTTATTGAATGAAAGAAACAAAGAAAGAAAGAAAGGGACGTGACTGAGTAAGCGATAATGCTATATATATATATATATGTATATATATATATGGTCAATCTGTAGAATCCTTGAAGGCGTAGGGGCAAAAATCCTACAGGCGACATTACTATTTGCTGACTTTACCAAGGCCTTCGATTCCATTCACAGAGAGAAGATGGAACAAATCCTACTAGCATACGGCCTACCAAAAGAAACAGTAGCAGCAATAACGATTCTCTATAGAAACACCAAAGTGAAAGTACGTTCACCGGATGGAGACACAGAATACTTCAACATTGTAGCAGGAGTACTACAAAGGGACACGTTAGCCCCATACCTCTTTATCATCTACCTAGACTACGTGCTTAGAACATCAATCGATAAAATAAGAGAAAACGGCTTCGAGCTAACAAAGAAAAGAAGCTGTAGGTACCCCGCAAAAACAATTACTGGCGCCGACTACGCCAATGATATAGCGATTCTGGCAAATACGCCCAACCAAGCCGAAAAACTACTGTATAGTTTGGAACGAGCCGCCGCAGGCATTGGCCTCCATGTCAATGCACACAAAACTGAATATATGTGCTTTAATCAAGCAGGCGACATTTCCACACAAGAGGGAACCTCTCTGAAACTGGTAGACTAATTCACCTACCTAGGAAGCAGTGTCTCGTCAACCGAAAAAGACATCGACACGAAGGCATGGACAGCTGTCGATAAGCTATAATGAAACGCTGTTTCTTCCAGGCAGCGGTCGTGTCGATCAAATAGTCTATGTAAAGGACGGAGTTGTGGACTGGTGCTTTGTCCTGGTGGAAATGCCACTGACCCGATTTGAAGAGAGCTGGCCTCTTCCCTAGGAATCTCTTCCTGAACTCCCTTAAAACCTCAACATAGAAACCCTAATCCTAACCCTTTGGCCAATGGACACTGGTGTATTGACTTACTTACTCCTCCCACACCTCTCAACATCCCTCACAGACTCCCTTCTTTCCTTGAATCTCTTATGCCACTCAAAAACTCATGCTCGATTCATGCAAGATGGTCAAAAAGTAGTCTGAAGCGTTCCATTCGATTCTGTGGCATTTTCTCCAAGTTTAAAACAAAATTTTATTGTTCTTCTAAAGTGTCCTGGAGTCCAGATTGCATTTTTGAAATTCATCAGCTGTGACAATCAGGCTTTAGTAGGGTGTATTCCAATTGCTGCTGTAGCTGTTCATTTGAACCCGAAATCATAAAAATTGGTCCGTCATCTCATAAGATGTATAGCAATAACATACTGAATTTTCAAGAGTCTACAATTTTAAATGCCTGTACAAAAATGTCTGGAAACTTATTGAAGGCACCTCGTATATGTATAAAGAGGATTTTTCATTAAATGGTTGCCATAAAACCCAACCAAACCAAATCATTTACATTTAATATACATGTATTAAGAGGATTTGGCATTAAATAACCTACAATGGTTGTTATGCCATAAAACCCAACCAAACCAAATCATATACATTTAGTATATATGTATTTAGAAGATTTGGCATTAAATAACCTCCAATGGTTGATATGCCATAAAACCCAACCAAACCAAGTCATATACATTTAATATATATGTATTAAGAGGATTTGGCATTAAATAACCTACAAGGCAGTAATTACTGGGGATACGGTTACAAGACTCAGCATTCCTATCCGAGTTCGCGGTAAATCACCTGAAGAAGGCCAGAGGTGAAATTTGGCCGAAACGTAGAGAAAGAAGAAACAACACAAAAAAACTACCAAGATACTATTTACCAACCCCTCCGCTCGGGCAGGATATGACACAATGTCATTTTTAAGCGGAGTTTAACAGGTTTTGAATTCAGAGTTTTTCTTCTCCTAGACTAGTTGCCTAACCAAGGCTGAAGAACCTAGTCTGTCCTACTATTTACCCATAGCTGGAGGGAGAATAATTGGATTCATACCTTTCCCAAGAATATCAGTGCTATGTGAAATGCAATAGGTCTCGTCCAGGATTTGAACTCGTGTCGCCGAGTCCATTTCCTACGACGATGACGACTACACCACGGGCACCTCCAAACTACCAAGATGAAGACAAAAAATCCGCGATAAATGAAAAAACTAATTCTCAAATTAAGAAGCCTCATCTCAAAAATGATTCCAATTAAAGGCGAGTAGATATTACTTCAAACCTTCGTACCTGAAGACAAATGAACTTTTTTATGGTACGAAAAAAGTAATTTTTACAATTGAGAATATTGAGGAAGATCAAATCTGAGAAGTATCTTCTTTCCAACCTAATTGGTATCTGTCATATAATTCAATTTCTGTGTCAAGCCTACCCATATCAAACTTGAAATGGTCCCAGGTCTAAATCCGTCCATGACCCCCTGAAAAGGTTTATAAAAAGGTGTATTTTTAGGTATTCATAAAAATAATTATTTACTAGACATATACAAAAAAAAAAAAAAAAAAAATGCGCAATAGGATTTATTACAGACCAGCCACGCGCTTTTTCTTTTAAGGCGTAGCAATCTGTTTTTTATGTTTATAAAAGGTTTATCTCTCTTCCGTGTATTTATATTGGTTCTCTTGCGGGCCTCCGTAGAAAAAATATCGTTCCTTTAAAAGCCACAAAATGAAATGCAGTTTCTTCTAAGCAGCGATCGTGTTGATACTGCTATATGGATGCACTACATGGACGCTAACTAAACGGCTGGAGAAAAAGCTTGACAGCAACTACACAAGAATGCTGCGAGCAATACTGAACAGGTCCTGGAGGTAGCACCCCACAAAACAGCAGCTGTACGGCCACCTACCACCCATCACGAGCCAAAATCGATGAACGATAGGGAGAGGTGGCGAGAAAGGGTCAGGGATATCCGTGCCGATGGCACAACAAGATGATGAAAAGCCACCCTAAAAAAAGACTAAGAACGTATTATTTAGATGAAGTACTTTTAATCTAATAAAGTGGTCTAGTGGGCAGAGTGTTCGCCAATGGTCTGGAAGACCTGGGTTCAATCCCATGTCACGTCTAACCAAAGACTTTAAAATGGTACTTGATAGCACCTTGTTTAACACTCAGCAATATAAGGTACGTATCAAGGGTAAAGTGGAGTAATACAGGGAAAGGAGTGGCGCCCTTCCCGACATCTTGGTGCAGTAGCTATTGAAAAAGGAGCCTTCTGGTCACCCTCGACTACGGTCGCCAACTTTACTTACATTCAGTCACATGCAACGAGTAAAAGAGTTTAATCTATGGATGTTAATTTTGAAGCTTTAAAAATGTTTTAATTCGAATTTTTTTTGTTTCCTAAATTACTTCCTTAGAAGATTAAGTTACTAAAACGAATAAAATAGAATGGAAACGCCGAGAACAACAACGCTGTATGTTATTTTGTTACATAGGCATATACACGATTATGGCCATGTGCGAAATATACATCGACGTTGGTAACATATATACATAGAACATAGGAATCTCGAAATTCGAAAACACGTAACGACTTCTTTGTTCAGGTACGAAACCTTTTTATTACTTTTGAGTTAAAGGTTTCAACATAAGGAGGAGAGACACAATCTTTTTATGCTGGCTTATTCATCTGGCCCCTATCTTGTGCGGCACCCATGGCATGCAAATTCGTCTCGCCTCAGCGAGCCCCAAAAGTCGAACCTCCTCGATGGGCGTCTAGCTTCAACTCTCTTAACTTTCTTCGAATTCCCAAAATCCACCGCGCACTTCCGGTGCATGACGTCACCGGCACTTCGTCACCCGTAACATCATCTCAGGCTATTGTGACATCTCTGAGTGACATGCCCGCTCTGTGCGCGAGCGCGCGTTACCACCTGCATCAAGGTTTCACCTAACTAACCCATGTGCTAAGCCGAAAGGTTCTCAGCCTAGCTAAACCTAAAGACATGAACCGAAATCCTTCGGCTATTATATTACAATTTTACTGTTTTATGAACTTCAAATGAAATTAACAGTCAAATTCTTGGTGAAACTGTCTTTAGAAAAGTAAAAAATCATTAACCTGCAGCTTCATTAAGGCATTGAAATTAACAAAATATGCCTGCAGAATATTCAGGAAGAATACCATTTCAAAGAAAACTATTTTTATTGTTTTTAATACCGAAAAATTCATATTAAAGTCCAATAATTATCGATTGTGGGCGGAGATTATGAAAAAAAAAAGTTGGTACTTTAGCTGGTGCATGTTTATGTACATCCCTTACATTTACCCAATTCCTCCGCTAGAATGTGATACAAGGTCAATTTTTAAGCGGAGCAAAGCTTGCTTCAATTCAGTGTTTTCCTTTTCTTAGACAGGTCGCCTAACCAATTCTAAAAAACCCTGTCTTCTCTACTATTTACCCGTAGCTGAGAAGAGAAGGATTTATGTCTTTCTCAAGGGCAGTATCGCGAAATATAACGTAACCAGCCTCGATCAGTATTTGAACTTGGGTCCCTGATCCCATTTCCAACGAAGATAGCCGTTACACTAAGCGTGCCTCCTTTGGCAAGCACGAATATTCTCCGTGAAATTTCCAAAAGTCTTGCTAGTTGTAAAAATTGAAATTACGTTTAAATTTTCACGCCCTCCTCCTCCTCGTATCCATTACCTCCTACTCCAAAAGTGGATGTGGATTGTTTGGGTTTTATGGCATACCAACCCTTGTAGGTTAATTAAAGCCAAATTTTGTTCACACACACACACACACATATATATATATATATATATCTGTGAGTGTTTGCGCGTGTGTGCGTGTATATATATAAGTTGGCGACCGTAGTCGAGGGTCACCCGAAGGGTCACCCGAAGGGTCCCTTTTTAATAGCTACTACATCGTGAGTAGGGGAGGGCGTTACTCGTTTCCCTGGATTGCTCCTCTTTTCCCTTGATCCATACTTTATAATGCTGAGTGCTAAGCAAGGAGGTATCGAGGATCATTTTTTGAGTCTTTGGTATGACTCGACCTTGGTATGTCCCCTTTGAAGTAATTTCCTCCGGCTGCAATGCACTTGTTGTACCGTTCCAACAACTTCTGGAAGGCCCCTTAGAAGGAAGTCCTCTTGTGTGAGCGTGTCAATGACCTTCGTCACAGCCTCTTTCGTCTCCTCAATTATCTCATAACGACAGCCAGTGAGCTTAGGAAATAACCCTTGTCTCACGGGCCATTGGCGAACACTCTACCCATCAATCCCATATATAATAAGTATATATGATTTGTTAACCAATAGTTTTCTGATGATATTTTTCTAAACGTGTCAGATTCATTTGTTTGTACAAATAAATCTACTGGTTCTAGTTAGGTATACTTGAAACAATTTAACTTTGGGCACAGTGAAATGGTTCCATTAGCCCATTCGACTAGAGCCGTAGAATACACTAACTGCATCGCTACAGAGGGCTAAGATCTACTCCAACAAGTGTCTTGAATATGGCAAATGAAAATCTGATTGCGAGGGTATAATCCTGGTGTTCTGGGTAATGCAAAGTACCCCTTCATTACCGTTGTTCCTCGGTCCACTCTGGCCCGGAGTGGAAGCACCTGATAGGGTTCTTTCTATAGATCAAATAGAACTGTTTGACATTTAAACTTTGTGCAAATAAATATTTGTGTTAAACTGAATTGTTAGAAATAGAACTGTTTGACCATTTGACTGCGTGAAAATAAATTACCAAAGTTTAATTGAATTGTTAGTGATACATTGCAATATTTTGAACCAGTTAACTGTGGGGTCACGAATAAATTATGTTGAATAGAATTATTAGTGATAACTAAAAACACTTGAAAGTCTTTAATTGAGGACCTAAACTGAAATATTGGTATAATATAATTATACTTGCTACCAGTTAACTGTGAACAAATGAATGAATAGTGTTCAATTGAAAAATTAGCGTTACTAGCAATACTTGTAACCACTTCACTGTGTGCAAACAAATTAGTTCTAAGTCATTTAAAAATGAAATTACCAACAAAGTATTCTCTTAAATATTATGTCTGTCCACATATATCGAGGATCATTAAATAAGCTTCGAGACTTTTTTCCGTATGGGCACTCTTATTAATAGTACACACATAAAACTCTAGTCCCCTTTGAAGTAATTTCCTCCGGCTGCAATGCACTTGTACCGTTCCAACAACTTCTGGAAGGCCCCTTAGAAGGAAGTCCTCTTGTGTGAGCGTGTCAATGACCTTCGTCACAGCCTCTTTCGTCTCTTCAATTATCTCATAACGACAGCTTAGGAAATAACCAAAAGTCACAGGGAGCAAGGTCTTGACTATAGGGAGGCTGAGGAAGTGTCTTGATGCCCATCATGGTCAAATAGTCAGTGACAAGGATGGAGTTGTGGACTGGTGCATTGTCCTGGTGGAAATACCACCCACCCGATTTGAAGAGTGCTGGCCTCTTCCGACGGAATCTCTTTCTGAACTCCCTTAAAACCTCAACATAGTAACCCTAACCCTAACACTAACCCTTTGGCCAATCAACTCTGTTGTATTGACTTCCTTACTCCTCCCACACCTCTCATTATCCCCCACAGACTACCTGCCTTTCTTGAATCTCTTATGCCACTCAAAAACTGATGCTTGATTCATGCAAGATGCTCCAAAAGCAGTCTGAAGCATTCAATACGTTTCTGTGGCATCATTTCTTCCAAGTTTAAAACAGAATTTTATTGCATATCGTTCTTCTAAAGTGTCCTCACGTCCAGATTGCATTTTTGAAATTCACTCGCTGTGGCAAATAGCAATAACATAGTGAATTTTCAAGAGTCTACGCCAATTTTAAATGCATGTATAAAAAAGTCTGTAAACCCATTGAATGCACCACGTAACAACCCTGGGAGTAATAGCAATGAAGGGCTATTCTGAATTTCCCAAAGCTCCCGGACTATAGCCTTGTCATCAAAGGAACAGTCATTGGGAGTGGGGTTTCTTACTCATGTACAGAGATGCAGTCGGAGTATTCGACTGTCCTAGTCGACTGGGCTGTCCACAAGCGTAGCGTCCTAAACATTGCGCGTACACTTACACCCGCAAGGGCAAACATAATCTCTCTGTCACTGTCTTCTCTGTTTTACTTCTCTGTTTTACTTCTCTGTTTTTCTTATCTCCCGTTGGCCTAAACCTGACTCACCATTTACGTATTAAGTACGTCATTCCCTCGACCTCTTCCCCAAATAAATTTAAAAAAAAGAGATAAATTTTTGACTTTATCGCAAGACGAGTGGTCTACCCGCGTTTAAAACTCTTTGGTTAGTCTGGCATGAGGTCATTGTTGTGAAGCACTAACCATGGAATGAGCTCGCTGTAGTAAAAGACAAGATGACCCAGCAATAACAATTACGCTTTGTGTTGATTGACGACCAATTTAAATCTCCTTCACTCCCACTATCTCTCTCTCTTTCTCTCTCATTTGTTACGTTTTTCTTTTCTTTCTCCTCCTTTCGTTATCTACCGTTTGATGACCCCTCCTTTCTCCACGTTTCTTTATTTATCCAGTGTTCGCCCTTCTTTCTCTCCTTTTCTTTATATGTCATCTTTTCTCTCTTTCTTTCCCTCTCTTTCACAGTCACCTTTTCTCCCTTTCTTTCTTTCCCTTTCCTCTCTATCAACTTTTATCTTTTTGATTTCACGCTTTTCCTATCTCTCCACTTAACTCCACCCATTTCTCCTCCTTAGCCATCCTATCATCTTTTCACCCCTTCTTTCTCCCTCTCTTTCCGGTCATCTTTTCTTCTCTTCATTCTCTCTCTTTCCTTGTCACATTTTTACCCCTTGTTTCTCTGTCTTCCCTGTCAGCTTTTCTCCCTTTCTTTCTCTCCCTTTCCCTGTCACCTTTTCTCCCCTTCTTTCTCTCTCTTTCCCTGTCACCTTTTCTCCCATTCTTTCTCTCCCTTTCCCCGTCACCTTTTCTCCCCTTCTTTCTCTCTCTTTCCCTGTGACCTTTTCTCCCCTTCTTTCTCTCTCTTTCCCTGTAACCTTTTCTTCCCTTCTTTCTCTCCCTTTCCCTGTCACCTTTTCTCCCCTTCTTTCTCTCCCTTTCTCTGTCACATTTTCTCCCCTTCTTTCTCTCCCTTTCCCTGTAACCTTTTCTCCCCTTCTTTCTCTCTCTTTCCCTGTCACCTTTTCTCCCATTCTTTCTCTTCCTTTCCCTGTCACCTTTCCTCCCCTTCTTTCTCTCCCTTTCCCTGTCACCTTTTCTCCCCTTCTTTCTCTCTCTTTCCCTGTCACCTTTCCTCCCCTTCTTTCTCTCCCTTTGCCTGTCACCTTTTCTCCCCTTCTTTCTCTCTCTCTTTCCCTGTCACCTTTTCTCCCCTTCTTTCTCTCTCTTTCCCTGTCACCTTTCGTCCCCTTCTTTCTCTCCCTTTCCCTGTCACCTTTTCTCCCCTTCTTTCTCTCTCTTTCCCTGTCACCTTTTCTCTTTTTCTTTCTCTCCCTTTCCCTGTCATCTTTTCTCCCCTTCTTTCTCTTCCTTTCCCTGTCATCTTTACCCCCGCTTCTTTCTCTCCCTTTTCCTTTCTGTCATCTCTTATCTTTTTCATTTTCCTCTTTTCCTATCTATCCATTTATCTCCACTTCTTTCTCCCCCTTAGCTATTGTGTCATCTTCTCTCGCCTTCTTTCTCTCCCATTTCCCGTCTATAACTCCTTCTTTCCTTCTCTATCCCCTTTTCTCCCCTCTTTTCTCCCCTTCTTTCTCTATCTCCCGTCTGTTTCTCGCTTAAAGAGACATAATGAAGCTCTTACCCCGGTACGTTCTGGCTTATGATGGTAGTATAATTAGTAGCTAGCAAATCACTTAGGTCAATTTGTACCATAGCCAGATACGGATATGGGAAACGTACATATAATGTTCATAAAATATATACATAGAACATAGGAATCTCGAAACACGAAAAACACTTACGACTTCTTAGTTCAGGTACGAAACTTTTTATTACATTTGAGTTTAAAGGTTCTTCGACATAAGGAGAGAGATACACATTCTTTCTATTCTGGCTTTTTCATCTGTCCCCCATCTCGTGCGACACCTGCCCAAGGCCTCCACGAGCAAGCGAAAGTCATCCATCTTCTCCCGAGGCAGGACTCCACTCAACTAACTGATTTTTTCAAAATCCCCCAAATCCTCCGCGCGCTTCCGGTGTGTGACGTCACCAGCACTCTGTAACCCCGTTTCCCATCTAGGCTATTGTGACATCTCTGAGTGACACATCCGCTCCACGCGAGCGCGCTTGAACGCCTGTGTTAATGTTGCACCTAAGTAACCCATGCACTGAGCCGAAAGGTTCTCAGCCTAAGTATATCCAAAGGCATAAAACGAAACCTCTCGGCCATTATATTACAAATTGCTACTGAGTTCGATCCTCACCTGGTGCCTATCCTTGTTGTTTTATGCTAATTTTTTAAAGCATTTCCCTTCGTGAAATTAGACTGTGGAACGCTATTAAAGTTGTCAAGAGTTAAGAATCTTTTTTTTTTTCGTTTCATTCAAAAATTATTCGTCAGATGGAACATAAAACATCAATAAAACTGACTTTGAGCTGATTGTTAAAAACCAAAACGAGGCCAAATCTCAGCTTAATATTTTTATGTTTTATATTTACATTTCGTTTGATTGATTTCCATTTTTCTCTAATATATATGACAATATGTATATGCTCCCCTACCCCTTTGAGCTCTCTAGCGAATGAAGTAATCGTGTTGCCACTAGCGTATATGCATTGAGCTCTTCATATGAATTGAGCTCTCCGTAGCCTTTAAGCTGATGTATGTAAACAATAGTAATTGTGATTCATAACCGTTTAAAATTTACTTCGCTGCTGGATTCCTCGTGGCTGAGGGATAGAGTCTTGGATTGGTGTTTGAGTAAACCGGGTTTCGATCCCAGCAACGAGAATCTAGTATGTCTATCCACACCGATGAGTTCTGATAGAACGAAACAGATCTGTCTGTGGATGACAATATATATTGTTGAAAAATGGAAATAAATCAAATGATATGTAAAAATAAAACATATATATGGGGGTTGAGCACTCTGGCGAAGGAATTGTCGGCCGCCCCTAGCGTAATGCAAAGCTCTTCGTAAGAATTGAGCACTCTGGTAGCCGATAGGGTATAAAAAAATGTAAACAAAGGCTGCTGCTGCTGCTGCTAAAATAAATACCTTAAATACCCTTAGCCAATGGGGTCCGCTTGGTGGCCGAGAGGTCTGAGACTTAGTCTAACGTAAAGTTGGACGGGTTTCGATCCCGGCTTCGAGCGTCCTGCGTGTCTCGCCACACTGAAGAGTTCTGATAGAACGAAACAGTGTGTCTGTGGATGACAATATATATATATATATATATATATATATATATATTTCGGGCTTTATTTCATGTGAAGATTAAATAAACTCCGAACGAAATATCACACATCTAAATGTGAGTTAAGTGTTTGGTTTATCAAACTTTCTACATATTTGTCACTTTCACTGCAAATCTATCTTTTCAATATATATATATATATATATATATATATATAGTGTGTGTGTGTGTGTGTGCGCGCACGCGCACGCGAGTGTGTGTGTGAACAGAAATAATTGTATTCGCACAGTCCTTTTCATTACTGTAACTGGCAGTTTCACAATTATCTCAACATCACACATAAAAAGCTTGCGAGCATTTGAGCACTTTCTTTATACAACGCTTTCATAGAAATAGTCTTTAATTTTAGATTTTCTTTGGGGGAGGGCGTGGTTGCATATCTCATTTTACATCTATCAAAACGCACATATATGTATGCATTCCCTCCTCACGGGAATAATGCAACACAGGGTCCATTTTAAATAGTGTAAAGCTAGTTTGAATTCAAGTCTTTCCTTCTAGACCGGTTGTCGTACCAATGCTAAAAAGACCACTCTGCCAAACTGCTTACCCATAGCTACGGTAGACGAGATGAATATGCAGCTTTCTCAAGAGCATTACTGCAAAGTGGGACACAAATACCCATGCATATATATATATATATATATATGTAAATATATGCATATGTCGGAATACCTACAAAGGCTGATATAATCTACCTAGGTTTCTCCTAACCGGATCATAGATTACAATTCTGACTCTAGTTAGATTATTAAGCACTCTTACGTATAGCTTAAGGTATTTTGTCAGGGGTTTTTCTTTTGACTTGGCATTGCAGTGGTGGTTGATCATTTTCAAGCAGTACGAATGTTTTTCTTTTTTTTCTTTTTTATGGAATTTATTTTACCAGATATCAGTTTGTGCCATATTTTTTATTTACAAATTTTATCATCTCTGCTTTTTTTTGTCCATATATATATATGTGTGTGCGTGCGTGTGTGTGTGTTTAGTTGAGCAACGGTTTTTCAAATAAGCATGTTTGATTAAATAATAAAGACACATTTTGTCTCAATAATTTTATTAAGATCCTTTCAAGTTTCCTGATAAGTGTCTTGGTTTCAGGTAGGAGTTTAGTGGATGAATTTACAAAAATTCTCCCGCGCACTTTCAGACCTTTCGCTGTCCGTCATCAGGGATTACTTGTATGTGTAAAGGTCTGAAAACACACTGGAGAATTTTTGTAAATTCATCCACTAAATTCCAACCTGAAACCAAGATACTTATCAGGAAACTTGAAAGGATCTCAATAAAATTACGTGGTGCATTCAATAGGTTTCCAGAGAGGCATTGAAAATTGTCGTTGACTCTTGAAAATTCACTATATTATTGCTCTTATGAGATGACTGATCAATGTTTATGATTTCAGGTTCAAGTGAATAGCTACAGCAGCAATTGGAATACACCCTACTAAAACCTGATTCTCACAGATGGTGAATTTCAAAAATACAATCTGGACATGAGGACACTTTAGAAGAACGATATGAAATAAAATTCTGTTTGAAACTTGGAAGAAATGCCACAGAAACGTATGGAATGCTTCAGACTGCTTTTGGAGCATCTTGCATGAATCGAGCATTAGTTTTTGAGTGGTATAAGAGATTAAAAGGAAGGCAGGGAGTCTGTGAGGGATGATAAGAGGTGTGGGAGGAGTAAGGAAGTCAATACAACAGAGTTGATTGGCCAAAGGGTTAGGATTAGGGTTACTATGTTTTACTAGGTTTTAAGGGAGTTCAGGAAGAGATTCCGTCGGAAGAGGTCAGCACTCTTCAAATCGACTCAGTGGCATTTCCACCAGGACAATGCACCAGTCAACAACTCCATCCTTGTCACAGACTATTTGACCAAGATGGGCATCAAGACAATCGTCACCTTCCCTATAGTCCAGACCTTGCTCCCTATGACTTTTGGTTATTCCCTAAGCTCACAAGCTGTCGTTATGAGACAATTGAGGAGATGAAAGAGGCTGTGACGAAGGTCATTGACACGCTCACACAAAAGGACTTCCATGGGGCCTTCCAGAAGTTGTTGGAACGGTACAAGTGCATTGCAGCCGGAGGAGATTACTTCGAAGGGGACTAGAGTTTCATGTGTGTACTATCAATAAAATGTCCATACGAAAAAAAATGTCTGGAAACTTATTTAAGGATCCTCACATATAGACAAAATGTATCTATATTATTTCATCAAACATGCATATATATATACAGGGTGTCCCAAAAAATGTTTACACATTCAAAACAATTGTAAATGTACTGTTTAATTAGAAATTTATTTTTTCAAAATTGTAAAACCAGCGACTGTTGCAGGTTTTGCAGGTATCCCTATAAGAAAAAATCTAGTGGTGTGAGTTCTGGTGAACAGGGAGGATATTCAACAAAACCTCTTCGTCCAATCTACTTGTTTGGCAAGACCTCATCAAGGAAGGACCTAACATCGCTATGGTAATGTGGGGATGCCTCATCTTGCTGAAGATAAAACTCGTCATCTTCAAAGTCTTCTCTACACTACAAAACCTGCAACAGTCACTGAATTAAGAGAGGCCATTGAGCATGAATGCGCCCAAATACCAAGGGAATTCTTTCATGATGAGTGCGATTCCATTGCTTGGCGTTGTCAGCAGTGTCTGGATCAAAATGGGCGTCAGTTTGAGAACAGGCAGTGAAAAAACAATAATTTTTACACATTTAAAATAATAAGATTCTAATTAAACACTAAGTTTACAATTATTTTTAATGTGTATACATTTTTGGGACATCCATATATATATAAAAGTAAAGTTGGCGACCGTAGCCGAGAATAACCCGAAGGCTCCCTTTTCGATAGCTACTACACCAATGTGTAGGGGAGAGCGCTACTCCTTTCCCTGGATTGCTCCACTTTACCCTTGATCTTTACATTATAATGCTGAGTGTTAAGCAAAGAGGGATCAAGTACCATTTTTTGAGTCTTTGGTATGACTCGACCTGGGATTGAACCCGGGTGTTCCGGTCCATTGGCGAACACTCTAACCATTATGCCAATGTCCGGGCCTATATATATATATATCAGTAATATCCAGTCAGCGTCCGAAGACAGTCAGTGTGGATTATTCACGTATAGAATATATGAGAAATTTTATTTAGATCTATTGGAGTGTTCGATGTATTGCTATTGCTATATATTCCCTGTCCAGGCTCATATAATACATAAACATAGCGTATACAATGCAATTCGGGACATTATCGGGACATTGGCCCAGCGGTTAGAGTGTTCGCCAATGGCCCGGGAGACCTGGGTTCAATCCCAGGTCGAGTCATACCAAAGACTTTAAAAATGGTACTTGATACCACCTTGCTTAACACTCAGCATTATAAGGTACGGTTCAAGGGTAAAGTGGAGCAATCCTGGGAATGGAGTAGCGCCCTCCCCTACACCTTGGTGTAGTAGCTATCGAAAAGGGAGCCTTCGGTTCACCCTCGACTATGGTCGCTAACTTTACTTTTACTTATACAATGCAATTAGAAGAAAACTCAAACCTATGTGTCTCTCACATTTTAAACTGTCACTAAATTTGGGCAAGTGGTAATGGTAGCTCCATCTTGCCAATATTTTATTTTTTAGCTAATGATTAGTTATAATCGTGGCTAGGACCGACTATGTTTTTTAAGGTTGACAAAAAGACCAAGAATCATTTTTTGGCGGTTCTTCTGCTACCTTTTGGCAAATAGCAACCTTTAATTCATCCAGGTGGCTTTCTTTTAATCAATGAAGCTGTGGTTATGAATTTTTCAACCCTTACCACTAGCCATTTTCATTCCAGAACAACATTATTCTGACATAGCATGAAATGAGCAAGAAAAAGCTTCCTGAAGATTCACCACCCTTAAAAACCTTTCAACATCAAACATTTAGTGTGCACCAGTCCAAGCCATGATCATAACCGATCATACCTGAAAATAAATGGGAACACATAACCAAAATGGAGCTTCAATAAATCCTTGCCTAAGTTCTTATGTACCATACAAGTGTCAATCTTAAAATGTGGGAGGTATTTATGTTGCACACTGTTTAATATACTTTTTTTTTTGCCATGCGTTTCCATATTAATACTGAGAAAGGGTTTATCGTTTAAAGATTTAAGAGCCATTACGACTATCAGGTGATTTTGAGATCTGACCTAAAGAAGTGGTTAGGAGAGTAAGGCTCAGCATACAAGTAGTTAGGAGAGTAAGGCTCACATACAAGTAGTTAGGAGAGTAAGGCTCAGCATACAAGTAGTTAGGAGAGTAAGGCTCAGCTTACAAGTAGTTAGGAGAGTAAGGCTCACATACAAGTAGTTAGGAGAGTAAGGCTCACATACAAGTAGTTAGGAGAGTAAGGCTCAGCATACAAGTAGTAAGGAGAGTAAGGCTCAGCTTACAAGTAGTTAGGAGAGTAAGGCTCAGCATACAAACTAAGCGGCAAGGAAGAGCCCTACCTGTGCACTTCGGTTGTAAGTAAATAAGCAGTCGACACTCCTTACAAAACTTTGTTTGTTCTACCCTCACCGAACAGATTATTTGAAAAGGCAGACAGATGTAACCTGCTTTTGTCACTTTTAAATTAAAGAGAGAGAGAGAGAGAGAGAGGCAAGAACAAAGAGAAAAATACTCTATAAGTGTTTTAATACGTGTTCCTGTGGGGCAAAGAAAGAGAGAAATAATTCCTAAGAAAGAAAGAAAAAAGGTATGAGGAGTACATAGTATGAAATAAAAAAGAAAGAAAGAAAGAAATATAGAAAGAATGAATGAAAGAAAGATAAATGCGTTAGATAGAAAGAAAGAAAGAACGAAAGAAAGAATACATAAGAAAAAATGAATGCACTGCAAAGAAAAAAAGAAAGGACAGACAAAAAAAAAGAAGGAATGCACAAGAAAGAAAGAAAGAAAGAAAGAAACACGGAAAGAAAGAAAGAATACAGTAGGAAAAAAAAAAGAAAGAAGGAATGCACAAGAAAGAAAGAAAGAAAACACTAGAAAAAAAGAATGCACTGGAAAGAAAAAAAGAAAGAAGGAATGCACAAGAAAGAAAGAAAGAAAACACTAGAAAAAAAGAATGCACTGGAAAGAAAAAAAGAAAGAAGGACAGACAAAAAAAAAACGAAGGAAAGCACAAAAAAGAAAGAAAGATGGATGGCAAAATAAAAATTGAAAGAAAGAAAGAAAGAAAGAGTGTAAAAGAAAGATAGAAAGAAAGAAAGAGTGTAAAAAAAGAAAGAAAGAAAGAAAGAAAGAAAAAAGAGTGTACAAGAAAGAAAGAAAGAAAGAAAAAAAGAAAGGGAAAAGAGTGTACAAGAAAGAAAGAAAGAAAGAAAGAAAGAAAGAAAGATAAAATAAAAATAAAAAAACAGAAGAAAGGAAGGAGAAAATGAATAATTGCTGAGAAGTAAAAAACTATCTAAATTTTTAAAAAAATCAGTTGAGCCACGATATGACTATGCACGTTTCATTATTGTTTCTCATTCTCTTCTTAGTCAGGCCGGGAACTTTTCAACAAACACTCTTGTTATTTATTTGGCTCCTACAGTCGTGCATGTTTCGTGACGGATGTTTGACTAATCTAACTTAAAAAAACAAAAAAACAAGCAAAAAACACAAAAATAAATAAATCACGAATATATAAATATAAGTTGGCCGACCGTAGTCAAGGTGACCCAAAAGCTCCCTTTTCAATAGCTACTACACCGAGGTGTAGAGGAAGGCGCACCCCTTTCTGTCGATTGCTCCACTTACCCTTGATCTGTAATTTAGGGCTGCGTGTTAAGCAAGGTAGCATCAAGTACCATTTTTTGAGTCTTTGGTATGACTCGACTTGGGATTGAACCCCGGTCTCTCTCTAACCATTGTGTTAATATATATTAACCAAATGATCAAACTTCACTCACACACATACACACACACGTGTGTGCGTGTATGTGTGTGCGTGTATCAGGTTTGGTTATTTGGTTTAATGGCACATCAAATCTTGATGGTTATTTAATGTGAAATTCTGTTTTTTTATGATTGTAAGTGAATAGTTTTTAGGTAACAATATTTTCAAAAGAGTTGTCAGAGCTTGTTGAGAAGAAATTAAATGTGTTGCTCCCACAATTTTGTGAAGGATGACATTTAATTAATTACACGGTTAATATTGACAGCACAGACAAAAGAAATTTAAGGGCGTCATGATAACACAAAACAGACAATTTTATATACTAACCTCTAAGCAAAAACAATATAAAGTCAGAAGAATGTTCAAATATTGTTTGTTAGATACCTGTGTGTGCAGACATTGGCATGATGGTTAGAGTGTTCGCCAATGGCCCGGTTTATCTGGGTTCAATCCCAGGTCGAGTCATACCAAAGACTTAAAAAATGGTACTTGATGCCGTCTTGCGTAACACTCAGCATTATAATGTACAGATCAAGGGTAAAGTGGAGCAAACCAGGGAAAGGATTAGCGCCCTCCCTTACACCTTGGTGCAGTAGCTATCGAAAAGGAAGCCTTCTGGTCACCCTCGACTAAAGTTGCCAACTTTACTACTTTATTATGTACATGTTAAGAATTGTATAAATTTCTGAGACGAAGCTTGATGATTTTTTTATTCAAACTTTAAAAATAATTTCCTAGGTTGAATCATTTCTATGCCCAGATAAACAGGGGACACCTGAGGAAGGCCGGAGGATACAGCAGATGGAACTTTATGAAAAAAAAAACAATAAACAAGATAATAGTCCGAAAACTCTTACTGATAAAAATCAGCCAAACTTGAAAAATGATTTCCCAGGTTGAATCATTTTTATGCCCAGATAAACAAGGGACAATTGAAGAAGACCGGAGGATAGGGTGAACGAAACGTTGTGAAAAAAAGCAATAAACACAAAAACAATAGTCCTAAAATTCTTACGGATAAAAATCAGCCAAACTTGAAAAATAATTTCCCAGGTTGAATCCTTTCTATGCCCAGATAAACAGGGGACACCTGTGGAAGGCCGGAGGATATAGTGGATGAAACGTTATGAAAAAAACCCAATAAACACGAAGACAATAGTCCGAAAACTCTTACTGATAAAAAATCAGCCAAACTTTAAAAATGATTTTCCAAGTTGAATCATTTTAAGAGTGTTTTGTTCGAACATGTCTGTGTGTAAGTGCGCTGTGAAACTAGAATGTTCATTGTAGCAAATTATTCGCCAGGCCGCAGACTAAACGTATGTATATTTATGTGTGAGGTGATTTTGACATCCATACAAAGTCCAGAACATTGGAGGGTGGCAAATATAGCAATTTCATAATAGTAATAAAGGTATTTTTGCTGGCTGCGCCTTCTCCCATTTTTTTGGCTGCATGTTCGAAAGAGTCATCTGGAGCTATGGTTCAATAGCTGAGAGAGCAAAGAAAGAGAGAGTGTCTAGCAGAGAGTCAGACGTGAGAGAGAAAGAAAGCTTTCAAATGCACAGACCATATAAGGTTCCATGTCACGTGACCGGCTCCAAACGCAAGATTTATTTTTGCGCGGGGAAAATCAAAATTCGCGGACGTTGTTGAAAGTACACAGCACGTGACTACTCTGTCCAAGCAGGTTCCCGAAACTATTTAAGTTACCGACATCCCACTACTTTTGTTTCGGGAACAAGTGAGTCATGGATCCTATTTTTTAAGAATATTTTGCTTCATGTGGGTCTCGCTGGCCATTTAAAAACTATCAGAGTGTAAATCCTACAAGCTCATTTGTTTGCGCACAGTTAATTGGTTTCAAGTATTCTTATCTTGCACTGATAACTCTATCTAATAGCCATCATTTGTTTGCACAGGGTTAAATGGTATCATGCTTTGCTCTTAATCATTAGTAATTCAGTTTATCAAGTATTCCTGAGTAATACAAATAATTTGCATCCAGCTGAATAGTTTCAAATTGCTAATAAATATAACCTTAAGTAAATGGTTAAACAGTTCTTTATGACCCATCGGTGGGACCTTAACAGGTACCACTAGTCCAGGTCAGAGTGGAATGAAAGTGTACTCCACATTCCCCAAAACTCCAGAATTGAGGCCTCATCATCAGATACATTTTAGTGTCGTACCCAAGACACACTTTGTGCAGAGGGGTCTTATTCTACAATCCCCGCCGGCAGAACGTATTGCGTATTTAGAAGGTAATAATTAATCATTACAAGTCTAAGTAACGATGATAGATAATTTACTTCAATTCAATTTAATAAAAACATCTAATCTATCTATCAATCTCTGTTTTATTTCAATCAATGCCGCTAAAATATGTTATCAACACTTAGACGCATAATGGCTCACCCTTTCGTTTCTATCATTCGTTCTGGGTTAATTTAGACGTCCACGCCTGCTGTTACCAATGTTATATAACAGAAAAAAATGACAACACCCATCTATAAAATACAATTTGCTTTTTCTTATTATCCAAAATGAACGAAGGGGCAAAGCAGAAAAGAATTGAAGAAGTCTGAGCTGCATGTACAGGGGCCGACGAGTACGGATCTTTGGTGGACATCACTTTCGGATCAAAATCCTTCTGGTCATATAACATCCCGGAAACCCCCGCAATCAATACGGCCACACCTCTCTCTGTCATGTCACTCTTGAAAATTCTCATGGTAACACCTCCTCCAGCTTGTCGTCTACATAATGCACGTGAACACGCTTCCTTCTAGCATTCCACCCACACAATTTACGCGGCGTTTCCGTCGGGAACACCTGCGTCCTATTCACTTTAGGTACCTGGTGCATTTCCTGTTATTTTCGTTCAACTAGGGTCCGACTTCCGTGACTGCATCGACAGGTTTTCAAAGGAGTTTTCAAGTCAATATCCAACACTAATTCTATTTATTTTCTATAAAAATAACATTTTTCAGATGAATTTTACTTCAAATTATTCCCAAGACACTATGCATCGCTCCTGAGGACAGTATTTTCTTTTGGTTTCCGTACAAATGATAACTTTTCGATAAATTTTACTCAAGACATTTCCGGGACTTCCACTTCGCTCCTGTGGATATCAATCCAAATTGCTTTTTGTACAAATAAGATTTTTCTGGTCAATTTTAAGCAAGAAAATTCAAAGTTCCCATCCAATTTCGGAGAGACGTGATTGACTATTTCCTTACAACCTTTAAAACATTCCTTGAGAAATATTCAGGCAACTCCTGTCTTATATCAATACACGTTTGATTTAACATGAAAAATAAGGAATCCACTTTTTGGTTATTTTTTCTAGTAATTAAATTACTGGTAATTTCAATGTCCTTTATTTTATGACCACTCTCCAAGTTCAGAAAATTTTCTTCTCCTTACGTTACATAGCCATATACACGAATATGGCCATGTGCGAAATGGGTGAAATGGACATCGAATGTTGATTACGATAGAACATATGAATCTCGAAACTCGAAAACACGTAACGACTTCTTATTCAGGTACAAAACCTTTTTATTAACTTTGACTAAAAGGTTTCGACGTAAGGAGGAGAGACACAATCTTCTATGCTGTCTTATTCATTTGGCCCCCATCTCGAGCGGCCATCATAGGGCGCAAGTTCGCCTCGCGCCTGCGAGCTCCAAAAGTCGAACCTCTTCGTTTGGCGTCTAGTACTCGACTTTTACTTTCTTCAAATTCTCACACAAACTTCCGCGCGCTTCCGGTGCGTGACGTCACCTGCACCTTGTCACCGCGTTTTGTCTCGGACTATTATGACATCTGAGTGACACCTCTATCCGCCCGCGCGCGCCTGCGTTAACACCTGTCTCAGTGTTGCACCTAACTAACCCATGTGCTGAGCCGAAAGGTTCTCAGCCTAACTAAACTCAAAGGCATGAACCGAGATCCCTCGGCTATTATATAACACTTATCTATCAAGGCTAAAATGTTTACTCTGGCATACTATAAATACACATAGTACGGAATATATATATATATATATATATATATATATGTGTGTGTGTGTGTGTGTGTATTTGTAATATCCTGTCAGCGTCCCCAAGACAGTAGGTGTGGATTATTCTTGTATAGAATATTTGAGGATTATCATATAAATCTCCAGGAGCGCTCGATGTATGGCTATTGTAAAATCACTAATTCCCTTGCAAAAATATAACAAAATTCTCTTTCAGAGCGTATGAACTGTAATTTCACATTTGCTGTTCTGCAACCTCAAGTATAGTATGTAAAAAGTCATCTGATGAGACAGAGAGTATAATAATATTCTCCACTGATTGTTATATAATTGCCGAAGGATTTTTTTTATATATTATCATTTTTCGTTTTGTATATCTTACTTTTCGGTTTAGTTAGGCTGACAACCTTTCGGCTTAGTGCATGGGTTAGTTAGGTGCACACATTGAGTGCAGGTGTTCACGCGCGCGTGGGGAGGATGTGACAATTACAGATGTCACAATAAAAACCCCAGATAGGAAATAAGACTGGGGATGTGATTGACGTCATGCCCGGAAGCGATGGGCTGAGGATTTTGGGATTTGAAAAAAAAAGCAGTTTGTTGAGATTCGACGCTAGAAGACGGAAGTTGATTTTCCGGAGCTCGCCCTCGCCAGACCAGTAGTTTGCGGCGGGGTGCTGCAAGTGGTGGAGTCAGATGGAAAAGTCAGCAGAGTAAGAAATTGAGTCTCTCTCTCCTCATGTCGGAAAACCTTAAACTCAAAAAGGTAATAAAAAGTTTCGTACCTGAACCAAAAAATGAGAGTCGCAAGTGTTTCGTGTCCGTATGAATGTGCCTATTTTACGTGTTCCTATCTTGGTCGTATATTTCTGGACCTATATATTACATGAAATAAATTTATTATGACAACTTAACCAGGTTTGAGTTTCATTCTAATTTCACTAAATATATATATATATATATATAACCGTTGACACTGAACACTCAAATTGAATAATCTGATCCCTTGGATTTTTTTCTACGGATTATATAAAACACACACACACACACACACACAAACACACACGCACACACACACATAGCTTCTTGAAGTCTTACACATCAGAAATAAAAATCCTAACGTCAATAAAATTAATTTTGACTTCAGTACTAATGTACTTAACTGTCTTTAGTTTCTGCTGATATTTATAGAACCAAAATTTAAAAACAAACATAATGCCACTTAACACCAGTTTAAATACGAAATGCTAAATTTTTACAAAGTGCTAATGTACTTGCAAAAGTTGTATTGCTTTTGCAATATACACACCACCCGATAATGGCTTAAGATGGGTTCGAAAGTAGTTGGCAACCAATGCATTACGGAAAGTTTATAAGCCAGTTCCGACCGGATATTATAACATCCAAACGACAACTTGAAAGGATGAAAAGAAAAATTTATAAATAAAAGATGTCTATACTGTTTAATCAAATATGTCTTAACGAGGAAATGCTGCCCATATACGCACACACACATAAACACACACACGCACGCACACACACACATACGCATATATATATATATATATATATATATATATATATTCGAACTCCTGTGCAAGAGTAGGATGTCACAGAAGGTCATTTTTAGAGCGGAGTTTGAGAAATATAAATTTAAAGCTTTCTTTCTCTTAGACCGCTTGCAATACAAAAGTTAAAGACCAGTCAGGCCTAAAATTTACTCATAGCTGGAGGGAGAAGAGTTGAATTCATATATTTCCGAAGATTTGAATTTTTGTTGCCGTATCCATTTTCTACGTCGTTAGCCATTACACATTATATGCATATATATATATATATATACACACAAATCCACGGTACCCTTTTCTGAGTAACAGGTAAATGATCACTTTTGTAGAGTAATATTTACCGGCTTTATTTGTTTCAAGTTATGTTTACTTGTAATATACTAGCTTAGCTGGCGACGATGAACTTAGCAGGTTCAATGCAGTCGCAAGAAAACATCAACAAAGTAGTTTCACAGGAAAGAGAATACAGGGTGGAACGATAAAACTGTTGTCCTAAAAAAACAACACTACAGCTTTATTTTAAAACTTTTATTGAAAAAATCACTTCAGCCAACTTGATTATATAGTAGAGCTGACATCTATTCAATGTAGCCGCCTTTAGCCTCAATCACTGCTTCGATACGGATCCGGAACTGGGATCTTGTCTTCGTCATAAGCGCCGGCGGGAGCTCGGCGAATACTCGGTGGATGGCAGCGATCAGGCTGGCTTTGGTGTTGTGGGAGGTCATGTTGGTGATGTTCTCGACGTATGACCAAACGAAGTAGTCCAGCGGGTTCAGGTCGGGGGAGGAGGAGGAGCAGTAAGAGAAGGGTACAAAGTCGTAGCCCTCCTTCTGAAGCCAAGCGTGGGTCTCTTTAGACTTGTGGGCCGGCGACAAGTCCTGCTACTACACCCAGGGTCTGCCACCGGGCACCTGATTGCACCAGAGAATCAGCACACTGTTCAGCACATCCAGGTACTCTTTGGTGTTGACTTTCAAGCCGACTTCGAAGATGTGAGGTGGCATGATGTGGCCCTCACTTGAAACCTCACCAAAGACCATAACCGTAGCCGGAAACCTATTTTCATCACCCTGGTCCCTGTTATTCGTGGCAATCCAGATTTGCATTTTGAGGATGCTGCCAATGGTCCTGTTGTCATAACTTGGATCGGTAGAGAGCATGGGTTGTACAGCGGCGCATCTCCGATCTCGCTCGTTGAACATTGTGTCACCTTCAGACATGATAGAAGGCTCCTATCGCTCTTGGGATTTGTACACAACTGGCCAACTAGTAGATGGTCTGTAACAAAAAAAGAAAAACGGTTTTCATTAAACAGAAACGGAATCATGTCGTCTTTTCTAGGGCGGCAATTTTATCGTTCCACCCTGTATGATTTATTGCCTATGGATTGAGTGACAGATATTTCCGTTATTTTCAGATAAGATCAACAAATTACTGGAAAAAAATGAAAGTATGTAAGTTCCGATAACCAGACACAAACAGAAAAATACGTGTGGCAAAGAGGATATTCATACTTCCGCATGGGACTTGAAAAGACAATATAAGGTCTGTAAATTTGGACTGAACGCAGAGATCCGCTGGTCGCTCAAGCGAAGGGGAGAGGTCCGTTGGTCTCTCAAGCGAAGGAAGAGACTCACTGGTCACTCAAGCAAACATGTCATATGTGTTCTCTGGCCGTCGCTCTAATACACAAAAAGGATCCTCGCCACAGAAAAAAGATATGTGCTAACTCTTTCTGACTGTATTCCTGCTTCACACACCTCGCCGTCGAAGAATAAAAATATAAATTATATGTTTATATATCTACGAGTTTTTCGTTGTTAGTCCAGCGGTTCGATATGCGACATACTGTGCGGCAAACTTGATCCAGTTGGGTACAGTCTCTGAGGAAAGCATCACCATGGCGCAATTGTCTCTTCCAGAAAGTTTGAAGCAGAGTGCTGTTCTGCTTGGCATTCAATTGAGAGGTACAATAATAAGATTTCACAGGATTTATGTGTTAGTCTGAGCACATATTCATATTTATGTTAATGGAAACCAAACAACAAGCCCACATTATCGTGTTGGGGGGTGGTCACTAGCGATGGTACTATTTACCAACCACTCCGCTCGGGCAGGATATGACACAAGGTCAATTTTTAAGCGGAGTTTAACAGGTTTTGAATTCAGAGTTTTCCTTCTCCTAGACTAGTTGCCTAACCAAGGCTGAAGAACCTAGTCCGTCCTACTATTTAACCATAGCTGGTGGGAGAATAAGGGGGTTCATACCTTTCCCAAGGGTATTTGCCCGAAAGTGAACGTAATAGCGCGACTGGAGTACGAACTCGCGTACTACGATTCCGCAGTTCATCGCTTTAACCATTACACCACGAGGACACTAGCGATGGTGACGTTACGCCTCTAATCATCTTCCCACTAGGCTTCAGACTGAACATGGAGGTCTACATTAAGTGCCTGGAAGAGGACTTGACCATCTGGATCGAGAAGGAGGCTACTGGAAGAAATCCCGTCTGTCAAGAGGATTGCAATAAGCTTTATTATTATTTACTTATTAGAGTTTTTCACATCAGCGTAATATTGTATAGCCATATAATAACCATGACCATGATTAACTATACAAGCACATAACACACATACATATGCAGCAGAATCACAATAGCACAATGAACAAAGAACGAGCGAAGACTTCTTTAGAAAAATATGTACCTCTCACTTTATTGCAAGGGTTCGAAAAGGGTTACTCGGGGTTTTACTGAGTGAGGGAGTTGGAGACCGAACAGAACTGCAATATATTGACCCCCACTCTTATGGCCATCAGCGTTGTGTCTTTCTCGTTCTCCAGGGCTGCTCAACCGGAGGCCCAGCTCTCTGCTGGATGATGGCTTTCTTTATTGCATCTTATTACCAACTGGTCTCCAAAACTCCATCGGGGGTCCCGAGGGCCCCTTCGGCCGGGTGTGGCTTTCCCTACCACATCTTGTCTCTAACTCCCTTATCTTCAACTGTCTGACTTCCTGTCTTGACCGAGTAATATAATAGTTCAACGCCCACTTAATCGCCCACTCAATCTTTGGAATGGCATGTTTGATCGTCATCAAGCGGAAATAATTGTCATGCAGTTCACAGGTCACTCTCTTCCGGTGCATCAGTCTATGTGAGTACCATGGGATTTTTTACCTTGTCCCATTTCGTCAGCCAAGCTCGCCTACGCGATTTCCTCACATAACTGCCATTGGAATGTGTCACTTCCTTCCGGTGCATCACTTTGGAATGGCAAGTTTGGCCAGGTTGAAGGTCAAAATACAACAGTTACCTGATGTTTTTCACTGGAGATTGAGTGACAGCAAGTCTCCTCAAGTCTCCAGAACTCTTCTCAGTATTCTGACCGTTTTCAATAATGCTGTTGTTTGGATGGTCTCCACTCGGCCGCCAACTTCCAAATCCTCCAGTCCCTTTAATAATCCTTTACTTACCGTGCCAAAAGCACCAATCACAATTGGTATAGTTTTCACCTTCATGTTCCATAGTTTTTTCAATTCTCTAGCAAGGTCGAGGTACTTATCTCTCTTTTCACATTCTATCAGTTTTATTCTGTGGTCAGCCGGAATATCAAAGTCGACAATTTTGCAGATTTTCCTTTTTTTTTTTTTTGTTGTTGTTGTTGTTGATTATTATAAGGTTTGGTCTTCTGGCCGAGATTTGGTGATCCGTTTGAATATCAAAGTCCCATAGGAGTTTGTGTGCGTAATTTTCTAGGACAGGTACTGGGTTGTGCATATACAATTTGTTGCAAAGGTCAAATTTAAATTTCTTGCACATCTCCGAGTGGATCACCTTGCTCACCCAGTCGTGTCTAGCCTTGTACTCCTTCTGTGCCAATTGGCGGGATTCGCTTATTATGTGATTGATGGTTTCATCTCTGTCACTGCATTGTCTACATTTGCTGTTTTGTTGTGTCTTATCTATCCTTGCTTTGATATGATTGGTTCTGTTGCGTTTTATCTATTATTATTATTATTATTATTATTATTATTATTATTATTATTTCGAGAGTTTTTCATACCAGCGTTAGCTGATGGTTTTCCGCTGGAGTTTAAGAAACAGAAAGACTCCTTAAGTTTCCAGGACTCTTCTCAGTATTCTGGCCGATTATAATAATGCTGTAGTCTGGATGGTTTCTACTTGTCCTCTTATTTTTAAATCTTCTACTTGTAACATACCCATGATACGGATATGTGAAATAGGCATAAGGAATCCTGAAACGCGAAATTGGTTCAGGTACGAAACTTTATTACCTTTGAGTTAAAGGTTATTCGACATGAGGAGAGAGAGACACAATCTTTCTATGCTGACTTTTCTATCTGTCCCCCACCACGTGCGGTACCCAGCCGCAAACTACTGGTCTGGTCTCGGCGAGCCCCGAAAGTCAACATTCTTCCTCTGCTTTTTCTCAAATCCCAAAATCCTCTGCACACGCTTCCGGACATGACGTCATTTACCTCCCTGGTCCCATTTCCTATCTGGGAATTTTATTTTGACATCTGTGAATGACGCATCCTCTCCGAACGCGCGTGAACACCTGCGTTAATGTTGCACCTAACTAACCCATGCGCAGTGCGAAAGGTTCTCGGGCTAACTAAACTGAAAGGCAAGATATATAAAACGAAATCTCTCGGCAATTATATTACATACTTCCTTTACTCATCCTTCCGAGATTGTTCTGAGCGCGCCAATCACGGTCACTTTCATATTCCATCGTTTTTGTTTTTGTTCACTAGCAAGATCCAGGTACATACGGCTCTTTTCACTTTTTTTTATTCTTACTCTGTGGTCCAGCAGTTCAGTAAAGTCCACAATTCGTCCTCTTCTTTTCTGTTATTGTTTTTGATCATACTACTCAACCGAGAGTTTGCCCTGTCAGCTGGGGCTGTAGAATACACCGACTGCATCTCTGCTGAGGGGTAAGATTCCCCTTCAATGAATGTTCTGGATATGACACTAAAACAATCTGATGGTGAGGTTCCAGTGATGCTGGAGCTTTGGGGAATGCGGAGCACCCCTTCATTGCCATTGATCCCAGGTCCACTCTGGTTCGGCGTAGTAGCACCTGATAAGGCCCTATCTATGGGTTAAATAGAACTAACAGCATACTTATGCTAAACTGAATTGTTTGACTAAACTGAATATCTTGAAATATAAATGTTTTTGACAATTAAACTGTCCTTACATTTAAACTACGTGCAAATGCTAAACTGAATTATTTGAAATGGAACTGTTTTTTAACTTTGAAACTGTACTTACGCTAAACTGATTTGTTTAAGATAGAACTGTTTTGACATTTATCTGTGCGTAAACAAAATCTGTACTTATACTAAGCTGACTTAGGTGAATTAGAACTGCTTGAGTAAACTGAATAGCTTGAAACAGAAATGCTTTTCACAATTAAACTGTACTTACATTTAAACTGAGTACTTATCCTAAACTGAATTGTTTGAACTAGAACTATTTTTGTAAAAATGGATTTGGCGTTAAATAACCTACGAAAGTCGATATGCCATAAAACCTAAACAACCAACCAACCAACCAACCATCATTTGAGAGTTCTTCACACCAGCCTTAGCTTATTCTTTTCCACTGGAGTCTGAGTAACAGCAAGTTTCCTCTGGTATTATTATTATTATTATTATTATTGTTATTATTATTATTATCAAGCCAATCACGAATTCTTTGAAATAATATAATCCATTGTATTTGAAGATGTTTTCATCTAATTTTGATAAATATATGTAATAAAATGAGGTGTCAGATTTTATATTTGCGAAATTTAGACGACAGTTCGCTCATCGCAATAAATGAATAAATAAATAAATAGATGTATATAATACAATTTGATGGAGACTCAAACTCGGTTAAGTCGTCATAATAAATTTATTTCGGTAATGAGTATTACAATACTCTCCGTCTCGTCAGATGACTATTTACATATATATATATATATATATATATATGCGTGTGTGTATATATATATATATATATATTTGGAAAATCAATTGATTTTAAGACTAAAAACGTGTTAATTTTTTAGCAAAAATAGGCTTGAAAACCCGTAAATGATTCATCGGTCCTTATGAATACGTTTTAAAATTTCTTTGAGATTTCGCAGACTATAATATTGGACAAGCTGCGCAAAATTTGAAGGATCAAAACCAAAAATGATTTAAGAAATAAATTTCCCTTCTAGATTGTTTACAATATATTTTAACCCATTAAAATCAGTGATAAATAATCAAGCTATATATATATATATATATATATATATATATATATAATCTTATAAATAAGTAATGAAATAAACAAATGTTAAGTAAATTTTAAGATTCATTTTGTAAATCACTATAAAACATTCGACTTTATATATTTTGAGTGAAAATCTAACATTCAATTCCTTAAAGGCTGCATTTAATTTCAAAGTCACTTAATTATTTTCAATTAAACGAAAAGATTTCATTTATTTACATATGCTCGAACTAATACTACAATCTTTCCCGGCTGATTTTTTAAAACTGTATTTGCTTACATATTTGCCCATAAATATACTTTCTCCATGTTATAGTGACATACTAACACAAAGATATTTTATTCACACACAATATATCGACAACAGTTTAACAACACAAACTCCTACATCCAAAGCGTGGACTTTTCTTTCTTGAAATAAAAATATTAGATAATATTCATGCTCAAACTAAGATTTCGTAACTTTTGTTTTTTTTTCAACAAATTTAGCAGTCAAGTTAAAAAAAAGTCAAAATCTCTTAAATTTGTAGGTCTGTGTTTTCTCCAATCATTTACACATCTATCTGCTACAGAGCCCATCGAATGACTTGAGCACTCTGGTATCCGGTAAGGTATAAAATGTAAACAAACGAAAGTTACTATCTAATACCTTATAATTCCTGAGCTGACGTGGTACACTTATTGGCTGAGCGGTATGATAATAAGTCTAACATAAAGTTGGGCGGGGTTCGATCCCAGCTTCAAGCGTCCTACGTATCTAGCCACACTGAAGAGTTGTGATACAACGAAACAGTCTGTCAGTGGATGACAATATATATATATATATATATTAAACCAATCACCGGTTCTATACAGAGTGTGGAAGCAAAATTAGAAAAATAATAATAAACGATTCAATTATAAAACAAGATTAATTCTAATTTTAAAAAAAAGATCAAAAGATAGACAAAAAAAACAGTAAATTAACTCAATATGGCCACCATTTTTTTTTTTTTTTTTTCAATTATTGTATCAACACGACTTCGAAACAATTTGCATTCCTTCAAAATAAATTCTTCTGACATTTAATTCAATCCCTCCTCAATAGCAGTCTTAAGTGAACCAATATTTAGATAGGAAGTTGCATTTGTTTTGTTTTCTAAAACACCTTTTATAGCGTAATCAAAGGGAGTTAAGGTCTGGACTTAAATCTTGTTTAATAGCTTTCCTCAGTTTTTTCGTGGACTTTCAATTCATTAGCGTGCTTTCTTATTGACGTTGTGGGGTCCTTCTTAATCGCCATAGCGTGAGCAGTTAAAAAGCCTTTTTTTTTTCGTTTTTTGGTTCAATCCTCCACTCTCCTCTTCCCTTAAAGATGCTTTTTTTTGGAAAAAAATTATGTTTGCCTTGTATACAGTTGACAAAGAAATTTTGGCTTGGTTTCGGCGTTAAGCAAATCGTAGACTCTTTGTTGTTTCTTTTCTTGCTCACTCATATTGGACTAAATTATAATGAAAAAGTACTTGAATAATTGAGCTACTCATGAAAATGTAGATTTATCACGTTTTTTTTTGATAAAATTTGGACTAATCAAACAAAAAAAACCTTTAAAAATTATTGTATATTTTGCTTCTGTACTACACACACACACGCACACATATATCTATATTAAACCAATCTCAGGATAAATATATATATATATATATATATATATATATATATATATATATATATATATATATATTAAACTAATCTCAGTATATATATATATGTATATATATTAAACCAATCTCAGTATATATAAATATATAAATATATATTAAACTAATCTCAGGATATATATATATATAAATGTATATATATATATATATTAAACTAATCTCAGTATATATATATATATATATATACATATATATTAAACCAATCTCAGTATATATATATATATATATTTATATATATATATATTAAACCAATCTCAGGATATATATATATATATATATATATAAATGTATATATATATATATATTAAACTAATCTCAGTATATATATATATATATATATATATATATATATTAAACTAATCTCAGTATATATATATATATATATATATATATATATGTATATATATGTATACATATATTAAACCAATCTCAGTATATATATATATTTATATATATATATATATATATATTCACTCAATGTTACAGGAGTGAGGTATCCAATTAGGATCAAACTTAGTACATTATCAAACTGTCTGGTGTGAGGAATGAGTTTGATAATTGTTACAAAGTTTAAATGTTATCATCATTTGTATGCGCCGGTAAGTATACGTATATGTGTGTGTATACGTATGCGTTTGCGTGTGCGTTTGTCTCTGTGCATCTATGTGCGTCTCTCTGTGAGACGTGTTTAATAATTGTAACAATGTTTTGTCTTCTTCTTCGTGTGTATATAGGTGTATACATCTGTGTACGAGCACGTGTATGTGTATACATGTGTGTGTGTGTGTATGTGTGTGTGTATGTGTGTGTACGCGTGCGTGTACGTGTGTGTGTATGTGTGTGTGTGGGTGTATGTGTGTGTGTACGCGTGCGTGTACGTGCCTGAAATTTTCAAACTCGACAACGTGACCTGATTGTCTTTTCTCACTGTGTGGTCGCCGATATCTGAAAAAGAAACAGACGATAATTAACACTGACATATACAGAGATTAAGGGACTGTCTATATTTGGACAACGGAGCAGCGAAATGCAGAGAGCCGAAGAAACCCGAAGAGAGCCGATAAACGTTCCACCCGGAAGTTACTTTCAGCAGAGGACACCCTTCAGAAAAGAATAATTAACCTTTCTTTCCTTATAAAAAACGACCTACACAGTTGACTGGCCTTAGAATATACTGACTCTATCCCTCGGAGAGGGATAAGACCCTCCACAAAAAAGTGGTGTCCTGGATATGGCATTAAACTGCATCTGATGGCGAGGTTTCAGGGTAGAGAACCCTTTCATTGCTATTACTCCCAGGTCCACTATAACCCAGAGTTGTAAACGTTGAGATCCCATCTACAGATCTGTTTGTAAATTATTAGTATTTGATAGGAAGACTTGTTGCCATAACTGTAAATAATTTGTATTTAGAATTGTTATTTGAAGCTATAATTGTTTAAAGATTATTCTTAATTACAGCTGAGGGGGGTGTAGAATACCTCGACTGTACCTCTGAAGAGGGGTAAGACCCCTCCCAACAAGTGTCCTGGATATGACATTAAACAATCTGATGCTGAGGCTTTCGGGAATGCGATATACCCCTTTCATTGCCATCGCTCCCAGTTCCACTCTGACCCCAAATATAACATACCCATACATGAATATGGGAAACGTACATAGAACGTTCATAACATATATACATAGAACATAGGAATCCCGAAACACGAAAAACACTTACGACTTCTTAGTTCAGGTACGAAACCTTTTATTACCTTTGAGTTTAAAGGTTCTTCGACATAAGGAAGAGAGATGCACAATCTTTCTATGATGACTTTTCCATCTGCCCACCCCCATCACGTGCGGCGCCCGTAGCGCACAAATTCGTCTAGCCTCAGCGAATCCCGAAAGTCGACCCTTCCTGTTCGGATTCTAGTTCTCAACTACTGACTTTTTCAAATCTCCGAAAATTCTCTGCGCACACTTCCGGTGCATGACGTCATTCACATCCGTGGTCATATCCTCTCACTGGGATTTTTATTTTGACATCTGTGAACGACACATCCTCCCCGCACGCGCGTCAACACTTGAGCTCAAGTTTGCACCTAACTAACCCATGTGCTGAGCCAAAAGGTTCTCAGCCTAACTAAAGGCAAGATATAACCAAAGGTAAGATATATATAACGAAATCCGTCAGCCATTATATTACACAGAGTGATAGCACCTGATAGGGTCCTAAATAGAACAAAATATGTGTGAAAACAAATGACTGATGTTAAATTGTGACTGTTATATAAAAATACTTGAAACCATTTAACTGTGTACAAAAAAAAAAGAGCTCCGACACGTTAAAAAATGTTATATACAAAATGTGTTTACAAATCATATATATTTAATATATATGTAAGAACAAGATGAATGTGGAGTACTCTGTCATTGCCTGTGGTGTAATGGTTATCGGCGTAGGAAATGGACACGGCGACTCGAGTTCAAATCCTATCATTGCCTGTGGTGTAATGGTTATCGTCGTAGAAAATGGACACGGCGCCTCCAGTTCAAATCCTGTCATTGGTGTAATGGTGTAATAGGAAATGGACACGGCCACCCGAGTTCAAATCCTTTCATTGCCTGTGGTGTAATGGTTATCGTCGTAGAAAATGGACACGGCGACTCGAGTTCAAATCCTGGACGAGAATGATTGCATTTCACATAGCACTAATACCCTTGGGAAAGGTATGAATCCAATTATTCTTCCTCCAGCTATGGTTAAATAGTAGGACAGACTGGATTCTTCAGCCTTAGTGAGGCAACTAGTCTAGGAAAAGGAAACTCTGAATCTAAACCTGTTCAACTCAGCTTAAAAACTGACCTTGTGTCATATCCTGCCCGAGCGGAGGGGTTGGTAAATAGGATTACCATTTCTGTCGGATCCACAGAGAACCGGAGTGGGAGTGTCTGATAGGTTCCTATCTATTAATTAAATAGAACTGTTTGACAATTGAATTGAATGCAAACGGATGACTTTTACTAAATTGAATTATTTGAAATAGGACTGTTTGATTCTTCAATTGTGTGTAAACAAATGACTGGTATTTAATTGAATTGTTAGTAATTCATAGCAATTCATGAAACCGTTTAGCTTTGTTGACTTATGCTAAACTGATTGTTAGAAATAGAACTGTTATATCATTTAAAGTGTGTAAACAAATAATTGATGTTTAAGTGAATTGTTAGTAATACATAGCAGTATTTGAAAACATTTTTCTGTGAGTAAAAGAAAGAACTTTCGACCGTTTAAAATATGTTTGCAAATCATATATATTTAATATATGTGTATAAAGAGGATTTGGCATTAAATAGCCTACAATGGTTGATATGCCATAAAACCCAACCTAACCAAATCCTATATATTTAATATATATGTATAAAGCGAATTTGGCATTAAATATCCTACAATGGTTGATATGCCATAAAACCCAACCTAACCAAATCGTATATATTTAATATATATGTATAAAGAGAATTTGGCATTAAATAACCTACAAGGGTTGATATACCATAAAACCCAACCCAACTAAATAACTAAAAGCAAATAAATAATTATGATTGTGTATAAATTATTTTTATTTTATAGGAATACTTGAAACTAGACTCGTGTGTGCAAATTATTTATGCAAAACAACAAAGAAACTAATAAACATCTACATAAAAAATACAAATATTAAATGTAGAACGAACATTATTCCTTTATACAATAAATGATTATCTCCCTTAGAAAACTGATATTTCCGTTAGGGTCCTCGTAGGATATCACATGACAATGGCAGATTCCCGTTCTCGCCCTTCTTTTTGCATGTCTGACTCTACCAAAGAAATGTAAAGCCCCACACTTCTCAAATGTAAATATAAATGGGTAATGAACGCGATTTCCTAACCTCTAGGCATAAAATATCCCTAGACAGGTTGCCATGCTGTAAAAATCAAGCAACCAGTCATTTAAATTCTTGTTCAGTTTTCCTCAATAGTTTCAAGGATTAGTCCATTTTCTAAAAGACAGTACACTTTTCCTCTTTAATTGTAAAAACATTTCCATCGTAATTTACCAAACTTATTGAATGTATTTAAAAAATACTCGATCATTCAGCAAGGCTGTGAGTAGAGAAAGATTGTTTGGCAATAAATATGAAAAGATCATGAAATTACCCACTTTGAACATTGAATAAAAAAAGTTGCCCACTTTGAATATTGAATAAAAAAGTTGCCCACTTTGAACATTCGAATGAAAAAAGTTGCCCACTTTGAACATTGAATAAAAAAAGTTGCCCAGTTTGAACATTCGAATGAAAAAAGTTGCCCACTTTGAACATTCGAATGCAAGAAATTGCCCACTTTGAACATTGAATAAAAAAAGTTGCCTACTTTGAACATTGAATAAAAAAAGTTGCCCACTTTGAACATTGAATAAAAAAAATTGCTCACTTTGAACATTCGAATGTAAGGAGTTGCCACCGAAATCCATGCTGATATTTCGCAAAGGAAACTAGGTCATACGTTCTGTTGATAAATGTTTACGGAAATGGTCCGTGAGTATGGT
>OY757923.1:87951686-88001686 GCA_963585895.1 Sepioteuthis lessoniana | reverse complement strand
GAAATAGTTGGCTACTTCTCACAGGTGTTCAGAGACGGCGTTCGAATCCAACTCAAAGCTATGCGATCTAATCCTGATTTTTCACCTATGTCGCTTCGCTTTAGGAGGTGCCCGTGGTGTAACGGTTATCGTCGTAGGAATTGGACACGGCGACACGAGTTCAAAACCTGAACGAGACTGATTGCATTTCACATAGCACAAATACCCTTGGGAAAGGTATGAATCCAATTATTCTCCCTCCAGCTATGGGTAAATAGTAGGACAGACTAGGTTCTTCAGCCTTGGTGAGGCAACTTGTCTAAGAGAAGGAAAACTCTGAATTCAAACCTATTAAACTCCGCTTAAAAATTGACCTTGTGTCATATCCTGCCCGAGCAGAGGGGTTGGGTAAATAGGATCTCGCTTCGAGTGCAACCAGTGTTCTGATAATTATCGGTACTACTTTAACGTGTATTACTGTGGACTTGGAAATACGTTGGCGCAAAAATAACTGCTGTTGTTGCTATTTTAAAATTTCCTGCGTACAAATAAACTATGACCAAATTATTTTCATGTAATTCGCCATTTTAAAACGGGTATTTTACTCCATTGATTTATGCGAAATTTTTTTTTTTTTTTTGCTGTTAATTTTCGGGTGTGAAATTAAATGACTGACTAATTGATTGATAATGTCAAATAGTCAAGTGTTATTTTATGCCCAGAGGTTAGGGAATTACTTTTATGGTACCATTGGATTGACATTCATTATGGAACTGGTTCTTAAGAGATTTTTTGTAGATGTTTATATATGAAGTATTCCTATCTAATACAAATAATTTGCACACAGTTGTATGGTTTCAAGTATTCCAATCTAATACAAATAATTTGCACACAGTTGTATGGTTTCAAGTATTCCAATCTAATACAAATAATTTGCACACAGTTGTATGCTTTCAAGTATTCCTATCTAATACAAATAATTTGCACACAGTTGTATGGTTTCAAGTATTCCAATCCAATACAAATAATTTGCACACTGTTGTATGGTTTCAAGTATTCCAATCTAATACAAATAATTTGCACACAGTTGTATGGTTTCAAGTATTCCTATCTAATACAAATAATTTGCATACAGTTGTATGGTTTCAAGTATTCCTATCTAATACAAATAATTTACACACAGTTGTATGGTTTCAAGTATTCCAATCTAATACAAATAATTTGCACACTGCTGTATGGTTTAAAGTATTCCTATCTAATACAAATAATTTGCACACAGTTGTATGGTTTCAAGTATTCCAATCTAATACAAATAATTTGCACACAGTTGTATGGTTTCAAGTATTCCAATCTAATACAAATAATTTACACACAGTTGTATGCTTTCAAGTATTCCTATCTAATACAAATAATTTGCACACAGTTGTATGGTTTCAAGTATTCCAATCTAATACAAATAATTTGCACACAGTTGTATGGTTTCAAGTATTCCTACCAAATACAAATAACTTTCACGCCTTTGTTCGGTTTCAAGTATTTCCATCTAATCCTTTGTAAACAATTATAGTTTCAAGTAACTATTCTTAATGCAAATAATTTCTATAAGTATTCTTATTCAATACAAATAATTTTCGAACGGATCTGTTTGACACATGGACAGGAGCATAACAGGTACACGTCAGTCAGCACCTCTTCAGGGGGATTAGACCCCTCCCCAACAAGTGTATTGGATATGACATTATACCAGTTGTTCATAAGCGATTTCGGGAATTGCCTTATTTTGGTATTTCTAAAATTGTACCCACCAACAGAAATATTTAATTATTACATACGGAAATTCACGCGAAGGAAACTTTAAAGGCCATTAGTTGTTCGCTAAACAAGCCCCTCAAAATATTGCATGCCCCACCCAGATAGTACCGTGCTCCATCGGTGGATCATGGTAGTAACCCCTCCGCTCGGGCAGGATATGACACAAGGTCAAATTTTTAAGCGGAGTTTAACAGAGTTTTCCTTCTCTTAGACTAGTTGCTTCACCAAGGCTGGAGAATCCAGTCTGCCCGACTATTTACCCATAGCTGGAAGGAGAATAATTGGATTCATACCTTTCCCAAGGGTATTAGTGCTATGTGAAATGCAATCAGTCTCGTCCAGGATTTGAACTCGTGTCGCCGAGTCCACACACACACACACACACACACACACATATATATATATATATATATATATATATATATAAATATATATAACATACCCAGATGCATGCAGAAACAAAATCAACAATAATGACGAGTGAACACACTTCTTTAGAAAAATATACCTCACACTTTATTCAAAATGGTTGCGAAAGGGTTACGGAAGGGTTATGTGTGAGAGGTGAGTTGGAGACTGAACAAACTGCAACATATTGACCCCCAGTTCCTTTGTCTTTTGCAGCACTTCTTTCTCGTTCTGCTGGCTTGCTCAATCGGGGGTCCTGAGGGCCCTTAGCCCTCTGCTGGGTGCTGGTTCTCTTTACAGCCTCTTGTCCCCAACTAACAGACTCGAACTAACTCAACCTGTCTGTGGCACCGGGTTCTATAATTGTTTGCGTCCGCCTACTTCTTGTGGGCGTCACATCTGCACCCAATTCAACCCGTCCACAGTCAAGGTTATACCCAGATATCTTCGACCAGATGCACCAGTTCCTTGATTGACGGCTGGGTCGAAGGTCAATATGTTACACACACACACACACACATATATATATATATATATATAGCGTGTATAATACAATGACTGCATCTCAGCAGAGGGTTAAGACGACGCCGCCCCACAGGTATACCCACATTAAACAATCAGGTTGTGAGGCTCCAGCCTTGGAGATTTAGGGAATGTGGAGTATTCCTTCATCACAATTGCTCCTATGTCCACTCTGACCCTGAAGTGGTAGCACCTCATATGTCCTATCTTGGTGTCAGATCGAACAAGCAGTATGCAAACAAATGACTGATGTTAAATTGTGACTGTTATACAGCAATACTTGGAACCATTTAATTGTATGCAAGTTTTCGTACCTTATGTACAAAATGTGCTTGCAAATCATATATATATTTTATATATATGTATAGAAAGGATTCGGCATTAGATAATCTACAATGGTTGATATGCTATAAACACAACTAAACCAAACCAAACCAAACCAAACCAAACCTATAAATTTTCTATAATTTCAGACGGGATGAGAAGTGATGTTTCCAATTTACGATATGAATACAATGTCGAAACGTTGTTTGATTTTCTGACATACATATCCAATTAGCGATCTTTATTATTGTAATATAATGACCAAGGGATTTCGTTTCATGCCTTTTGATTTAGTTACGCTGAGAATCTTTCGGCTCAGTGCATGGGTTACTTAGGTGTAACATTCACACTGGTGTTCACGCGCGCGTTCGAAGCGGACGTGTCACTCTGAGATGTTACAATAGCCCGAGATGGGGAAACGGGGTTACACAGTGCGAATGACGTCATGCACCGGAAGCGCGCGGAGGATTTTGGGAATTTGAAGAAAGTTAGTAGAGTTGAGACAAGAGTCCGAATGAGACGGTTGACTTTCGCTTGCTCGTAGAGGCCTTGAGCAGGTGTCGCACGAGATGGGGGTGAAGATGAAAAAGTCAGAATAGAAAGATTGTGTATCTCTCTCCTTATGTCGAAGACACTCCCACTTCTCTTTACACCAAAGGCGAACACAACAACAACGACAGCAACAACGACATCGGCGAAAGCAACAACAACAACAACCACATTGGCGAAAAACAACAACAACAACAACAACATTGTGAGTTCCTTGGCACAATATTCCAGCTGAATAATAATAAACCTTTATTTTAAAGTTCTTCAGGTTTTGGTTTTGTTTTGTTAGGGAAATTACTTGCGAGGAACACGTACTGCCTCCAAACTTTATTTTATATTTTCGGCACATCTTGCAATATCCCCGACAAAATGGTAGTTAGAGTACCGGGCGAATTACCACTTGATTTCCGGTAGTAAAAGGAATGAATGAACGATGCATCTTCAGTTTTCTTCTCACATTTATAATTTTAATAAATCAGGTTGGCTTCTTTTGATGTCGATTCCTGACGGAAATTATGTTCCGGAAGTTGCCAAAATACACAAAGAAATGTAAAGTTTTACGTCGAATATTGTCAATCAAAGAGGATGAGTCGTTTTTCACGACAACCAATGTCATACACATGATCACTGAAATAGAACAAACTGGACTACGACACTTTTCCTTACCCATTTTAATTGTTACGTAGCCATGATATGGCGACGTGAAACGTACATATAATGTTCATATATATCTGCATATATATAGAACATAAGAATCTCGAAACACGAAAAACACTTACGACTTCTTAGTTCAGGTACGAAACATTTTATTACCTCTGAGTTTAAAGGTTCTTCAGCCTAAGGAGAGAGATACACATTCTTTCTATTCTGGCTTTTTCATCTGCCCCCATCTCGTGCGACACCTGACCAAGGCCTCCGTGAGCAAGCGAAAGTCAACCGTCTTCTCCCGAGGCAGGACTCAACTGACTTTTTCAAAATCCTCCAAATCCTCCGCGCGCTTCCGGTGTGTGACGTCACCCGCATTCTGTTGCCCCGTTTCCCATCGGGCTATTGTGACATCTCTGAGTGACACGTCTGCTCCACGCGCGCGCTGTGAATATCTGTGTTAATGTTGCACCTAAGTAACCCATGCACTGAGCCGAAAGGTTATCAGCCTAACTAAACCCAAAGGCATAAAACGAAATCCCTCGGCCATTATATTACATAATCACCCCGACCGATTAATAGGCCCCGTCGGCTGGGGCTGCAGAATACATCGACTGCATCACTGCAGAGCGGGTAAGACTCCCCCAACGAGTGTCCTGAATATGAGATTAAACAATCTGATGGTGAGGTTTGAGTAATGCTGGAACTTTAGAAAATGCAGAATACCCCTTTATTACCATCGCTCCCAGGTCCACTCTGGCCAGGAGGGGTAGCACCTTATAAGGTCCTATCTATGGGTAAAAAGTAAGTAAAGTTGGTGACCGTAGTAGAGGATGATCCAAAGGATCTCTTTTCGACAGCTACTTCACCAAGGTGTAGGGGAGAGCGCTACTCCTTTCCCAGGATTGACCCACTTTACCCTTGATCCGTACCTGATAATGCTGAATGTTAAGCAAGGAGGCATCAAGTACCATTTGTGAGTCTTTGGTATGACTCGACTTGGGATTGAACCCCAGTCTCCCGAGGGGTGTCCTCGTGGTGTAATGGTTAATGCGACGGACTGCGGAATCGTAGTAAGCGAGTTCGTACTCCAGTCGCGCTACTACGTTCATTTTCGGGCAAATGCCCTTGGGAAAGGTATGAACCCCCTTATCCTCTCAGCTATGGGTTAAATAGTACCACTACTGTTTCTTCTTGGAGAATAGCTTTGGCATTAAATAACCTACAAAGGTTGATATGCCATTAAACAAAGAAACCAAACCAAAAGAAAACAGTTTCCCGGGCTATTGGCGAACACTCTAACTATTATGCCAATGTCCGGTAAACTGTGTACTAAACTGAATTATTTCAAATAGAACTGTTTTAACATTGAAACTGTGTACTTATGCTAAACTGAATTATTAGTTATAGAACTGCTTTGACATTTAACTGTGTGTAAACAAAAAATCGTACTTATACAAAATTGTTTGAAACTTTTCAAAATGACTTAATTTGGCCTTAAATGACCTGAAAAGGTCTATACGCCTCAAAACAGACCAATCAATCGACCACCCAACAGACAAATGCTTTTCAAGCATAGTAACAACTTCCTTCGAGAAAAGCATCTTTTATAACCAAACAGCTGCTCAAAAAAGCGACGAAGTAGTCGGTTCCCAGACTCAGAGCTCTAAGATACCAGAATTGATATACTTTGAATCATTGATCCAAGTTTGAATTCTGGTCGAAGTTGTTTGCGTTTTACTTCGTTCGAAAGACAAGATTCGTCTTCTAAGGGCAAAAGAGTTACATGGACAAGTTTTCTTTTTATCTTTGGTTGGATATGGATAATTCAGCCTTTTCTTGTATGCAATGGATCTGCGTGAAAGTAAGGCCCATTACTCACCATGACTTAAGAGGTGCCCGTGGTGTAATGGTTATCGTCGTAGGAAATGGACACGGCGACACGAGTTCAAATCCTGGACGAGACTGATTACATTCAACATAGCACTAATACCCTTTGGAATGGTATGAATCCAATTATTCTCCCTCCAGATATGGGTAAATAGTAGGGCAGACTGAGTTCTTGGGGATGGCAACTAGTCTAGGAGAAGGAAAACTCTGAATTCATCTTGCCCGAGCGGAGGAGTTGGTAAATATGATTACTCCCCATGTCTTACAGACCTTAGGGAAGCCATAGGTACTTCGGTGGACTGAAAAAAAAGCGGATACGATAGTATTTATTGTTCGCCAATGGTCCGGGAGACCTGGGTTCAATCCTCAGTCACATCATACCAAAGACTTTAAAAATAGTACTTGATACCCACTTGCTTATCACTCAGCAATATAAGGTGGGTATCAAGGGTAAAATGGAGCAATTCAGGGAAAGGAGTAGTGCCCTCCCCTACACCTCCGTGTAGTAGCTATTGAAAAGGGAGCCTTCTGGTCGCCCTCGACTACAGTCGCCAACTTTACTTATATATATATATATATATGTGTGTGTGTGTGTGTGTGTGTAAGCATGTGCGCACAATACGCACGCATATATACAAACATCCTTATATGTTTACGGAGTAATGGTGTAATAGTTATCGTTGTAGAAAATGGACACAGCGACACGAGTTGAAATCCTCGACGAGACTGATTGCATTTCACATAGCACTAATACCCTTGGGAAAGGCATGAATCCAATTATTCTCCCTCCAGTTAGTAGGGCAGACTCCGCTTAAAAATTGACCTTGTGTCATATCCTACCCGAATGGAGGGGTTGAGATAGATAGATAGATAGATAGATAGTATGAATAAATGAATGAATGAAATTCAGATCTATAGATAGATAGACGGACGGGCATACCGTGAGACCGGAACTGACAGTTGCGTCCATCTTTTGCTCAGATGTTTCCTATTGATTTTTCCTCTTCAGTCATCAGTGAAACCCAAAATCTCCCCCCCCCCCATGAAATTTACTTCCACTGAACTGCAATAGCAGCTTGACTTTATGAACGAAATGAACTTAGATAAACAGATTATTTTAAAAAGTTGGCATTCCATCGGAAATAATTTTTAGTTTTTCCTTTTTTATTTTTTTTATTAGAACCCTTCTCCTCCTCCTCTTCTTCTTCTTCTTCTTCTTTTAGTAAGCTTAGATGAATATTTTGCCACGTGTAAATTGCCTGCAAGTCTAAAAAAAGTTAACATTCAATTTAGCATTGATCTATTTTGAAAAGGAAAAGAACCTCCTCCTTCACATACTTTTCTTCTTCCTCTTCTTCTTCTTCTTCTTCTTCTTCTTCTTCTTATTATTATTATTATTATTATTATTATTATTAGTCGTTCTCTGTAGTCTGAATGACGCCAAGTCTCATCAGGTCTCCAGACTTTTCAGTATTCTAGTCGATCTCGACGATGCTGAAGACTGGATATTCTCGATTCTCCTACTGGTTTCCGGTTTCCGTAGTCCTTTTTCTTGGTTTTTGGAGGCCGTTCCGAGCGCACTAACGACAATAGGTATCATCTTGATCTTCATGTTCAACAGGTTTTTCTTTTTTAGTTCTCTGACACGGTTTAAGTACTTATCTCTCTTTTCCTTTCTCCCCTGTGGTCTGATGGGGCGGCAAAGTCCACATTACGACAGCTTCTCTCTTTTTTTTCAGTTATTACTAGAGCTGGTCGTCTGGCCAGAATTAGGTGATTTGTTTGTATATAAAAATCACAGAGAATTTTATGCGTCTCATTCTCCAAGATGGTTTCTGGTTTGTGCATGTACCATTTGGTAGTATAGTCAAGTTTTAATCTCTTGCACAAATCCCAGTGGATTACCTTTCTCACCCAGACATACCAAGTCTTGCATTCCTTTCGTGTCCGTCTGCTACATCCTTTTATTTTGTGATAAAAAATTTCATCTTTTTGTGCGTATAATCTACACTTGCTGTTGAGTATAATCGATTTTGGTTTTCATATTGTTGTATAGTGGCTCATACCACGTGACTTCCTGTATCGCAGAGTTTTAAAAGACGTCGTATTTCTTATGCACGAGGGTTCTGCAAGGTCTCTGTCAGTAGTAAGATCAACTTCGGACGCAATACCAACAGCGCGAGACTAATAATATATGTTGGACTGTACCACTTCAGTTAATAAATAATTAACTCTTTATTTCACTGTGTATCTCTTCCTCGCCACGATACAACTCATATATTTCCTCCTAATAGCATTGATTTGAGTTGCTATTAGATGATATTCTGTTTCTCTCTAAAGATTTCCCTTTCGTAGCAATTTCCAGATCTTCTCGTGTACAATTTCATCAGTCTGTCACTTGAAATATCCGTACAGTTGCTTTTCTTCCCATTTTTTGTTTCCTTAATGTAGTTATTTTCTAGTTTATACTTATATTGCCAATGCTGTTATTGGCTGCAGTAATTAATCTTTCTTTGCTTTTTTAAAAAAAATTCTCCTTCTTTCTTGACATATATAACCTGTGAATGTCATCTCTCGGGTGTAGGGCCTTGTGAATTGTCAACAATTTTCTTGTCCTTTGATCCATTTGCCTAAATTCCTCTCTTGTTCATTTTAAGAATGGTCTTAAGAATTTTAGAAAGGGAACTGCTCAGGTGTTTATCCCTTGCGTGAGATTTCTGCAGCAGAACTTTGGTTCTAAATGTTTCTTCGTTCTTCTGAGGTACTCTTTTTAAATTCTTTTTCTTCTATCTCCACTTGTTTGACGGTGTCCGCTTCCAATAATTGGGGTACTTGAAGTTTTCCTTCTCTCCATGTGTTCTGATTCATTTTTGAGTGAGAAGTTCTCTTCCTTTGGTTTTTTGTCTTTTCCCACTCTTAATCCTATTTACCCAACCCCTCCGCTCGGGCAGGATATGACAAAAGATCAATTTTTAAGCAGAGTTTAACAGGTTTGAATTCAGAGTTTTCCTTCTTCTAGACTAGTTGCCTCACCAAGGCTGAAGAAACCAGTCTGTCCTACTATCTACCCGTAGCTGGAGGGAGAATAATTGGATTCATACCTTTACCAAGGGTATTAGTGCTATGGGAAATGCAAACAGTCTCGTCCTGGATTTAAACTAGTGTCATCGTGTCTATTTCCTACGACGATAACCATTACACCACGGGCACCTCCACTCTTAATTATAAGCATAGCACCTTTTTCTATGAGAAATTCAATTCCTATTTTCTGGCTGTATATTCTTACTTAACGTCAGTCACCTCATATTATTATTATTATTATTATCTTTTGAAAGTTTTTCATACCAGTGTTAGCTGATGGTTTCTCACTGGAGTTTAAGTGACCACAAGACTCCTCAAGTCACCAGGACTATTCTCAGTATTCTGTCCGATCTTTGTAATGCCGTAATTTCGATAGTTTCCAATTTTCCTTTGACTTCCATGCCTTCCAGTCTTTTTAACAATCCTTATGGGACTGTTCCAAGTGCACCAACTACAAGTGGTATCATCGTCATTTTGGTTTTTTTAGTTCTCTCGCAAGGCGTAGATATTTATCATTCTTTTCACTTTCTTTTAATTATACTCTGTAGTCTGGCGGGACGGTAAAATCCACTATTCGATTGGTTTTCTTTTTTTTTTTTTTTTTAACTATCACTAGGTTTGGTCGTCTGGCTGAGATTACGTGATCTGTTTATTATCTCAAAATCCCAGAGAAGTGCGTATCATTCTCTCGGACAGATTTAGGGTTGTTCATAAACCACTTGTTCGTATGGTGAAATTTAAACTTCTTCCACAATTCCCTGTGGATCACTTTTCCCACCCAGTCGTGTCTTGTCAGAAGATTTTTTTGCACTAATTTATTGCATTTGTTTATTATATGATTGATCGTTTTGTCTCTATCACCTCATAACCTACACTTGAAATTTTGTTGCGTTTTATCTACTTTTGCCTTGGTCCTTATGGCGTTGTTTTGTGCTGCTATTAGAAGAGACTCAGTTTATCTTTTAAGGTTTCCCTTTCTCAGCCATGGCCAAATCTTCTCGTTTGAGATCTCGCCTGTTTGTCGGTTGAAATATCTCACAATTTCTTTTCTTTCCATTTTTGTTTTCCAGTTATTGTTGTTCTGTTAACCTTTGTGTTGTTTGTGTTGGTTCTGCTCTTTGTTATGATTGGGATTTCTTTTCATGAAGTCTTCAAGTCATCATATTGATGTATCGACGCTATCTTCAATGTTGTTGAGTCCCCTTCTTCTTTTTCTCGACTCAGATTGCCCGTCTATTTCATCTCTGAGATGTACGAGGATCATTAAATAAGTTTCCAGCCTTTTTTCGTATGGGCACTTTTATTGATAGTACACACATGAAACTCTAGTCCCCTTCGAAGTAATCTCCTCCGGCTGCAATGCACTTGTTTTACCATTCCAACAACTTCTGGAAGGCCCCATGGAAATCACCTAGTGTGAGCGTGTCAATGACCTTCGTCAAAGCCTCTTTCATCTCCTCAATTGTCTCATAACAACAGCCTCTGAGCTTAGGGAATAACTAAAAGTCACAGGGAGCAAGGTCCGGGGGATAGAGAGGGTGCGAAACTGTCTTGATGCCCATCTTGGTCAAATAGTCTGTGACAAGGATGGAGTTGTGGACTGGTACATTGTCCTGCTGGCCTCTTCCGATCGAATCTCTTCCTGAACTCCCTTAAAAACTCAACATAGTAACCCTAACCCTAACCCTTTGGCCAATCAACTCTGGTGTATTGACTTCCTTACTCCTGCCACACATCTCATCATCCCTCACAGACTCCCTGGCTTCCTTGAATCTCTTATGCCACTCAAAAACTGATGCTCGACTCATGAAAGATAGTTCAAAAGCAGTCTGAAGCATTCCATACGTTTCTGTGGCGTTTCTTTCAAGTTTAAAACAGAATTTTATTACATATTGTTCTTCTAAACTGTCCTCACGTCGAGATTGCATTTTTGAAATTCACCAGCTGTGATAATCAGGCTTTAGTAGGGTGTATTCCAATTGCTGCTGTAGCTGTTGATTTGAAGCTGAAATCATAAACATTGGTCAGTCATCTCATAAGATGTATAGCAATAACATAATGAATTTTGAAGAGTGTACGACAAATTTAAATGCCTGTACAAATGAAGGCTCCATATACGGCCTTATCTTAAGTTTCATGACTTTTTGGTTCTCGAAACCTTTTGTTTTCTTCTTCTTCTTCTTCTTCTTCTTCTTCTTCTTCTTATTATTATTATTATTATTATTATTATTATTATACTCATTTGAGAGTCTTTCACACTAGGGTTAGCTGATGGTTTTCCACTAGAATCTGAGTGACAGTAAGTCTCCTCAAGTCTCCAGGACTCTTCTTAGAATTCTGGCCGATCTCAACAATGCTATAGTTTGGATGGTCTCCCTCTCGTCCTTTTATTTCCAAGTCCTCCAGTACTTGTACCAATCCTTTGGTGACTGTGCCGCGTATGCTAATTATAACTGGTATCACCGTCACTTTCATGTTCCATAGTTCTTTCAATTCTCTTGCAAGGTACAGGTATTTATCTCTCGTCACCTTCCTTCAGTTTTAACCCGAGGCAAATATTATTATTATTATTATTATTATTATTATTATTATTATTTACTCCGTCTTGAGTTTCTACACCATCGTTAGCTGATGGTTTCTCCCTGGAGTCTGATTAACAGCAAGCCTCTTCAAGTGTCCAGGACTCTCCTCAGTATTCTGGTTGATCTCAATAATGCTGTAGTTTGCATGATCTCCTGTCATCCTCTTATTTCCAAACCTTCCAATCCCTGTACCGAACGCACAAATTACAATTGGTATAATCGTCACTTTCATGTCCTACAGTATTTCAATTCTCAAGCAAGGTCCAGGTACTTATCTGTTACTATTATGATTATTATTATTTACTCTATTAGAGTTTTTCACATCAGCGTTAGCTGATGGTCTTTCACTGGAGTTTGAGTGAGAGCAAGTCTCCTCAAGTCTGCAGGACTCTTCTCAGTATTCTGGCTGTTCTCAATAATGCTGTCGTTTGGATGGTTTCCACTCGGCCGCCAACTTCCCAGTCCTCCAGTCCCTTTAGTAACCCTTTAGTTACTGTACCAAAAGTACCAATTACAATTGGTATATTTGTCACCTTTATGTTCCACAGTTTTTTCAATTCTCTAGCAAGGTCGAGGAACTTATCTTTCTTTTCACATTCTTTCAGTTTTATTCTGTGATCAACCGGCACAGCAAAGTCGACAATTTTGCAAAATTCCCTTTTCTTTTTTTTCTTTTTTTGTTGATTATTATTAGATCTGGTCCATTAGGAGAGATTCTGTTTCTCTCTTAAAGTTTCCTTTTCTTAACTAGGTCCAGGTTTTCCAGTGTGAGATGTTGTTTATTAGTCGTTTAAATTATTATTATTATTATTATTATTATTATTATTATTATTATTATTATTATTTACTCATTAGAGTTTTTCACATTAGCTTTAGCTGATGGTTTTTCACTGGAGTTTGAGTGACAGCAAGTCTCCAGGACTCTTCTCAGTATTCTAGCCGTTCTCAATAATGTAATAGTTTGGATGGCGTCCACTCGTCCGCCAACCTCCAAGTCCTCCAGTGCCTTTAGTTATCCTTTAGTTTTTTGTTCCATACGCACCAATTACAATTGGTATAATTGTCACCTGCATGTTCCATAGTTTTTTTTTTCAATTCCCGTCAAGGTCGACGTACTTATCCTTCTTTTCACTTTCTTTCAATTAATTCCGTGATCAGAAAAATTCCCTTTTCTTTTTTTTTTTTTTTTTTTGTTGTTAATTATTATTAGATCTGGTCTTCAGGCCGAGATTATTATCCCTCTCTGTAAGTTTTTTTTATGCTAACTCTAACATATTTTTCAATCAAGTCTGGGAAACTACAAGTCTCCTCAGATCTCCAGAACTCTTTAGAGTATTTCAACTGATCTTAATTGATTTATCCACTGATCTTCAATTACCCCGGTCTTTTTAAAAGGCCTTTTAAGAGACTGTAACAAGTACACCAAATACAACTGGTATCACCGTCATCTTCACGTTCCACATTCTTTTTCAGCTCTCAGACAAGATCCAAGTATTTCTCAATAGTGGTCGGCCGAAACGCCACAAGATGGCAAATTCTTCTCCCCTTTTGAATTGATATTTGGTCTGCTTTTCTGGCTGGGATTGGGTGGTTCGTTTGAATTTCAAACTGCCATGAAATTTTATTGTTCCACTTTTCTGGGACGGATTCTACTTTGTAAATAAGCCACTTGTCTGCATATCACTAACTTAGTTCTTTTAGATCACCTTTCCCACCCAGTCAAGTCTACTGAGAAGGTTACTGAGCATATAAGATTGAAAAAGTAAATACTGCTTACTGGCACACTCTTTTATTTCACAGGGAGATGGATTTTCTGGAATTTTTCTTAATCTGTTTATAATATACCACGAGTGGAATAATTTTTTCATAGGGTAAGATATGCAAATACTACTTTAAATACATTCAATGCGAATTAGTTTACTATATTGAGAAAAAATCGCTACCTTTGCCAAGTAGGCTTGTATGAAAGCAGTTTGGAGCGGGAAAGACCGGTTGGTTGACTAAAATTGGTAGAGTATTCGCCAGTGGTCCGGGAGACCTGGGTTCAATCCAGGGTCGTGTCATACCAAAGACTTTAAAAATGGTACTTGATACCTCCTTGCTTAACACGCAGCAATATAAGGTACATATCAAGGGTAAAGTGGCGCAATCCAGGGAAAGGAATAGCACCCTGCCCTACACCTCCGTGAAGTAGCTATTGAAAAGGGAGCCTTCTAGTCGCCCTCAACTACAGTCGCCAACTTTACTTATATATATATATATATATGTGTGTGTGTGTGTGTGTGTGTATGTGTGCGTGTGTGTGTGCAAGCATGTGCGCGCAATACGCATGAATATATACGAACACCCTTATATGTTTACGGAGTAATGGTGTAATGGTTATCGTCGTCGGAAATGGACACAGCGACACGAGTTGAAATCCTGGACGAGACTGATTGCATTTCACATAGCACTAATAGCCTTGGGAAAGGCATGAATCCAATACTGAAAAGGGAGCCTTCGGGTTGCCCTCAACTACGGTCGCCAACTTTACTTACATATATATATATGTATAAGTAAAGATGGTGACTGTAGTAGAGGGCGACCCGAAGGCCCCCTTTTCAGTAGCTACTACACTGAGGTGTAGATGAGGGCGCTACTCCTTTCTCTGGATTGCTCTACCCTACCCTTGATCCATACCTTATAATGCTAATAAGAAGGAGGCATCAATTAGCATTATTTGAATATTTGGTATGACCCGACCTGGGATTGAACACTCTACCCATTTGGTCAATGGGCCGGTTGAAAGCTACAATAATTACCGTATGTCGTCTGCCGGCCGAGTGGTAAGATACTAAGTCTAACGTAAAGTTTGATGGGTTTCGATCCCAGCTTCAGGAGTCCGATGTGTCTAGCCACACTGAAATGTTGTAATACAACGAAACAGTCTGTCCGTGGATGACAATATATATATATATATAGAGAGAGAGAGAGAGACAGACAGACAGATGTGTGTGTGAGTGTGTGTGGGTATATATATATATATATGCATATATAAGTAAAGTTGGTGACCTTATTCAAGGGTGACCCGAAGGTTCCCTTTTCAATAGCTACTACATCGCGTTGTAGGGGAGGGTGCTACTCTTTTCCCAGGATTGCTCCATTTTACTCTTGATCCATACCTTATATTGCTGAGTGTTAAGCAAGGCGGCATCAAGTACCATTTTTTGAGTTTTTGGTATTACTCGACCTGGGATTGAACCCCGGTCTCCTGAACTATTGGTGAACACTCTAATACACACAAACACACACACACACACACACACATATATATATATATATATATATATATATATATATACTTGGTGCTTTATGTATGTTGAAAACAAGTGCATTTATGATAATTAGGTTACAGACTTGATTGGTGCACATATATGTATATATATATATATGTGTGTGTGTGTGTGTGTGTGTGTGTGTGTGTATGAGAGAGAGAGAGAGACAGAGAGACAGAGAGAAATACAGATAGATAGATGGAGAGAAATAAAGAGAGACATAAGAGAGAGGGATGAATAAAGAGAGAGATAGTGAGTGAAAGAGAAAACGTATATGTGTTTAACGTAATTAAATTCCTGTGATGTCGTTGTCATATCCGGTATGTTCAGGTGGTAATTATTTAACCGTTAGAAATGGCAATTTAATCTTCGGCAATGCGCGCAGCCGAGCTCTTTTCAACTCAACGTCTTCGTCAAAGAAGACGCGTTCTTTCCCGTCATTCCAAAATCTTTCCTTTCTTGGTCACCCCACTCTTCTTCTTCACCCTCTCTCTCTCTCTCTCTCTCTTTCTCTCTTCAGTTTTCCTATCTCACTTTTCTGAACTTTCTTCTAAGCACCCAGGTTGTACTGTATATATATATATATATATATTAACTGTATATATATATATATATATATATTAACTGTATATATATATATATATATATATATATATATATATATATTCTGATTGAGCACCATATTTTTTTGTTTCTTGTTTTTTAAAATCTCATACGCACATACACCTCTCTTTATATGCGAAACAGATGTATTCAATAAGCATATACCAATGGGCGTTTTCGAGTTCGTAGAGACTTTTATCAGTGTGCTGATAAGTATATATATATATATATATATACCAACCCCCTCCTCACGAGAAGGATGTAACACAAGGTCAAATTTTATCGGAGTTTAACAGGTTTGAATTCAGAGTTTCCCTTGTTCTAGACCAGTTGCCATAGCAACTTTAAAGAGATGAGTCTGTCCTACTATTTACCCAGAGCGTGAAGGAGATCAACTGGATTCATACAATTCCCCGGCGTATTACCATTATGTGAACTGTAAACAGGATTTGAACTCAGGTTTCCGTGTCTATTTCTTAAGATTGTAACCATTACACTACGAACGCCTCTTTAACACACTGACACACAAGCTCACAAAATGGAGGCTTATTTACAGAACGGCTTTCGTCTATAGAATTAGAATCTTCGATATAGCCGTTTGTATTTCACTTTACACAAATACATTCGGAATGGCACATGTCTATTTCCCCACCCCAGCTATAAGTAAGATAGTTGGGCAGTCTGGGGTCTCTTTAGCCTTGGGACATCAACCAGGTTTCCGGGTATAGTTGCTATCTTCACTTAATTTCCCTTCAGAAAGGAATAGGGAAGATTTGTTTGTTTGTTTGTTTGTTTGCTTGTTTGTTTGTTTGTTTGCTTTTCAAATGTCCCTTGGGAGACTATTTCTCCTACGAAAATAATACGTATGTTGGTTTTTACCCCTACGACTCTTTTTAGACGTCTTACTATGTGCCTTAATGTTTCTAGATCCATAGCCTTACATCTTAGAACCCATTCTATTTCCAAATCTAGTTGAAAACACCACTATAATAAGTAAAGTAAAGTTAGCGACCATAGTCGAGGGTGACCCGAAGGCTCCCTTTTCGATAGCTACTACACCAAGGTGTAGGGGAGGGCGCTACTCCATTCCCAGGATTGCTCCACTTTACCCTTGAACCGTACCTTATAATGCTGAGTGTTAAGCAAGGTGGTATCAAGTTCCATTTTTAAAGTCTTTGGTATGACTCGACCTGGGATTGAACCCAGGTCTCCCGGGCCATTGGCGAACACTCTAACCGTGAGCACACCAAATTAATAAGTTACAACTACAAATCCTAGAAGCTCTACATATAAAAACCAAAAAAAAAAAAAAAGAAAAAAACACCAAAAAACTAGAATTATTAGAATTAATTTTGAAAATTGTGACAATGTTTTGAAATACCTTTAGTTATTTTTTTTTAAATTCTATTTCTCTGAATAATATTCTATTTCCGTTGAGAGCGTTCTATTTTACATTCGTTCTATATCACTAGTATCTCAGTTTAATCCAACAATACGTTTACATAATTTTTCCATTGTTACAGAAAAACCTAAAGCCTTTTAAAAAACAATCTTCACACATGCAAGCAATCTCTAATGAATGGCCCAAAAGCGCTCAGGTCAATTTCCGTAAATTCATCTACCAACTCCGACCTAAAACCAAAACACTTGTCAGGAAACATGAAAGGATCCTAATAAAATGATAGAGACAAAATGTCTTTAATATTTAATCAAACATGCGTATATATATATATATATATATATATATATATATATATATGAAGAAAGTAGAAAAAACGGAATAATCCAAATTAGATAAATTCATTTTGATGTAAAGCCAATGTTGAACGTTTCGGTTTTAATAACCTTCATCAGGACTTTGATATCAAGAGAATTGTTCAAACAAATATGGATGCTTGTTGAGATAACAGAAGTAAAGAAAATGTATACCACAAAAAATTCGTGAACGTGCATTTAGTATCATTAATTTGAAAGTATTATAAAATCATATATATATATATATATATATATATATATATATATTCATCTAATTTCGATTATTCTTTTTTTTTTCTACTTTCTTCATACTGTCGGATATAAATATATATTACGTAGAGCCTTATGCCTCTGCAGCATGTTCTTGTATATGCAGCAGGAATTCGCCTGGGGCTAGTGTATTTGCGAGATCACCTGCGTGGTTTGCGGTTGCCATAGTTCCTGTGAGATAATGTCTACATCTTGTCTTTAGCAGAACATTGGTTGGTTTGGTTCGGTTTGACTTGGATCAGTTTTATGGTATATCAACCGTTGTAGGTTATTTCATGCCAAATCCTCTTTATAAATAAATATATATATATATATATAATAAATAGGATTAAGTTTTTTTTTTTTTTTTCATGATATATAAACCATTGATGGTTACTTAATTCCAAATTCTCTTTATACATATATATAAAATATATAGAATTTGGTTTGGTTGGGTTTTATGGCATATCAACCACTGTAGGTTATTTGATGCCAAATTCTCTTTATACATATATATTGAATATATAGGATTTGGTTTGGTTGGTTTTTATGGCATATCAACCAAGGTAGGTTATTTAATGCCAAATTCTCTTTATGCATATATATTAAATATATATGATTTGGTTTGGTTGGTTTTTATGGCATATCAACCAAGGTAGGTTATTTAACCAAATTCTCTTTATACATATATATTAAATATATAGGATTTGATTTGGTTGGGTTTTATGGCATATCAACCATTGTAGGTTATTTAATGCCAAATTCTCTTTATACATATATATTAAATATATAGGATTTGATTTGGTTGGGTTTTATGGCATATCAACCATTGTAGGTTATTTAATGCCAAATCCTCTTGATACATATATATTAAATATATAAGATTTGATTTGGTAGGGTTTTATGGCATATCAACCAATGTAGGTTATTTAATGCCAAATTCTCTTTATACATATATATTAAATATATAGGATTTGATTTGGTTGGGTTTTATGGCATATCAACCAATGTAGGTTATTTAATGCCAAATTCTCTTTATACATATATATTAAATATATAGGATTTAATTTGGTTGGTTTTTATGGCATATCAACCATTGTAAGTTATTTAATGCCAAATTCTCTTTATACATATATAATAAATATAAAGGATTTGGTTTGGTTGGTTTTTATGGCATATCAACCAAGGTAGGTTATTTAATGCCAAATTCTCTTTATACACATATATTAAATATAAAGGATTTGGTTTGGATGGTTTTTATGGCATATCAACCAAGGTAGGTTATTTAATGCCAAATTCTCTTTATACACATATATTAAATATATAGGATTTGATTTGGTTGGGTTTTATGGCATATCAACCATTGTAGGTTATTTAATGCCAAATTCTCTTTATACATATATATTAAATATATAGGATTTGATTTGGTTGGGTTTTATGGCATATCAACCATTGTAGGTTATTTAATGCCAAATCCTCTTGATACATATATATTAAATATATAAGATTTGATTTGGTTGGGTTTTATGGCATATCAACCATTGTAGGTTATTTAATGCCAAATCCTCTTGATACATATATATTAAATATATAAGATTTGATTTGGTTGGGTTTTATGGCATATCAACCAATGTAGGTTATTTAATGCCAAATTCTCTTTATACACATATATTAAATATAAAGGATTTGGTTTGGTTGGTTTTTATGGCATATCAACCATTGTAGGTTATTTAATGCCAAATCCTCTTGATACATATATATTAAATATATAAGATTTGATTTGGTTGGGTTTTATGGCATATCAACCAATGTAGGTTATTTAATGCCAAATTCTCTTTATACATATATATTAAATATAAAGGATTTGGTTTGGTTGGTTTTTATGGCATATCAACCATTGTAGGTTATTTAATGCCAAATCCTCTTGATACATATATATTAAATATATAAGATTTGATTTGGTTGGGTTTTATGGCATATCAACCAATGTAGGTTATTTAATGCCAAATTCTCTTCATACATATATAATAAATATAAAGGATTTGGTTTGGATGGTTTTTATGGCATATCAACCAAGGTAGGTTATTTAATGCCAAATTCTCTTTATACACATATATTAAATATAAAGGATTTGGTTTGGATGGTTTTTATGGCATATCAACCAAGGTAGGTTATTTAATGCCAAATTCTCTTTATACACATATATTAAATATATAGGATTTGGTTTGGATGGTTTTTATGGCATATCAACCAAGGTAGGTTATTTAATGCCAAATTCTCTTTATACACATATATTAAATATATAGGATTTGGTTTGGATGGTTTTTATGGCATATCAACCAATGTAGGTTATTTAATGCCAAATTCTCTTTATACACATATATTAAATATAAAGGATTTGGTTTGGATGGTTTTTATGGCATATCAACCAAGGTAGGTTATTTAATGCCAAATTCTCTTTATACACATATATTAAATATATAGGATTTGGTTTGGATGGTTTTTATGGCATATCAACCAAGGTAGGTTATTTAATGCCAAATTCTCTTTATACACATATATTAAATATATAGGATTTGGTTTGGATGGTTTTTATGGCATATCAACCAATGTAGGTTATTTAATGCCAAATTCTCTTTATACACATATATTAAATATAAAGGATTTGGTTTGGATGGTTTTTATGGCATATCAACCATTGTAGGTTATTTAATGCCAAATTCTCTTTATACACATATATTAAATATAAAGGATTTGGTTTGGATGGTTTTTATGGCATATCAACCAAGGTAGGTTATTTAATGCCAAATTCTCTTTATACACATATATTAAATATAAAGGATTTGGTTTGGATGGTTTTTATGGCATATCAACCATTGTAGGTTATTTAATGCCAAATTCTCTTTATACACATATATTAAATATAAAGGATTTGGTTTGGATGGTTTTATGGCATATCAACCAATGTAGGTTATTTAATGCCAAATTCTCTTTATACACATATATTAAATATAAAGGATTTGGTTTGGATGGTTTTTATGGCATATCAACCAATGTAGGTTATTTAATGCCAAATTCTCTTTATACACATATATTAAATATAAAGGATTTGGTTTGGATGGTTTTTAGTGCATATCAACCATTGTAGGTTATTTAATGCCAAATTCTCTTTATACACATATATTAAATATAAAGGATTTGGTTTGGATGGTTTTTATGGCATATCAACCATTGTAGGTTATTTAATGCCAAATTCTCTTTATACACATATATTAAATATAAAGGATTTGGTTTGGTTGGTTTTTATGGCATATCAACCATTGTAGGTTATTTAATGCCAAATTCTCTTTATACACATATATTAAATATAAAGGATTTGGTTTGGATGGTTTTTATGGCATATCAACCAAGGTAGGTTATTTAATGCCAAATTCTCTTTATACACATATATTAAATATATAGGATTTGGTTTGGATGGTTTTTATGGCATATCAACCAATGTAGGTTATTTAATGCCAAATTCTCTTTATACACATATATTAAATATAAAGGATTTGGTTTGGATGGTTTTTATGGCATATCAACCAATGTAGGTTATTTAATGCCAAATTCTCTTTATACACATATATTAAATATAAAGGATTTGGTTTGGATGGTTTTTATGGCATATCAACCAAGGTAGGTTATTTAATGCCAAATTCTCTTTATACACATATATTAAATATAAAGGATTTGGTTTGGATGGTTTTTATGGCATATCAACCAAGGTAGGTTATTTAATGCCAAATTCTCTTTATACACATATATTAAATATATAGGATTTGGTTTGGATGGTTTTTATGGCATATCAACCAAGGTAGGTTATTTAATGCCAAATTCTCTTTATACACATATATTAAATATATAGGATTTGGTTTGGATGGTTTTTATGGCATATCAACCAATGTAGGTTATTTAATGCCAAATTCTCTTTATACACATATATTAAATATAAAGGATTTGGTTTGGATGGTTTTTATGGCATATCAACCAAGGTAGGTTATTTAATGCCAAATTCTCTTTATACACATATATTAAATATATAGGATTTGGTTTGGATGGTTTTTATGGCATATCAACCAAGGTAGGTTATTTAATGCCAAATTCTCTTTATACACATATATTAAATATAAAGGATTTGGTTTGGATGGTTTTTATGGCATATCAACCATTGTAGGTTATTTAATGCCAAATTCTCTTTATACACATATATTAAATATAAAGGATTTGGTTTGGATGGTTTTTATGGCATATCAACCATTGTAGGTTATTTAATGCCAAATTCTCTTTATACACATATATTAAATATAAAGGATTTGGTTTGGATGGTTTTTATGGCATATCAACCAATGTAGGTTATTTAATGCCAAATTCTCTTTATACACATATATTAAATATAAAGGATTTGGTTTGGATGGTTTTTATGGCATATCAACCATTGTAGGTTATTTAATGCCAAATTCTCTTTATACACATATATTAAATATAAAGGATTTGGTTTGGATGGTTTTTATGGCATATCAACCATTGTAGGTTATTTAATGCCAAATTCTCTTTATACACATATATTAAATATAAAGGATTTGGTTTGGATGGTTTTTATGGCATATCAACCAATGTAGGTTATTTAATGCCAAATTCTCTTTATACACATATATTAAATATAAAGGATTTGGTTTGGATGGTTTTTATGGCATATCAACCATTGTAGGTTATTTAATGCCAAATTCTCTTTATACACATATATTAAATATAAAGGATTTGGTTTGGATGGTTTTTATGGCATATCAACCATTGTAGGTTATTTAATGCCAAATTCTCTTTATACACATATATTAAATATAAAGGATTTGGTTTGGATGGTTTTTATGGCATATCAACCAATGTAGGTTATTTAATGCCAAATTCTCTTTATACACATATATTAAATATAAAGGATTTGGTTTGGATGGTTTTTATGGCATATCAACCAATGTAGGTTATTTAATGCCAAATTCTCTTTATACACATATATTAAATATAAAGGATTTGGTTTGGATGGTTTTTATGGCATATCAACCATTGTAGGTTATTTAATGCCAAATTCTCTTTATACACATATATTAAATATAAAGGATTTGGTTTGGATGGTTTTTATGGCATATCAACCATTGTAGGTTATTTAATGCCAAATTCTCTTTATACACATATATTAAATATAAAGGATTTGGTTTGGATGGTTTTTATGGCATATCAACCAATGTAGGTTATTTAATGCCAAATTCTCTTTATACACATATATTAAATATAAAGGATTTGGTTTGGATGGTTTTTATGGCATATCAACCAATGTAGGTTATTTAATGCCAAATTCTCTTTATACACATCTATTAAATATAAAGGATTTGGTTTGGATGGTTTTTATGGCATATCAACCATTGTAGGTTATTTAATGCCAAATTCTCTTTATACACATATATTAAATATAAAGGATTTGGTTTGGATGGTTTTTATGGCATATCAACCATTGTAGGTTATTTAATGCCAAATTCTCTTTATACACATATATTAAATATAAAGGATTTGGTTTGGATGGTTTTTATGGCATATCAACCATTGTAGGTTATTTAATGCCAAATTCTCTTTATACACATATATTAAATATAAAGGATTTGGTTTGGATGGTTTTTATGGCATATCAACCATTGTAGGTTATTTAATGCCAAATTCTCTTTATACACATATATTAAATATAAAGGATTTGGTTTGGATGGTTATTATGGCATATCAACCATTGTAGGTTATTTAATGCCAAATTCTCTTTATACACATATATTAAATATAAAGGATTTGGTTTGGATGGTTTTTATGGCATATCAACCAATGTAGGTTATTTAATGCCAAATTCTCTTTATACACATATATTAAATATAAAGGATTTGGTTTGGATGGTTTTTATGGCATATCAACCATTGTAGGTTATTTAATGCCAAATTCTCTTTATACACATATATTAAATATAAAGGATTTGGTTTGGATGGTTTTTATGGCATATCAACCATTGTAGGTTATTTAATGCCAAATTCTCTTTATACACATATATTAAATATAAAGGATTTGGTTTGGATGGTTTTTATGGCATATCAACCAATGTAGGTTATTTAATGCCAAATTCTCTTTATACACATATATTAAATATAAAGGATTTGGTTTGGATGGTTTTTATGGCATATCAACCAATGTAGGTTATTTAATGCCAAATTCTCTTTATACACATATATTAAATATAAAGGATTTGGTTTGGATGGTTTTTATGGCATATCAACCATTGTAGGTTATTTAATGCCAAATTCTCTTTATACACATATATTAAATATAAAGGATTTGGTTTGGATGGTTTTTATGGCATATCAACCATTGTAGGTTATTTAATGCCAAATTCTCTTTATACACATATATTAAATATAAAGGATTTGGTTTGGATGGTTTTTATGGCATATCAACCAATGTAGGTTATTTAATGCCAAATTCTCTTTATACACATATATTAAATATAAAGGATTTGGTTTGGATGGTTTTTATGGCATATCAACCAATGTAGGTTATTTAATGCCAAATTCTCTTTATACACATATATTAAATATAAAGGATTTGGTTTGGATGGTTTTTATGGCATATCAACCATTGTAGGTTATTTAATGCCAAATTCTCTTTATACACATATATTAAATATAAAGGATTTGGTTTGGATGGTTTTTATGGCATATCAACCATTGTAGGTTATTTAATGCCAAATTCTCTTTATACACATATATTAAATATAAAGGATTTGGTTTGGATGGTTTTTATGGCATATCAACCATTGTAGGTTATTTAATGCCAAATTCTCTTTATACACATATATTAAATATAAAGGATTTGGTTTGGATGGTTTTTATGGCATATCAACCATTGTAGGTTATTTAATGCCAAATTCTCTTTATACACATATATTAAATATAAAGGATTTGGTTTGGATGGTTTTTATGGCATATCAACCATTGTAGGTTATTTAATGCCAAATTCTCTTTATACACATATATTAAATATAAAGGATTTGGTTTGGATGGTTTTTATGGCATATCAACCAATGTAGGTTATTTAATGCCAAATTCTCTTTATACACATATATTAAATATAAAGGATTTGGTTTGGATGGTTTTTATGGCATATCAACCATTGTAGGTTATTTAATGCCAAATTCTCTTTATACACATATATTAAATATAAAGGATTTGGTTTGGATGGTTTTTATGGCATATCAACCATTGTAGGTTATTTAATGCCAAATTCTCTTTATACACATATATTAAATATAAAGGATTTGGTTTGGATGGTTTTTATGGCATATCAACCATTGTAGGTTATTTAATGCCAAATTCTCTTTATACACATATATTAAATATAAAGGATTTGGTTTGGATGGTTTTTATGGCATATCAACCATTGTAGGTTATTTAATGCCAAATTCTCTTTATACACATATATTAAATATAAAGGATTTGGTTTGGATGGTTTTTATGGCATATCAACCATTGTAGGTTATTTAATGCCAAATTCTCTTTATACACATATATTAAATATATAGGATTTGGTTTGGATGGTTTTTATGGCATATCAACCATTGTAGGTTATTTAATGCCAAATTCTCTTTATACACATCTATTAAATATAAAGGATTTGGTTTGGATGGTTTTTATGGCATATCAACCATTGTAGGTTATTTAATGCCAAATTCTCTTTATACACATATATTAAATATAAAGGATTTGGTTTGGATGGTTTTTATGGCATATCAACCATTGTAGGTTATTTAATGCCAAATTCTCTTTATACACATATATTAAATATAAAGGATTTGGTTTGGATGGTTTTTATGGCATATCAACCATTGTAGGTTATTTAATGCCAAATTCTCTTTATACACATATATTAAATATAAAGGATTTGGTTTGGATGGTTTTTATGGCATATCAACCATTGTAGGTTATTTAATGCCAAATCCTCTTGATACATATATATTAAATATATAAGATTTGATTTGGTTGGGTTTTATGGCATATCAACCATTGTAGGTTATTTAATGCCAAATCCTCTTGATACATATATATTAAATATATAAGATTTGATTTGGTTGGGTTTTATGGCATATCAACCAATGTAGGTTATTTAATGCCAAATTCTCTTTATACACATATATTAAATATAAAGGATTTGGTTTGGTTGGTTTTTATGGCATATCAACCATTGTAGGTTATTTAATGCCAAATCCTCTTGATACATATATATTAAATATATAAGATTTGATTTGGTTGGGTTTTATGGCATATCAACCAATGTAGGTTATTTAATGCCAAATTCTCTTTATACACATATATTAAATATAAAGGATTTGGTTTGGTTGGTTTTTATGGCATATCAACCATTGTAGGTTATTTAATGCCAAATCCTCTTGATACATATATATTAAATATATAAGATTTGATTTGGTTGGGTTTTATGGCATATCAACCAATGTAGGTTATTTAATGCCAAATTCTCTTCATACATATATAATAAATATAAAGGATTTGGTTTGGATGGTTTTTATGGCATATCAACCAAGGTAGGTTATTTAATGCCAAATTCTCTTTATACACATATATTAAATATGAAGGATTTGGTTTGGATGGTTTTTATGGCATATCAACCAAGGTAGGTTATTTAATGCCAAATTCTCTTTATACACATATATTAAATATATAGGATTTGGTTTGGATGGTTTTTATGGCATATCAACCAAGGTAGGTTATTTAATGCCAAATTCTCTTTATACACATATATTAAATATATAGGATTTGGTTTGGATGGTTTTTATGGCATATCAACCAATGTAGGTTATTTAATGCCAAATTCTCTTTATACACATATATTAAATGTAAAGGATTTGGTTTGGATGGTTTTTATGGCATATCAACCAAGGTAGGTTATTTAATGCCAAATTCTCTTTATACACATATATTAAATATATAGGATTTGGTTTGGATGGTTTTTATGGCATATCAACCAAGGTAGGTTATTTAATGCCAAATTCTCTTTATAAACATATATTAAATATATAGGATTTGGTTTGGATGGTTTTTATGGCATATCAACCAATGTAGGTTATTTAATGCCAAATTCTCTTTATACACATATATTAAATATAAAGGATTTGGTTTGGATGGTTTTTATGGCATATCAACCATTGTAGGTTATTTAATGCCAAATTCTCTTTATACACATATATTAAATATAAAGGATTTGGTTTGGATGGTTTTTATGGCATATCAACCAAGGTAGGTTATTTAATGCCAAATTCTCTTTATACACATATATTAAATATAAAGGATTTGGTTTGGATGGTTTTTATGGCATATCAACCATTGTAGGTTATTTAATGCCAAATTCTCTTTATACACATATATTAAATATAAAGGATTTGGTTTGGATGGTTTTTATGGCATATCAACCAATGTAGGTTATTTAATGCCAAATTCTCTTTATACACATATATTAAATATAAAGGATTTGGTTTGGATGGTTTTTATGGCATATCAACCATTGTAGGTTATTTAATGCCAAATTCTCTTTATACACATATATTAAATATAAAGGATTTGGTTTGGATGGTTTTTATGGCATATCAACCAAGGTAGGTTATTTAATGCCAAATTCTCTTTATACACATATATTAAATATAAAGGATTTGGTTTGGATGGTTTTTATGGCATATCAACCAAGGTAGGTTATTTAATGCCAAATTCTCTTTATACACATATATTAAATATATAGGATTTGGTTTGGATGGTTTTTATGGCATATCAACCAATGTAGGTTATTTAATGCCAAATTCTCTTTATACACATATATTAAATATAAAGGATTTGGTTTGGATGGTTTTTATGGCATATCAACCAAGGTAGGTTATTTAATGCCAAATTCTCTTTATACACATATATTAAATATAAAGGATTTGGTTTGGATGGTTTTTATGGCATATCAACCAAGGTAGGTTATTTAATGCCAAATTCTCTTTATACACATATATTAAATATAAAGGATTTGGTTTGGATGGTTTTTATGGCATATCAACCAATGTAGGTTATTTAATGCCAAATTCTCTTTATACACATATATTAAATATAAAGGATTTGGTTTGGATGGTTTTTATGGCATATCAACCATTGTAGGTTATTTAATGCCAAATTCTCTTTATACACATATATTAAATATAAAGGATTTGGTTTGGATGGTTTTTATGGCATATCAACCATTGTAGGTTATTTAATGCCAAATTCTCTTTATACACATATATTAAATATAAAGGATTTGGTTTGGATGGTTTTTATGGCATATCAACCAATGTAGGTTATTTAATGCCAAATTCTCTTTATACACATATATTAAATATAAAGGATTTGGTTTGGATGGTTTTTATGGCATATCAACCAATGTAGGTTATTTAATGCCAAATTCTCTTTATACACATATATTAAATATAAAGGATTTGGTTTGGATGGTTTTTATGGCATATCAACCATTGTAGGTTATTTAATGCCAAATTCTCTTTATACACATATATTAAATATAAAGGATTTGGTTTGGATGGTTTTTATGGCATATCAACCATTGTAGGTTATTTAATGCCAAATTCTCTTTATACACATATATTAAATATAAAGGATTTGGTTTGGATGGTTTTTATGGCATATCAACCAATGTAGGTTATTTAATGCCAAATTCTCTTTATACACATATATTAAATATAAAGGATTTGGTTTGGATGGTTTTTATGGCATATCAACCATTGTAGGTTATTTAATGCCAAATTCTCTTTATACACATATATTAAATATAAAGGATTTGGTTTGGATGGTTTTTATGGCATATCAACCATTGTAGGTTATTTAATGCCAAATTCTCTTTATACACATATATTAAATATAAAGGATTTGGTTTGGATGGTTTTTATGGCATATCAACCATTGTAGGTTATTTAATGCCAAATTCTCTTTATACACATATATTAAATATAAAGGATTTGGTTTGGATGGTTTTTATGGCATATCAACCATTGTAGGTTATTTAATGCCAAATTCTCTTTATACACATATATTAAATATAAAGGATTTGGTTTGGATGGTTTTTATGGCATATCAACCATTGTAGGTTATTTAATGCCAAATTCTCTTTATACACATATATTAAATATAAAGGATTTGGTTTGGATGGTTTTTATGGCATATCAACCATTGTAGGTTATTTAATGCCAAATTCTCTTTATACACATATATTAAATATAAAGGATTTGGTTTGGATGGTTTTTATGGCATATCAACCATTGTAGGTTATTTAATGCCAAATTCTCTTTATACACATATATTAAATATAAAGGATTTGGTTTGGATGGTTTTTATGGCATATCAACCATTGTAGGTTATTTAATGCCAAATTCTCTTTATACACATATATTAAATATAAAGGATTTGGTTTGGATGGTTTTTATGGCATATCAACCATTGTAGGTTATTTAATGCCAAATTCTCTTTATACACATATATTAAATATAAAGGATTTGGTTTGGATGGTTTTTATGGCATATCAACCATTGTAGGTTATTTAATGCCAAATTCTCTTTATACACATATATTAAATATAAAGGATTTGGTTTGGATGGTTTTTATGGCATATCAACCATTGTAGGTTATTTAATGCCAAATTCTCTTTATACACATATATTAAATATAAAGGATTTGGTTTGGATGGTTTTTATGGCATATCAACCAATGTAGGTTATTTAATGCCAAATTCTCTTTATACACATATATTAAATATAAAGGATTTGGTTTGGATGGTTTTTATGGCATATCAACCAAGGTAGGTTATTTAATGCCAAATTCTCTTTATACACATATATTAAATATAAAGGATTTGGTTTGGATGGTTTTTATGGCATATCAACCATTGTAGGTTATTTAATGCCAAATTCTCTTTATACACATATATTAAATATAAAGGATTTGGTTTGGATGGTTTTTATGGCATATCAACCAAGGTAGGTTATTTAATGCCAAATTCTCTTTATACACATATATTAAATATATAGGATTTGATTGGTTGGTTTTTATGGCATATCAACCAATGTAGGTTATTTAATGCCAAATTCTCTTATACACATATATTAAATATAAAGGATTTGGTTTGGATGGTTTTTATGGCATATCAACCAAGGTAGGTTATTAATGCCAAATTCTCTTTATACACATATATTAAATATAAAGGATTTGGTTTGGTTGGGTTTTATGGCATATCAACCATTGTAGGTTATTTAATGCCAAATTCTCTTTATACATATATATTAAATATATAGGATTTGATTTGGTTGATGGTTTTTATGGCATATCAACCAAGGTAGGTTATTTAATGCCAAATTCTCTTTATACACATATATTAAATATAAAGGATTTGGTTTGGATGGTTTTTATGGCATATCAACCATTGTAGGTTATTTAATGCCAAATTCTCTTTATACACATATATTAAATATAATGGATTTGGTTTGGATGGTTTTTATGGCATATCAACCATTGTAGGTTATTTAATGCCAAATTCTCTTTATACACATATATCAAATATAAAGGATTTGGTTTGGATGGTTTTTATGGCATATCAACCAAGGTAGGTTATTTAATGCCAAATTCTCTTTATATACATATATTAAATATAAAGGATTTGGTTTGGATGGTTTTTATGGCATATCAACCAAGGTAGGTTATTTAATGCCAAATTCTCTTTATACACATATATTAAATATAAAGGATTTGGTTTGGATGGTTTTTATGGCATATCAACCAAGGTAGGTTATTTAATGCCAAATTCTCTTTATACACATATATTAAATATAAAGGATTTGGTTTGGATGGTTTTTATGGCATATCAACCAAGGTAGGTTATTTAATGCCAAATTCTCTTTATACACATATATTAAATATAAAGGATTTGGTTTGGATGGTTTTTATGGCATATCAACCATTGTAGGTTATTTAATGCCAAATTCTCTTTATACACATATATTAAATATAAAGGATTTGGTTTGGATGGTTTTTATGGCATATCAACCAATGTAGGTTATTTAATGCCAAATTCTCTTTATACACATATATTAAATATAAAGGATTTGGTTTGGATGGTTTTTATGGCATATCAACCAAGGTAGGTTATTTAATGCCAAATTCTCTTTATACACATATATTAAATATAAAGGATTTGGTTTGGATGGTTTTTATGGCATATCAACCAAGGTAGGTTATTTAATGCCAAATTCTCTTTATACACATATATTAAATATAAAGGATTTGGTTTGGATGGTTTTTATGGCATATCAACCAATGTAGGTTATTTAATGCCAAATTCTCTTTATACACATATATTAAATATAAAGGATTTGGTTTGGATGGTTTTTATGGTATATCAACCAAGGTAGGTTATTTAATGCCAAATTCTCTTTATACATATATGTTAAATATATAGGATTTGATTTGGTTGGTTTTTATGGCATATCAACCATTGTAGGTTATTTAATGCCAAATTCTCTTTATACATATATGTTAAATATATAGGATTTGATTTGGTTGGTTTTTATGGCATATCAACCATTGTAGGTTATTTAATGCCATATTCTCTTTATACATATATGTTAAATATATAGGATTTGATTTGGTTGGTTTTTATGGCATATCAACCATTGTAGGTTATTTAATGCCAAATTCTCTTTATACATATATAAATAATATAAAGGATTTGGTTTGGTTGGTTTTTATGGCATATCAACCAAGGTAGGTTATTTAATGCCAAATTCTCTTTATACACATATATTAAATATAAAGGATTTGGTTTGGATGGTTTTTATGGCATATCAACCAAGGTAGGTTATTTAATGCCAAATTCTCTTTATACATATATGTTAAATATATAGGATTTGATTTGGTTGGTTTTTATGGCATATCAACCATTGTAGGTTATTTAATGCCAAATTCTCTTTATACACATATATTAAATATAAAGGATTTGGTTTGGATGGTTTTTATGGCATATCAACCAATGTAGGTTATTTAATGCCAAATTCTCTTTATACATATATGTTAAATATATAGGATTTGATTTGGTTGGTTTTTATGGCATATCAACCATTGTAGGTTATTTAATGCCAAATTCTCTTTATACATATATAATAAATATAAAGGATTTGGTTTGGTTGGTTTTTATGGCATATCAACCAAGGTAGGTTATTTAATGCCAAATTCTCTTTATACACATATATTAAATATAAAGGATTTGGTTTGGATGGTTTTTATGGCATATCAACCAATGTAGGTTATTTAATGCCAAATTCTCTTTATACATATATGTTAAATATATAGGATTTGATTTGGTTGGTTTTTATGGCATATCAACCATTGTAGGTTATTTAATGCCAAATTCTCTTTATACATATATAATAAATATAAAGGATTTGGTTTGGTTGGTTTTTATGGCATATCAACCAAGGTAGGTTATTTAATGCCAAATTCTCTTTATACACATATATTAAATATAAAGGATTTGGTTTGGATGGTTTTTATGGCATATCAACCAAGGTAGGTTATTTAATGCCAAATTCTCTTTATACATATATGTTAAATATATAGGATTTGATTTGGTTGGTTTTTATGGCATATCAACCATTGTAGGTTATTTAATGCCAAATTCTCTTTATACACATATATTAAATATAAAGGATTTGGTTTGGATGGTTTTTATGGCATATCAACCAATGTAGGTTATTTAATGCCAAATTCTCTTTATACATATATGTTAAATATATAGGATTCGATTTGGTTGGTTTTTATGGCATATCAACCATTGTAGGTTATTTAATGCCAAATTCTCTTTATACATATATAATAAATATAAAGGATTTGGTTTGGTTGGTTTTTTATGGCATATCAACCAAGGTAGGTTATTTAATGCCAAATTCTCTTTATACATATATGTTAAATATATAGGATTTGATTTGGTTGGTTTTTATGGCATATCAACCATTGTAGGTTATTTAATGCCAAATTCTCTTTATACACATATATTAAATATAAAGGATTTGGTTTTGGTTGGTTTTTATGGCATATCAACCAATGTAGGTTATTTAATGCCAAATTCTCTTTATACATATATGTTAAATATATAGGATTTGATTTGGTTGGTTTTTATGGCATATCAACCATTGTAGGTTATTTAATGCCAAATCCTCTTTATACATATATATTAAATATATAGGATTTGATTTGGTTGGGTTTTATGGCATATCAACCAATGTAGGTTATTTAATGCCAAATTCTCTTCATACATATATATTAAATATATAGGATTTGATTTGGTTGGGTTTTATGGCATATCAACCATTGTAGGTTATTTAATGCCAAATCCTCTTGATACATATATATTAAATATATAAGATTTGATTTGGTTGGGTTTTATGGCATATCAACCAATGTAGGTTATTTAATGCCAAATTCTCTTTATACATATATATTAAATATATAGGATTTGATTTGGTTGGGTTTTATGGCATATCAACCAATGTAGGTTTTTTAATGCCAAATCCTTTTTATACATATATATCTCATACATCAGATTTGTAAACACGTTTTGTAGATAATATTTTTAAACGGCCTTTTATGCACGGTGTTGAATGGTTTCAAGTATTGCTATATAACAGTCACAACCAGTCATTAGTTTACACACATAGTTTGCTCTATTTGACTCATTGATAGGACCCTATCAGGTGCTACCACTTCGGGGTCAGAGTGGACCTGGGAGCAATAGCTACCTCTCCGGGTCAATGGCATCATCATCATTATCATCATCTCGTGCTGGTAGCGAGGATATCCATGACCCTCTCTCGCCACTTTTCCCGATCGTTCATCGCCTCCGGTAGGTCTTCTGGACTACATCCCGTATCCTCACATAGTTGATGAATGTATGTTCGAACTGGTCTTCCTGCTTTTGTTCGGCCATATATGGGGGTCCATAAGTGTACATCACTTATGAGTTCGCCCCTGCTTCTCCAGCAGTGTCCTGCATGTCTGGTTCGTCTCACTTGGATAGTTTTCGTGATGGGAGGCAGGTGGCCGTACAGTTGGTGTCTTGTGGGGTGTTGCCGCCAGGACTTGTTCAAGATTGCTCGCAGCATTCTTGTGTAATTGCCGTCTAGCTTCTTCTCCAGCCGTTTTATTAGAGTCCATGTAGTGCACCCACATAGCAGTATCGATGTGACCGCTGCCTGGAAGAAACTGCGTTTCATTTTATCGGTTAGGTCTGATTTCCATATAATCGATAGCCTATTGATAGCTGTCCATGCCTTCGTTAGCCTCGTGTCGATGTCCTTTTCGGTTGATGAGACGCTGCTTCCCAGGTTATGAAGGGAAACTCCACATTCCCCAATTTTCCCAGGTAGGAGACTCGCCATAAGATGCTTTAATGTTATATTCAGGACTCTAATTGGGGAGGTCTTACCCTTCTATAGAGATGCAGTCGGTGTATTCTACAGTCCCAGTCGACTGGGCTAGCTGAAAAATGTTCAACCCTTGTAAAAATGCATACCCATTGATGGTGACCATGTGAAATAATAGTGTTTTGTCTCTGAAAACGTGCTCTATCAAATATCGCTATTGTGCCCTTTTTACATTCTGTAGTCTTCGTGAAAATAAATTGGAAGCCTTACCTTTGGATCATTCAATGCTTCGAAAATATTTCCATAATTTTTATTTTTTCGTCATTTATGGAAACCTCATTAAGTTACTTAGTAAAAAAATTGACTATTGTTTTTCTTCTAAGTTGAACTGGAAACGCACTAAAATGACGTCGGGCAACGCTTGCTGACCTTGCGAAATGACAAGAGCTCCATATTTTTATTTTTTTGGTTTATTATTTTTTTTTATTTTTCTTATTTTTTGTACTATTCGTGCATTGCACTTTTATTCTTTTGTACATTGCGCAAAGGCTCACGGGTAAAAAAAAAAGAACAAAAACAAAAAAATAACTTGAGCCAGTTGTCAAAAGATAATTTTATAAAAGGGACGTAAAAAAAACAAACAACAAAAACTGCTTCTTGTCACAAACACTTGGAACTTATCATTTGGCTCTTGTCTTAAGGCTCTTATTAGTGAATCCGGTCTAGGGCACCGAATTGTTAATATAAGAGCTATTCATTGACAAATATACGGGAAATGGGGTTATTCACATAGACGTAGGGATGTGAGCACACAAGCGCACACACAGCGTCACGCATTCAAACACACACACACACACACACACACACAGCGTTCCACATTCAAATACACACACACACACGTACGCGCATGTACACACAGTGCCACATACAACTATAACACTCTCACGCACTCAAAGCGTTCCATATTCAAATACGCACACACACACACACACACACACACACACACACACACATACAGCGTTCCACAATCAAATACACACACACACACATATACACACATACGTACGCGCGTGTACACACAGTGCCACATACAACTATAACCCTCTCACGCACTCAAAGCGTTCCATATTCAAATACACACACACACACACACACACACACACACACACACACACACACACACACACACACACATACAGCGTTCCACATTCAAATACACACACACACACACATACACACATACGTACGCGCGTGTACACACAGTGCCCCATACAACTATAACACTCTCACGCACTCAAAGCGTTCCATATTCAAATACGTACGCACACACACACACACACACACATACACACACACACACACACACACACACATATGTACGCGCGTGTACACACAGTGCCACATACAACTATAACCCTCTCACGCACTCAAAGCGTTCCATATTCAAATACACACACACACACACACACACACACACAGCTTTCCACATTCAAATACACACACACACACACACACATACACACATACGTACGCGCGTGTACACACAGTGCCACATACAACTATATCCCTCTCACGCACTCAAAGCATTCCATATTCAAATACACACACACACACACACACACACACACACACACACAGCTTTCCACATTCAAATACACACACACACACACACATACACACATATGTACGCGCGTGTACACACAGTGCCACATACAACTATATCCCTCTCACGCACTCAAAGCGTTCCATATTCAAATACACACACACACACACACACACACAGCTTTCCACATTCAAATACACACACACACACACACATACACACATATGTACGCGCGTGTACACACAGTGCCCCATACAACTATAACCCTCTCACGCACTCAAAGCATTCCATATTCAAATACGCGCACACACACACACACGCATACACACACACACTCACACAGCGTTCCACATTCAAATACACACACACACACGCACACATACACACACACACAGCGTTCCACATTCAAATGCACACACACATACACACACACACAGCGTTCCACATTCAAATGCACACACACATACACACACATACGTACGCGCGTGTACACACAGTGCCACATACAACTATAACACTCTCACGCCCTCAAAGCGTTCCATATTCAAATATGCACACACACACACACACACATTGTCTACCCTTTAAATACACACACACATATATATAGACGCATAGTCCCACATCCAAATGCATATACACACATACGCAGTCTCACATTCAAATACACACCCACATACATACACAGAGTCCTACATTCTAATATAGACACACATACACGCACAAACATATATATATATATATATATATATATATATATATATATATATATATATATATATATATAAGAATATATGAACCAACTTATCCCCCAGTTATGGGTTAGATAGTAGAAAAGCTGTAAATAACCCCAAAAATTTGATATGCTATTAAACAAAACAAAAAACAGTTAAACATCATACATAAACTCACAGTTTACGAAACCTCAGAATTAGGAATTCATTTTTTGAGAATATAAATTAAACTGAAGTACAATTTTTTTTACTCAAATTTTGACACGGTATGAGACCTCAATTATGAGACAGAGAATTGAGGAATTGCCTATTAGTAGCTTTTTTGTGTAAATATTAAAAAGTTTTTTCATATTTCTACTAGGCCATGAGAAAACCCCAATCCATAAAGATACACGAATTGTTTATTTTCACGGAGGGGATAATTATGGTGACACAGAATAGAATTACACGCGCACACACACGCACGTACAGAATACAATATATACATTGATAAACATTGTTTTATAGATATTGTGGGTCAGACGTAGCTCTTTTGATTCGGTAAGGTAACTTCTCTATAAGTTGGAAAACTCTTAATTCAAACTAGGTGCGTGAACAATGGCCCAGTCGACTGGGTGGGGGCTGCAGAATACACCGAGTGCATCTCTGCAGAGGGGTAAGACTTCCCCAACGAGCTTGGCCCAGCAGAAGGGGAAAACTCTCCCAACGAATGTCCTGGATATGATACGAAACAATCTGATGGTGAGGCTTCTGTAATACTAGAGCTTTGGAGAATGCGGGGTGTCCCTTCATAGCATTTGATCCCAGGTTCACTCTGACCCGGAGTGGTAGCACCTGATTGGGTCTTATCTAAAACAATAGTGTAAAATAAAATGTATACTTATGCTAAACTGAATTGTCTGAAATAGAACTGCTTTTGACTTTTAAACTGCTTACTTATGCTAAACTGAATTGTTTGCAATGGGGCAGTTTATATGAATAAAAATAGATTTGGTATTAAATAACCTTCAATGGTTGATATGCCATAAAAACAAACCAAACCTATGAACAATTGACCTCGTGTCACATCCAGTTAATTCCAAAAGATTGGGTAAATACGTACACACACACACACACACACACACACATATATATATATATATATAAGTTGTAAGTTGGCCGACCATTGTCGAGAACAACACGAAGGCTCACTTTTTAATAGCTACTACACCGAGGTGTTTTAAGAGGGCGCTACTTCTTTCCCTAGATTGCTCCACTTACCCATGATCCCTACCTGATAATACAGACTGTTAAGCAAGGAGGCGTCAAGTACTATTGTTTGAATTTTTGGTATGACTCGACCTAGGATTGAACCTCGGTCTCCCGGACCATTGGTGAACACTAATAAATACGCCAATGGATCTTGGTTAAATCATCAGTTCTTGCTAAATAAGGAAAACTAATTTGCATATTCAGTCTGAAAATGAAATTGTGACTACTGTGTTTTGTTATTAATTTTTAATCAGGTTTTTTTTGTGGTCTTTATAAATAATTGTATCGTCAACAGTTTTTATAAATAATTATTCTGTCATTCAAATAAAACCATTTTATCCCTTGAAAGTGGAAGTGATTTTTTTTAGATCACAGCTTGACAAGTACATTTATAGGGATTTTTTAATTAATACATTTTGAAAATCTAACAAATGTAAAATTTCCTTTTAGAAAAATCTATTTTTCATAAAAATAATAAGTTTTGTTTAATGCATTGTTAAATCGATTGACTTTATTAAAAAAAAAAACTAATATTCGATCATAAACAAACAAGATGTCTATGTGTACCATAGTCAGATATGGCTACATGAAACGTACATAGACTATTTGTTACATATATACATATGTACCATAGGTAAGATACACGATTATGACCATGTGCGAAATGGGTGAAATGGACATCGAATGTTCATTACCACATATAGAAAACTTAGAACATATACGTATAGAACATATCAAGAACATAGGAATCTCGAAATTCGAAAACACGTAACGACTTCTTGTTCAGGTAGGCAACATTTTTATTAACTTTAAAGGTTTCGACATAAGGTTTCGACATAAGGAGAAGAGTCACAATCTTGTTATGCTGTCTTATTCATCTGGCCCCCATCTCGTGCGGCACCTATAGGGCGCAAATTCGCCTGCTTCGGCGAGCTCGCAAAAGTCGAGCCTCCTCGTTCGGCGTCTAGTTTCCAACTCTTCTAACTTTTTTTTCAATTCTCCACAAACCTCTGCGCACTTCCGGTGCGTGACGTCACTCGCACTCCGTCACCTGTTTCGTCTCGGACTATTGTGACATCTCTGAGTGACACTTTCGTTCGCCCGCGTTAACACCTGCATCAATATTTGTACCTAACCAACCCATGTGCTGAACCAAAAGGTTCTCAGCCTGACTAAACCCAAAGACAGGAACCAAAATCCCTCGGCTATTATATTACCCATAGAACATAGGAATCTCGAAACACGAAAAACACTTACGACTTCTTTGTTCAGGTACGAAACTTTTTATTACCTTCCAGTTTAAAGATTCTTCGAAATAAGGAGAGAGATACACATTCTTTCTATTCTGGCTTTTTCATCTGCCCCCCCCTCTCGTGTGGCACCTGCCCAAGACTTCCACGAGCAAGCGAAAGCCAACCGTCTTCTCCCGAGGCAGGATTCAACTCAACTCACTGATTTTTTCAAAATCACAAAATCCTCCGTGCGCTTCCGGGGCGTGACGTCATTCACACTTGCTAGCCCCGTTTCCAATCTGGGCTATTGTGACATTTCTGAGAGACACGTCCGCTCCGCGTGCGCGTTAACACCTGCGTTAATGTTGCACCTAAGTAACCCATGCACTGAGCCGAAAGGTTTTCAGCCTAACTAAACCCAAAGGCATAAAACGAAATCCCTCGGCCATTATATTACATATTAAATGTTAATGATATTTCTCCGTTTTTTTTTTGCCCAATAATACGAAGACAATCAGCTAGTTTTATATAAGACATGTCTACTGATTGACTTAAAATACTGTTCACATAATACATATTATTTTTAGTTCCTAATACAAATGAGTTAATTCTTGATAGTTTTAAAATATTTACAATTCATCTAAAATTATTAAAATCTGAAAATTATAACAAAATAGTTTTAAGAATATATAAGTGAGTAAAGTTGGTGACCTTACTCGACGGTGACTCGAATCCTCTCTTTTTTCAATTGCTACTGCACCAAGGTGTAGAGGAGGACGCTACTTCATTCCTGGATTGCTCCATTTTACCCTTGATCCTTACTTTATAAGTGTTAAGTATCAAGTACCATTTTTTTTTTAGTCTTTGGTATGACGCGACCTGGGATTGAACCCAGGGCTTCAGGGCCATTGGCGAACCCTATATCAACATAATTTAGCACCATTATTGGCCCAGCGGTTAGAGTGTTCGCCAATGGCCCGGGAGACCTGGGTTCAATCCCAGGTCGAGTCATACCAAAGACTTTAAAAATGGTACTTGATACCACCTTGCTTAACACTCAGCATTATAAGGTACGGTTCAAGGGTAAAGTGGAGCAATCCTGGGAATGGAGTAGCGCCCTCCCCTACACCTTGGTGTAGTAGCTATCGAAAAGGGAGCCTTCGGGTCACCCTCGACTATGGTCGCTAACTTACTTACATTTTTCTCCATACATCGCAGTCTAAATTCCATGAATTAATATATATATCAAATATATATATATTTATTGATTATTATTATTATTATCATTATTATATAATAGCTCTATCCTAGATATTGAGCACTCTCCATATTATATTGCACTTGGTTCGACACAAACCCACAAAGCGATTTAGTGACAACCAACACTGTTATAATATAAGATAATATTATATATATATATGTGTGTGTGTGTGTGTGTGTGTGTGTGTGTGTGCGTAGTTTGATACTTCGTCTGGTGTAATGGTTAGTACAGTAGGCTAGCAAACCATTACTTGTGAGTTCGTGTCTCACTGGGTGACCAAAACAACTTAGTAAAGCTTAGTAAATAAGTTAAATATATTGTAGCAATAGAAGATAAATCTGAATAGCAATAGCCAGGCGGCAAAATTTCACAAGTACTTTGCTTCCGGGGATTCCTCTCCAAGATATCACCTCCTCCTTTTATACAAAAAACCCCATCAAGGTCATTTGGTACAATCTGATGTGCGAAGGAGGGCAAGAACGTATCCTCAGTCTAAATGTTTTTGCAAATATCTTTGTCTTATCAGATTGCTCACCCGGCTGGAGCTGTAGAATAAATCGACTGCCTCTCTGCAGAGGGGTAAGATCCCCCACCTCAACGAGTGTCATGGATATGAAACTAAACAATCTGATGATGAGGCTCCAGTAAAACTGGAGCTTTGGAGAATGCAGAGTACTCCTTTATTGCCATCGATCTCAGGTTCACTCTGGCCCTGAGTGGTAGTACCTTATAGGGTCCTATCTATGAGTTAAAAACAAACAAACTGTGTACTTACGGTAAACTGAATTGTTTGAAATAGAACTGTTTTTGACATTGAAACTGTGTACTTATGCTAAAATAAATTGCTTGAAATAGAACGTTTTTTTAACATTGGAACTGTATACTTATGCTGAACTGAATTACTTGAAAAAAAAAATAGTTGAAATGTATAAAAATGGATTTGGCATGAATTGTTGCATATTGACCACGGCCGAGCTGTCAAAATAGGAAATGCACCTGTGTAAATAACAGATGCATCTGGTCGAATGTATCAAGGGGATAACCTTGACTGTCGACAGGTTGAATTGAGTGGGCGTAAAACAATAATATAACTCGGTGCACAGGAAGTTCGAGTTAGTTGGAGAGAAGATGGTGGAATGAGGACCATGTCCCAGAGAGGCTGGGCCCCCAGGTCCCCGGTTGAGCAGCCCAGGAGAACGGGAAAGAAACGCTGCTATGGCCATAAGAGTGGGGGTCAATATGTTGCAGTTCTGTTCGGTCTCCAACTCACCTCTCACACAGTAAAACCTTTAGTAACCCTTTCGAACCCTTTCAAATAAAGTGAGAGGTATATTTTTCTAAAGAACTGTCTTCGCTCGTCCTTATTGTTTTGAATATGTTTCTGCATTCATCTGTGTATGTATAGTGGTCATGGCTATGCAACAATAGCTTACAATTGTTGATGAGCCTTAAAACAAAAGCAAACCAATTGTCTAATCACAAGACAATAATAGGCAAAATATTCTGAGGCTTGGTTCATGGGAATTTGTCTTTCAATATTAGTCATGGACAAACTGCAATCCATGGTGCTTTCCGATGGGTCCTCCAAATTTCACGAAGAAACAACGTTTGTCTCGATTGGCTCCAGTCTCATCGCTTGAAATAGTTTGACTAAATCCGACACATAACAATCCTTAAAGTATCACGTTTCTTTAATTTTGTAACCTTTCGTTAAAAGTAATATATATATATATATATATATATATACGGTAGCGAACATGAAGATCAGAACAATGTTAAGAAAAGTCTAAATGTGAAATAACTTTTTATTTTAAAGCTTCATAGAATATTTCATCAAGGAAAAATAAGGATATAAAGATAAATTATATAGATCCAAAATAAAAAGCTCAATAAACTTTTTTTGATAAGCACGTACACACACACACACATATATATGGTCCAGGGTATTACATTAAACTGCCATTGATTGTACCATGAAGGCAGTGTCGCCAGGAAACCTGAGCTCGTACACCAGAAGATTTCAAGTTTTTCTTGCTGACTTAAATTGACTGGTATTGAACAGGTTTGTCCCCGGTATCCCCTTTGAATTGATAATCCTTGGATAGAATCAGTGAAGGCATCAGAGACCATAGAAAGAAAATTCGAAAACAGTGTGAAGACAGCCTTATTTCACTCCGTTCACAAACGGAAATGGTTCCAAGAGTTTTCCATCGAAGCCGATTGAGGCTTTTATTCCTGTAAGCAAGGCAGAAACGAGCCTGAGAACGTGGTCAGGGCATCCTAGTTTCTTTAGAATGTTCCATAACGCTTACTTGTTGATGGTACTATTTACCAACCCCTCCGCTCGGGCAGGATATGACACAAGGTCAATTTTTAAGCGGAGTTTAACAGGTTTTGAATTCAGAGTTTTCCTTCTCCTAGACTAGTTGCCAAACCAAGGCTGAAGAACCTAGTCCGTCCTACTATTTAACCATAGCTGGAGGGAGAATAAGGGGGTTCATACCTTTCCCAAGGGTATTTGCCCGAAAGTGAACGTAATAGCGCGACTGGAGTACGAACTCGCGTACCTCGATTCCGCAGTTCATCGCTTTAACCATTACACCACGAGGACACTTGTTGATGGTGTCGAATGTTTTTGTGAAGTAAAAGGGCATATTCTGTTCAATGCATTTATCCGATATATGTCGAAATGCGATCATTTTTGTGGTTAGCGTGAAACTCGCTCCGGTCCAGGAGCTTTGGAAATATGGTATCCGCCTTCATAGCCATTACTCTGACCCGGAGTGGAAATACCTGTTAGAGTCCTATCTATGGGTCAAACAGAATTATCAGTTGAGGAAACACCCTTGATAAAAAGCCAGATGCGTGACAAACTGTGAGGACGGATGTACATAGATTCTTGTACTTCCGGTCGGACACTACGACTGCAAAAATGCTAATCTCGTCTTGGACCATCTTTGCCTGTTCAGCACCTTCTCAGAAGAAAAGAGAGGCGCACAAGCAACTAATATAACCTTGCCAGCTTCCTCAGCGAAATACGTATTTCAACAAAGAAAAATTCCCATACTAGCAGGACATTGCCCAACAAACATATAACCTCAACTAAGCAACATGGACTATAAGAATAATGCTGAACAAAACCAACACAAACAGGCCCGAAAGGACGAGTGCTATAAAATCTAAAGCTGCTTCAAAAATACAACATTGACATTGTGTCTCGGAGTGAGATCGGATTCGCTGAAAATGGTAGCATCAGACAGGCTACAACTTCTACAGGAGTGTGAAAACTTTAACAAACAATTTAATCTGGTGTGGTTTTTGCAGTTTGGAACGGTCTTCTGTCGAGTAATTCTGAGAATTCCAAACTAGTGACAATCTTATCATACTAAGGTTTTCATTTGTCGACAGTAGACATTTTATCCAGATCGATCCTTATGTTCCGACTCTGACCGACAGTCTCGAAAAAATAAGCAGTTTTTACGACTAACTCGACCACATAATTGACAAAATCGTCTTTCGCGTAGATTTTAATGCTCGAGTTGTCAAATCCACGTTACATCTGGGTGATGGTTCTAGGTAAGTTTGGAATGGAGAAGGTTATCACCAATAGCAATCTGCTTCTATCCATCTGCACAGAATGCCAGCTGGTCATAACCAGCACCTTCTTCAAACACAAGTAAATCCACAAGTACTCCCGGATGCACCCAAGATCCAAACACTGGCACGTTATCGATTACATCATCACGAGACAGAGTGATCTGCCTGATTTTCTCCACACAAGAGCAATGAAAGGTGACAACTGTAAGACTGACCATGTTGTGATCAAGTCCGCAACCAAACTATGAGTGCGGCGGAGAATAAGGAAAGACAAAATGCAGGAAGCTTGCAACCCACACAATAGAGTAAGGGATGATCTGCAGGCCTCACTAATCGATAGGCTAGCTGAAATTCCACCAGGTACTGCAAGAGAAAAGTGGAACCCATTTCAAATCAATCGTGTACAAGGTATACAAAAAGAAATTCAGCCCTGCAATAAGGAAGCACGAAAAATGGTTTGACGGAAACAGCATGGAACAAAAAGAGCATATTAACAGCAGTAACCCAGCAAGGAATAACGTGCTCAGCAAAACACCGTCTGCTAAGGCTATATATATAGAAAATGCTGCCACTTTCTCCGACAGAGATGCAGAGAACTCAAAAATAAATGGTGACGGTCAAAAGTCGTCCGAACTGTTGAATTTGTAGATTCTAATGACTCTAAAAGTTTTTACAAAAGCATGATGGCTGTGTGGGAGTCAAGACTAAACTACCCAGAATAATTACAAGCCCTCAACAAAAGAATAATGACAGAAAAAGATTTTTCTGCCAGATGATTGCCATATAAAGACGGCATGAAACCAGTGGTCGCATATAAGCATATTCCATTAGATATCTATAAAACTATATATATATATGTGTGTGTGTGTGTGTGTGTGTGTGTGTGTACGTGTGTGTATGTGTTCTTGCGGGTAAGATCGAGGAAATCAATATAGCCAGCATTTGTACATTTAGATGTTAATAAAAAAAGACAATGACAGAAATATATTAAAAAAATAAAAATGCACAAGAATTTATTCTTATCTGAACGGTACAATATTACTAGCCCTCAACAAAAGAATAATGACAGAAGATTTTTCGGCTTGATGATGGCCATATAAAGACGGCATGAAACCAGTGGTCGCAGATAAGCTTCCATGCCATTAGATATCTATAAAACTACATATATATATATATATATATATATATATATATATATATATATATATATATATATATATATATATATACGTGTGTGTATGTGTTCCTGCTGGTAAGATCGAGGAAACCAATATAGCCAGCATTTGTACATTTAAGTTAGCGACCATAGTCGAGGGTGACCCGAAGGCTCCCTTTTCGATAGCTACTACACCAAGGTGTAGGGGAGGGCGCTACTCCATTCCCTGGATTGCTCCACTTTACCCTTGAACCGTACCTTATAATGCTGAGTGTTAAGCAAGGTGGTATCAAGTTCCATTTTTAAAGTCTTTGGTATGACTCGACCTGGGATTGAACCCAGGTCTCCCGGGCCATTGGCGAACACTCTAACCGCTGGGCCATAATAAAAAAAGACAATGACAGAAATATATTAAAAAAAATAAAAATGCACAAGAATTTATTCTTATCTGAACGGTACAATATTTCTGTACCATTTTTTAAAGAGAAAAGTTGAAAATTTGGGACTTATGAAGACACGATAGTGATAAAATATGACAAGAAACAACGATTGGAAGAAGGAGAGAGAGAGTGAGAGGATTAAGTCCCCGGGGCGTAATCGCTAAAGTGTTGAATTACTGTCACGAAGTAATAAAGTTCGAGCACCAGTTTCGTTATTGCCTTCACTTTCGGAGAATTACGATTGGAAAAGGATACAACCCAGTATTTCCCCTGATAAAGGTTTAATTCTATCACTGCTGTTCTTCCATAAGGATAGCTTGGCATTAAATAATCCACGAAGGTTGGTTTACCATTAAACAAAGAAAGCGAAATTGAATTTTATCCGCTATTGTTTCACTAAGGGATAAAAAAAAAGGTAAAAGAAAGAGTAAAAAAAAAAAAAAAAAAGCAAAAAAACAAAACTAAAAGCAAAAAAGAAAAAATTGTTAAACGCGTGAAAATGTAATCGCCTTAGTGTATATCATGTTACGAGACAATGCCAAGGGCGAAAAAAACAATGGGTCGGTATTTGGGTTAGAATGTTCTCCCCCGCCTTTAAAAAAACTACTTAAAGTAGTTTCAGGGAACGCAATATATATATATATATATATATATATATATATATATATATATATATATATATATAATTGAAAGACTCAACGAACCGTCATTTGGCTTTTATAAATTTATTTCAGCTGCCGACTATATAAGGTTGGTTGGTTGGTTCGTTCGTTCGTTGGGTTTTATGGCGTATCAACCTTTGTAGGTTATTTAACGCCAAATCCATTTTTATGCAAATAGTAAACACTATTTCAAACAATTCAGTTTAGCATGAGTACACAGTTTAATTGTCAAAATCATCTCTATTTCAAGCTATTCAGTTTATTCAAACAGTTCTAATTCAGCCAATTCAGTTTAGTACACGTTTAGATTTTGTTTACACACAGTTAAATGTCAAAATAGTTCTTTATTAAACAATTTAGTTTAGTATGCAGTTGGAATGTAAGTACACAGTTTAATTGTCAAAAACCTTTCTACTTCAAGCTATTCCCTTTAGTCAAACAGTTCTAATTGAAACAATTCAGTTTAGCAGAAGTATGCAGTTTAGTTCTACTTGACCCATGGATAGGGCCCTATCAAGTGTTACCGTTCCGGGCTTGAGTGGATCTGGGAGCAATAACAATAATGAAGTACTCTGGATTCTCCAAAGCCCCAGCATCACTGGAACCTCACCATAAGATTGTTTAGTGTCATATCCAGGACACTCATGGTGAGGTTTAACCCTTCTGCAAAGATTCAATCTGTGTATTCTACTGCCCCTGCCGACGGGGCAATAACTCTATAAGAGAAACAACTTTTTCAGATGACCATCACAGAATGAAGACAAAGTTTTCATATTCTTTCAAAGGACACATACTCATTTAAATATATATATGCATTAATTATCATACGTTATAGGAGGTGCCCGTGGTGTAATGGTTAACGAGTAAGACCCCCCCACCTAAGAGTGTCCTGTATGTGACATTAAACAGTCTGATGGTGAGGTTCCAGCAGTGCTGGAGCTTTGGGGAATGCAGAGTACCCCTTCATTGCCATCACTCCCAGGTCCACTCTGGCCCGGAGTGGTAGCACCTGCTAGTGCCCTATCTATGGGTTAAATAGAACTGACAGCATACTTATGCTAAACTGAATTGTTTGAGTAAACTGAATAGCTTGAAATAGAAATGTTTTTGACAATCAAACCGTACTTACATTTAAACTGCGTGCTTATGCTTAACTGAATTATTTGAAATAGAACTGTTTTTCGACATTAAAACTGTATTTACACTTAACTGAATTGTTACGTATAACTGCTTGAATATTTTGAAATGGAAATGTTTTTTGACAATTAAACTATGTACTTATGCTAAACTGAATTGTTTTAAATAGAACTGATTATTTACATAAAAATGGATTTGGCGTTAAATAATCCAAAAGGTTGATCCTATTTACCAACCCCTCCGCTTGGGCAGGATATGACACAAGGTCAATTTTAAGCGGAGTTTAACAGGTTTAGATTCAGAGTTTTCCTTCTCCTAGACTAGTTGCCTCACCAAGGCTGAAGAACCTTGTCTATCCTATTATTTACCCATAGCTGGAGGGTGAATAATTGGATTCATACCTTTCCCAAGGGTATTAGTGCTATGTGAAATGCCATCAGTCTCGTCCAGGATTTGAACTCGTGTCGCCGTGTCCATTTTCTTCGACGATAACCATTACACCATGGGCACCTACAAAGGTTGATATGCCATAAAACCAAACCAAACCAAACCAAATCATCTGCTTGCCCATTAGGTTTTGTATCTTCCGAGTGATAGGTTCTTTGGATGAGAGGATTGTAGTGTCGTCCATCACTGATGGCATTTGAAATCCCCTACCACGTTCAACAGTATCAGCGTTTTTCTCTGTCGCTTTTAGAAGTTAAAGTGTCGAACGATACAAAAGAAATGAATACTACGTTTAAAATTAGCAAATAAATATATTTTAAATTTTGCACGGAACAATTTTTCTTGGGAAAGCGATGCCATAGGTCTCATCGATGGTTCAAATAGATCTGTTTGAGATAAGCATGTGTTCATCTATTTAAAGAGATTGTGATGATACATTTTAGCGTAACGGTTATCGTCATTTCAAAGGCACGAATCCATCTGCTCTCTCTCCCCCTCTCTCTCTCTTTCTCTCTAGCTATGTGCAAATTGCACCCAAGAGAGGACTCTTGCTTTCGTAGGACAAACAGTTTCGGGGAAAGACAAGTGTAAATTTAAACAGCTGTACTCCGATTAAAAATTGTCCTGCTGTCCTATCCTGCCTATGGAGGAGGTTTGGCTTGGTTGGGGTTTATGGCATATCAACCCTTGTCGATTGTTTAATGCCAAATCCTCATATATATATATATATATATATATTGTTTGATTGGGTTGGCTTGGATTTTATGGCATATCATCTCTTGAAGGTTATTTAATGACAAATCGTTTATATATATATATATATATATATATATATATATGGTTGGGTTAGGTTTTATGGCATATCAACCTTTCTAGGTTATTTATTGCCAAATCCTCTTTATATATATATATGTATACACACACACGCACACACACACACACACACACACACACACACACACACACACACATATATATATATATTAAATATGTTACGTTTAGGTTGGGTTTTATGATATATCAATAATTGTAGGTTATCTTATTCCAAATTCTCTTTATTCATATATATTTATAAAATATGTTTTGGTTGGGTTCGGTTTAATGGCATATCATCCATTGTAGGTTATTAAAAGCCAAATCCTCTTTATATATATATATATATATATATATATATATATATATATATATATATATATATATTGAATATATACGATTTGGTTTGGTTGGGTTTTATGGCATATCAACCATTGCAGATTATTTAATACCAAATCCTCTTTATACATATATATTAAATACATATGATTTGGTTTGGTTGGGTTTTATGGCATATCAACCATTACTGGTTATTTAATGCAAAACCTTCTTTATACAGATATATTAAATATATAGGATTTGGTTTGGTTGGGTTTTATGGCATATCAACCATTGTAGGTTATTTAATGCCAAATCCTCTATATAAAATTTGTAAACGCGTGGTTTGTTGATAACATTTCCAAACGAGCTATAGTTCATTTGTTTTCACACAAATGGTTGTACATATGATGTGTAAGTTAATTGTTTATCAGTAACTTATTTTTAAATGGATCAGAACTAATTTGTTTGCTCACAAGTATTACTATTGTTTGCACACAGTTATATGGTTCCAAATATTCTAACTAGAATAGTTCTATTTCGTATTAATCCTTTGTTTGCACTCATTCAAATGGTTTTTACTATCTAACATCAATAGTTTTATTTGCACACAGTTAAATCGTTTCAACCATCCCTATGTAATACTAGCAATTTCATTTTGGGTCTCAGTTAAAGAGGTGGTGTCCTCGTGGTGTAATTGTTAAACCGATGGACTGCGGAATCGTATTTAGCGAGTTCACTTTCAGGCAAATACCCTTGGGAGAGGTATGAACTCCCTTATCCTCCCAGCTCTGGGTTAAATAGTACCACTACTGTTCTTTTATGAGAATAGCTTTGGCATTAAATAACCTACAAAGATTGATATGCTGTTAAACAAAGAAACCAAACCAAACCAATCAGTTAAAGAGTTTCAAGTATTGTTAATCAACAGTAATAATTTAATTTAACTTTACTTATTCTTTTGCACACTGTTAAATGGTTCCAAATATTGCTGTGTATCACAAACAATTCAATTAAACATCAGTCATTAGTTTTTACACAGTTAAATGGTCAACCAATCAAGCAATCA
>OY757923.1:87759186-87946686 GCA_963585895.1 Sepioteuthis lessoniana | reverse complement strand
TTGTCAAAAACATTTCTATTTCAAGCGATTTACTTAAGTCGAACAGTTATAATTCGAGCAATTCAGTTTAGCATAAGTATGCAGTTAGTTCTATTTGACCCCTAGATAGGACCCTATCAGATGCCATTCCTGGCCAGAGGGAACCTGGGAGCAATGGCAATGAAGGGGTGCTCCGCATTCCTCAAAGCTCCAGCATCACTGGAACCTCACCATCAGATTGTTTAGTGTCATATTGAGGATACTCGTTAGGGGAGGGTCTTACCCCTCTGCAGAGAAGCAGTCGGTGTATTCTACAGCCCTGGCCGAAAGGGCAATGTACCACTCTGGATTTGAGTGGTCCTGGAAGTAATGGTAATGAAGGGTGACTAAACATTTCCCAAAGTGCCAGGACTGGAGCCTCACCATCAGATGCAGTTTAATGTCATATCCGGGACACTAAATTGTTTCGAGTATTCCTCTCTAACGCTAATAATTCTATCTAATCGCTAATAGTTAATTCGCCTGGGCTGTAGAAGACATATGCTGCAACTCTACAGAGGGTGAAGGCCCTCCCCACTTTCCAAGCCTCAACAAGGAGTTGCCACCTTCAGATTTCATATGATTCTTGTTCTTCATATTAGTCATGTTCCCAATTATTTTAAGAGAGATTTTAACAGTTTGGATATTAAGATTGCTAAGACTTTTTTTTCGAAGATCTATGTCGTTGAATTCGAAGGTAAAATGTTCTATTTATGCTAAAAAATAATATACGGGGTGCATTCAACAAGTTTCCTGACTTTTTTGTACAGGCATTAAAAATTGTCGTAGACTCTTGAAAAACAAAATTATGTTCTGGAGATTGCAAGGTTCAATCCTCACTACAGGCGAGTACCAATACAGGAATACTTAACACTTGGATTCAGAACAGGCGACCCCCGTGGATTCAATAAACGACGTAGTTCGAAGTTCCGTGAAGGTTCCCCACTTCGACATACACCTGAAGAAGGCCGGAGGACATATTGACCGAAACGTTGTGGAAATAACAATAAAAATGAAGACAATAGTCCGAAAACCCTTAATGATAAAAAAAACTACTGATTGGTTCGAAAACTGAAACAATACTACCCGGGTAGACTCGGCCAGCCGTTCAGCTATGTTCGGTTTGTCTTGGCCGTTTTCATCGGTTCGAATCATGTATTCGAACACTGCACATTTACTCGATCACTGAGGCTTTTTTTTTTACCCAAATGTTTGGGGTCAAACTCGGAATTATTCGATGTGAGAGTCGTTCGATAACCGAAGTTCCACTGTATAATAATAATAATAATTCTTAGAATCATTTAACTGTTTGCAGACGAATGAATAGTGTACACTTGAATTATTAGTGCTGAATAGCAATACTTGAAACTATCTAACCGTGTGCAAATAAAGGACTAACACTAAAAATAATTATTAGTGTTGAATAGCAATACTTGAAACTATCTAACTGTGTACAAACACAGGATTAATACTAAAAAGAATTATTAGTGTTGAATAGCAATACTTGAAACTATTTAACTGTGTGCAAATAAAGGACTAACACTAAAAATAATTATTAGTGTTGAATAGCAATACTTGAAACTATCTAACTGTGTACCAACAAAGGATTAATACTAAAAAGAATTATTAGTGTTGAATAGCAATAGTTGAAACTATTTAACTGTGTGCAAATAAAGGACTAACACTAAAAAGAATTATTAGTGTTGAATAGCAATACTTGAAACTATTTAACTGTGTGCAAATAAAGGACTAACACTAAAAAGAATTATTAGTGTTGAATAGCAATACTTGAAACTATTTAACTGTGTACAAACACAGGATTAATACTAAAAAGAATTATTAGTGTTGAATAGCAATACTTGAAACTATTTAACTGTGTACAAACACAGGATTAATACTAAAAAGAATTATTAGTGTTGAATAGCAATACTTGAAACTATTTAACTGTGTGCAAACAAAGGCCTAACACTAAAAATATTTAATAGTGCTGAATAGCAATACTTGAAACTATTTAACTGTGTACAAACAAAAGACTAACACTAAAAAGAATTATCAGTGTTGAATAGCAATACTTGAAACTATTAATTGCGTGCAAACAAAGGACTAACACTAAAGGGAATTATTAGTGTTGAATAGCAATACTTGAAACTATTTAACTGTGTACAAACAAAGGACTAACACTAAAAAGAATTATCAGTGTTGAATAGCAATACTTGAAACTATTAATTGCGTGCAAACAAAGGACTAACACTAAAGGGAATTATTAGTGTTGAATAGCAATACTAGAAACCTTTCTCCGACTGAAGAGTCGTTCGATTAGCGAGATTCCATTGTATATAATAAGCAATACAGAATTCTAATAATATTATTAAACAAAGACTTCTATTTTCAAACTTAGCTCCTTAATTAGTTAAATTAGTTCTTGATAATTAAAATATCCCTTATTTAAATTACTTGATTTTTAATTATTAATGAACAATAATTTTATTCAATAGTTTCAATATGATTTCAAATCAAAATATGTTGCATACTGACACATATGCAATACAAAACAAATACATAGGCGAACGTTTTAACTTTTGACTTCAGTTCTTCGACACGAGGAGAGAGACAATTCTTAAAAGTCTTTCGTATAATACTAAGCTAACAACACTCCAACGCTCAACACCATGGTCGGATCCCAACTTCTCAACATCATGGTCGGAACTCAACTTCAACTGTCTGCCTCAATGGCAGCCAACCCAACTGTCTGTCTTCATGGCCCAAAGTCAACTCTGAACTGACTCTCTTTCAAAATCTTCAAATTCTCAGGACCAACACTTCTGGGTATGATATCATTCCCACTCCAGCCCCATTTCCTATTTGAGATTTATTATGACAATCGTGATTGTCATATCCTTTGCGCGCGAGCGTAAAACTGTACCCAATATCTATGCACCGGAACTAAGAGCTGAATAGTTCAAAGCCCAACTAAACTGAATGATAAAATATAATTAACGAAAAATGATTAATATAAAAAATCATTCCTTTATTATATAACAAATATTGAGTGTCTCAATATACATGGGACCCATGTGACTGCTAATAACTACTACTAATAATACTGTGTCCTATTTTTTTGTCAGATTTTAAAATAGTATACCATAGCATCTATTAATCCTCCATCACAATTCCTTGGACAAGAGAGGAAAAATATTTCACCCAACTACTTATCTGGAGACAAAATCATTCAAAACCGCCTCAAAATAGATGCAACCCATTAATATGATAATGATTTATTACCGAGACAAGAAACTAAAAAAAAAAAAGATTGCATGTCCTGGAAGCTGATATAATAATAATTAAAAAACAAAAAAAAAATGCATTTTTTGCAGGACGTGTTCCATCATTGCGCTTGTCTCAGTAATAAATCATTATCATATTAATGGATGGCATCTTTTTTGAGACACGCTGTATTTGTAAACTAGATTTTAGGTAAAAAAAAAAACACAACACAGAAGTCATTTTATTTAGTTTGTTTAAAATCAAAAGAAAATATTTTTTAACTACCTTTATAGATATTTTTTAAATTCTTTAAAAATACATCATTCTTATAAATGCTTTAAATTTTTAGTTAATCTTTAAAAAAAAAATCTTTTTTCGAACATGAGTGACGTCTCTATATTTTGAAAGGGAATGCTATTAACGATTATAGAATGCTAACAATTTTTTACTTTTCATTTTTTGTTTTGAAAATATTTTTCGGATAAAGTATTTTAACATCTGCTGTTAATCGCCCGGAAGATGGTTTAACAAAAAACGAAATGATAGCCTATTATCACCGGTAAAACATATAATATATCTGAATGTTTTGTCTTCACACACACACACACACACACACACACACACACACACACATATATATTCGTCTTTTGTTTTTACGTCTTATGAGATTTGAAAGAGTCTTTTTTAGTCATGGTTTTCTTTCATGTTTTTTTTTTCTTGTTTCTTTTTTTTTTTTTTTTTCTAAGGGAGGCAATGTTTACAATTTACTTTCAAATAGAGCAGATGATTGCCGATTAGATTGAATTTCAGGGTCAACAAACGCAACGTCTTTAATCTTCTTTTTCCTTTTCTTTTCGCTCTTTATATCTTCTTTGTCCTCTCTTTCTCTCCTTTGCTCTTGATTCTTTCTTTCTTTCTTTCTTTCTTTCTTTCTTACACCGATGTTCTTCTTCTTCTTCTTCTTCTTCTTCTTCTTCTTCTTCTTCTTCTTCTTCTTCTTCTTCTTCTTCTTCTTCTTTCTTTCTTTCTTTTCTCTTATCATATCCTGTTCTTTCTTTATCTTTCATTTTTGTTTTCTTCTTCTTCTTCTTCTTCTTCTTCTTCTTCTTCTTCTTCTTCTTCTTCTTCTTCTTCTTCTTCTTCTTCTTCTTCTTTCTTTCTTTCTTTTCTCTTATCATATCCTGTTCTTTCTTTATCTTTCATTTTTGTTTTCTTCATCTTCTTCTTCTTCTTCTTCTTCTTCTTCTTCTTCTTCTTCTTCTTCTTCTTCTTCTTGTCGTTTATTTTCTTCCTCTCACAATCTTACACACACACACACACACACACATATATGTATATATATATATATACCTGAATGGGGTCACGCTCAATAAGTTTTAATCTTATTCACACACACACACACACATACACACACATACAAATATATATGCATATATATATATATATATATATATATGTGTGTGTGTGTGTCTTTGCGTGTCTCTGTTTGTGTGTGAGCAATCCCTTTACATTTTTTAACACTTGAACAAATCCAATCTAAAATGTCTTCCGTTTTTCTTTTGTATTTAAAAAATGTACTTGAAGATATTCATAAAATTGAAAGTCATCGCGCAGTACATAATGTATTGGTGAAAGACATTTTATTTGACGCTAAAATTTTTTTCAACATAATCTCCTTTTTAATGCACTTGTTTCGTGGAAATAGTTGCATAAAAATTCTTTTCAGAATGACGTGTCACACACTACGAAGTAAATATATAATAAATAAATAAAATCATCTCCATTTGAAAATTTATTTGTACTCTAAAGGCTTCGTAGAATGTTACATGACACTTCAGAAAGCCATTGTCAACCTCAAAGTACCTCTGTTCTTTGAACAGTAATAATATTGCCCCTGACCCAGTCCGGGAGCGGTGAGACCACACAGCTGTTTTACCAACAATCGTCAAGACGTTTACTATTCTGTACCCCTTCTACATACTGCTTTTTCATGGAATTACATGTGCAGGATTCAAGCTGTTGGGACACGTTTTTTCAGTTTCGTTTAATTTAGTTTAATGACACATCAACTGTTGATGGTGATTTAATGCCAAATCTTCTTCACACACACACACACACACACACACACACACACACACACACACACACACTATTGGCGTATTGGCATAATGGTTTACAGTGTTCGCCAATGGTCCAGGTGGCCAGAGTTCAATCCCAGGTTGAGTCATACCAAAGACTTAAAAAATGGTACTTGATGCCTCCTTTTTTAGCACTCATAATTATAAGGTACGGATCAAGGGTAAGTAAAGCAATCCAGGGAAAGTAGTAGCTATTGAAAAGGGAGCTTTCAAGTCGCCCTACACTACGGTCGACCAACTTACTTTATATATATATATATATATATATATATATATATATATATATATATATATATATATATATATATATGTCTGTATGCGAATTATTAATCGGTAGCATTATTCTTAAACGAGACAGAGTTCATTTGTGTGTACACAGTTAAATGGTTTCAAGTATTGTTATCTAACACTAATAATTTTATTTTATATTAATCACTTTTTTTGCAAGCAGTAAATAGTTACGAGTATAGCAAACGATTAAATAGTTCTCTTTGACCAATAGATGGGATCCAAGCAGGTACTACCATCCCAATTTATAGTGTACGTGAGAGTAAAGACAAAGAAATGGTACTCCACATTCTGCATAGCTCAAACACTGGGGCCTAATTTCAGATGAAGGTTAGGACACTAATTCTATTTGACCGATAAATGGAACCTTTGTAGGTAATACTAATCCGGGTCAGAGTGGATTTGGGAGTAATTGCAATGAAGGGATATTTCACATCATCCAAAGCTTCAGGACTGGAGATTCACCATCAGATTATTTAGTGTCATATCAGAACACTCATTGGGTTGGGTGGGACGTCTTACACCTCTATAGAGCGTGCAGTCAGCATTTTCGGCAACCCCAATTGACGGGATGGCTCATGTTTTGTATTTTTTCTTTGGACACTGCTTGTATATTTATTAGGTATATGAAAAGTTAAACATTCATAAATAAACTTATATCGAAAAAGACACAAAGCGTTTTTTTTTTGTTTAGCAGTAAACAAACTAATAACAAATAAGACGCAAAACTTTATTCTTACATACAGATGCATTTATTCTGTCATTCCTTCCGTTGTGTTGATATTGTTGGACATTGACTTGAATACCTCTTTTGACATATTGATGAAGCTGCAGAAGCCGAACACCAAGGACAAAAGTAACAGAAAGTGAATCTGGTACCAAAAGTAAACAGGACGCATGTGTTCTCTGCGGAAATGCCCAGTAAATTGCGTGGGTGGCAAGTTTGAAGGAACTGTGATCACGTGTAGGCGCCAGGCTAGAGGTGTGACCGTGAGAATTTGCGTGGGCTTCCGGGATATTATATAGCCGAGAAGGTTTTGATTTAAACCAGAAAAGGTTTTACCGAAGATTCGAACCCTTGACCCCTGTGTGTATGCAGCTCAGCCATAATCGTCCCTCTCTCATTCTACCCATACGTTTATTTTGTTTAATAAAAGGAAAAAGAAAAGAAGCAAATTACTCTTTTATACATTGGTGTTGTTTTTCTCTGTTCTAGTGTTAATATTCATCCTTGGGGAGAAAGAGAGACAAAGACAGAGAGACGGAGAGACAGAGGTTTAAACTAGGTATCTTCCCTAACACTAAACCTATCTACCGACACTTGATCAATTCACGAGTATATATATATTTATATTCTTCTTTTTTTTTTTTAAAATATCCAGTCAGTGTCCAAGCACAGTAGGTGTGGATTATTCTTTACATAGAATATCTGAGGAAAATCATATAAATCTATGAGAGTGCTCAATGTATGGCTATTGTTAGTTCTCTGCCGAAATAAATTTATTATGACGACTTAACCGAGTTTGAGTCTCCATCAAATTGTACTATATATATATATATATATATGCTATATTGTCCAACGGTGTGCAGGGGGAGAAGACAATTTGTTTGTATGGGGAATTGGGAGGGAATCGTGAGAGTTGAGGGTTTTTTTGTTTTTTTTTTAAATTCCACCCCAAACTGTAATTTAAAATTACCTTTTAAATGATTCCGGTGTATTTGTTAAAAACGCGCCAGACGACAGGGTCTATTAAATTTGAATAAATAAATAAATAGATATGATTTCTTTACTCTAAGCAATGATAAAATTTAATATACCAAAAATCTCTCTCTCTCTCTCTCTATATATATATATATATATATATGTGTGTGTGTGTGTGTGTTTGTGTGTGTGTGCGCACAAAGTGTGGCAGAAATATCTCCACATTTTAAACTGTCATCTACGTGGTACAACTGAACTTAGGCAAGTGGCAATGGTAGCTCCATTCAATAAAAGCCTTACCATTTTTTTTACCCAGATACGATAAATAACGATCATAACTATGTTTTTAAAAGTTGGCCAAAAGACCTAGAATCATGTCTGGTAGTATTTCTGTTACTTTTTGGCGAATAGCAACTTTTGTTTCTTCCTGGTGACTTTCTTTTAAACGATGGTTCAGACATTTTCCACAAGTAGCAATACTGATTTTCTACCCGGAACAGCATCATTCCGAGCGCGAAAAAGTCTTTGTGTTGCAATTACACACCCATCAGTTTTAAAATGTTTCAGCCGCAAATGCACTGTGTGCACAGACCTAAGTTACGATAGAAAATGATTGTATCTAATAAAAATTAATGGAGCAACAATTGCCACTTGCCCAAGCTAACTTACACCTCACTGGTAATAGTTTAAAATGTGAGAGGTATTCCTGTGGCATTATATATATATATATATATATGTAACATTATCACGTCCAAAAACACGACCAAGATATTCACATACATAAAACGTTCATAATGTTCATACGCGTGTAGGAATCCGAAAACACACGAAACACTTGATGACTCTCTTTTGGTCCAGGTACGAAACTTTTATTTACCTTTTTGAGTTTAAGGTTTTCCGACATGAGGAGAGAGAGACACAATTTCTTACTATGCTGACTGTTCGTACATCGTCAGCTCTCAACTCACTGACTCAACCAACTCGCGGCACATTCCGTAAACCCTAACTGGTCTGGCCTCACCCAGATCAAAAATCGACTACCTTCGTCTAGCGTCGAATCTCAAGTCACTGTTTTTGTCAAATTCCAAAATCCTCAGCCCATCGCTTCCGGGCTTGACGTCATTCACGTCCCCGGGCCTATTTCCTTTCCGGGGTTTTTATTGTGACATCTGTGATTGTCACATCCGCCCGCACGCGCGTGAACACCTGCACTCAATGTGTGCACCTAACTAACCCATGCACTAAGCCGAAAGGTTCACAGCCTAACTAAACCGATAGGTAAGTTATACAAAACGAAAAATGATAATATAAAAAAATCCTTCCGCAATTATATAACATATATATATTGGTTTATATCATGATGATAGGTTAATATATATTCTAAGTAGTAATGGCCCAAATAGGTCACGCATACAAAAGAAGATAATCAGGACTTTTAAGTTTTTAGGATTCAAAATAGAAGTTTCATCAAATAATAAGATAGTTAATTTCCTGGATGTGACCCTAGACCTTTCGAATACCACATATAAACCTTTTCTAAAAACTAACCAGTACCCTTCCTATATTAATGTAAGCTCGAATCACCTGAAGACCACAATTAAACAAGTTGCCAAAGCAGTAAAATTGAGAATAAGGAATTTATCCGCAAACGAGAAAATATTCCAAGGGAGTAGTAAGATATATATGGATGCCCTTAAAAATAGCGATTTTAGGGAAGAGTTTACCTATCAAGAAGAAAATATACCGAATGTATTAATACAGAAAATAAGAAGTATAGTAAAAAAAATAGAAAAAGAAAAATTATATGGTTTAACCCCCCCCCCTTTTTTTGAGGACTCGCCAGTATAAATGTAGGTAAATATTTTTGAAATTGATAGATAAGCACTTTAAACATGACAATATACGGTTGCAGAGCCGATAAGCGTGTCGGCCCCGCAAATGAATTTTAGTTTAATGCGTGCGAGTAGTGACAACCAAAGACAATGAAGGGGACAAAGAGGCAAGGTAACAAATACAACAAGGATGGCAATTTATTGTCAGAAATTACAAACGTGGTAGTAGTTTCGGTCTCCAGCAAGATGGGCGATGTTGGTAGCTGGTATGTTCGAGTCGTAGGTGCGGTTGGATGATCGTTGCTGGAAGCTGAGATCAGTCGAGTCGTAGAATTGCAGCTGGACGATCGCTGCGGAAAGCTGAGGTCGGTCGTGATCGGTGAATCGACGTCCCGATTTTGACAGTACGTTGGGTTAACCGGAGGTGTTTCAAAGTAGTTGCTAGCCTGTACTGCGAGTCGTTTGTAGGCTAGGTGCTGCAATGCAGGGCAGTCTGTACGGCGTGTCGTTCATGGATTGGATGCTGCATTGCAAGAGCGTCGTGATCGAAGTCGGTGTCGGCAGCTTGGTAGCGTACAATTTGAGCGAGCGTGGTTGCTAAGACTTAATCGCGTCTTAGTACTGTGGACCGAGTGAACGGACGGAGAGATGGTGGCTAAGATTTTCCAGGCCTTAGCCTGTACGAGGTCGAGCGAGCGAACTGGTAAAGCTAGGGCTGTGCGGACGTCTTGGAGACGATGGCTATTGCTTTGCCGTGTCAAAGCGGAGCGGGCGTATCGAGATCGTAGCTATGGCTTTGTCGTACCAAAGCCCTGCGGACGTATCGAGCTGTAGCTATGGCTTTTCGCGCCAAGGTGTGCGGACGTATTGAGACAGGAGCTAAGGTTTTTCGCGCCAAAGCTGTGCGATCGTATCGGACGATAGCTAAGGCTTTGGGCACCAAAGCTCTACGCTATCGAGCGAGCAGGCCAGGAGGCTGCGGCTAAGATTGCCGTTATCTTAGCGCTGCGCAGGTAGCGAAGTGGTAGCTAAAGGCTAACCCGTGCCTTTAGCGCTGCACGGTCGAACGGACGAGCGGAGCCTTTTGTGCATATCGATGCAAAAAACAAAAGGAGGGTGAATCTACCACAAGAAGTGGGATTCAGCCTTGTAGCAAGGTGATATGTAAATAAAAAAGGGTGTTGAATATACCACTGGAAGTGGCGGTGAGGCGAATGCAACCACAAATAACGTAGGATTCTAACTTCGTATGAGCTCCGCAAAGAACGTGCCCATATTTGCCAACGTCTCCCACCAGACGAGGCTTGACACAAGTTCAAAAGCCCGAAGGCCGATTAATGTGGGGATAAATGGGAAGGGGAGGTCGGGAACGAGCCGAGACTCTAACCCTGCTGGTCTATGCTGCTCATCGGCTCACTTGGTGCAATGTGAGCCTGATGAGGCAAGCAGTTTCACGAACCCAAATGTGTTGTCCGGACACGTTATCAGTTTACGGCTTAAACTAGACGCGAGGTCTAGTGCCATACGTGGGTTACAAAGGAGACAAAAGTACAGCTCGCCCACCCGAGGGTAGCCTAGTCAAAACTAGGAGCCTAAAGGCCTCAAGTCTGCCATTGTTCCTTTTGCAGAGCCACGCTCCGAACGGAGGTCCAGAACAGGCTCCGTGGTGTTTACGGTAAGAACGTGCCCGATATTTGTCAATGCCTCCCACCAGACACGGCTTGACACAAGTTCAAAAACCCGAAGGCCAATTAAAGTGGAGATAAAGGGGAGGGGAGGTCAGGAACGAGCCGAGACTCGAACCCTGCTGGTCTATGCTGCTCATCGGCTCACTTGGTGCAATGTGAGCCTGATGAGGCAAGCAGTTTCACGAACCCAAATATATGTCCGGACACGTATGCCAGTTTACGATTTAAACTAGACGCGAGGTCTAGTGCCATACGTGGGTTACAAAGGAGACAAAATCTGCAGTTTGCCCACCCGGAGGAAGCCTAGTCGAAACTAGGAGCCTAAAGGCCTCAAGTCTGCCATTGTTCCTTTTGCAGAGCCACGCTCTGGACCGAAGTCCAGAACAGGCTCCGCGGTGTTCTCCGGAAAGAACGTGCCCACGAGCGTTGAAAAAGGCTTGTTGGCATTAAGAAGGTGCTATGACACACAGGCCCAGCCGCGTGAATAGAAAATTCTTTTATAAAAAATTGATGTAGAAATTAAGTACTTTTTTAACCTGCAATAAGCTGGCGACGACTATTATTTCCATTTTTATAAAGTTATTTCTGGCCGAAGCGTTTCGTAAATATTGTTAATTTTGATTTATCCCTTTTTTTTTTGGCTGTAACAGGATGTCAAGGTCGTAAAAAGGGCTTAGTCATTTCCGGCCGTACCCGGATATGATTTTTCTAAGGCGAGCGAGTAATCCGATCTGTTTACGTTTATGGGCAGGTCGCAGCAATACTACATAAAATATTTAATAGAAAAACGTTAAAAATAGTTACTCCTGCACGAAAAATATTGTTCAAATAATCAATTATCATAATAAAGAGATAATTAAGGAATTTCAGGACCGAACGAATAATAATAATAATAATAACAATAATAATAATAATTGTAAACAAAACGAATGTAATTGTAAAACTCGAAATAATTATCCTATGAATGGATTATATAACTTAAATAATGTAGTAAACCAAGGAATTATTTACCCAAAAGAAAATGTTTGGGATAAAAAAAACTTATATCGGAATTTCCTCCACGAAATGGAAAATTAGATACGCGAATCATAAATTTTCTTTCTCCCATGAACATCTGAAACACCAAACAGCCGTATCTAAGCATTTTTGGAGTTTGAAAAATAAAGGTTTAACCCCTGAGATTCAATGGTCCATACTGAAAAAGTCGAATACTCCAAAATGCTTTGATAGTAAATGTAATCTGTGCCTAGAGGAAAAATACAAATAATGATATACCCAGACCCTGAAAAATTATTAAATCAGCGATATGAATTAATAGCTAAATGTAGACATAGGAATAAATTCAAACTATAGACAAATTATCATAGATAATGCTTAAATAAAAAAACATAGGATTAAATTGAGTTTTAAGGTGAAATGAATAAAATAAAATAAAATAAAAAAGACGAGAAAAAACTATGTGATGTGTACGTACTCGTCAATGGAAGGGTAACTGAATTAATAGGCACGAAAATAAAATTTGAAATTAAAAATTTTAATTTTAAATTTTGAATTTAATTTAATATAAGTATTACTTTATCCTTGCGTAAGATTATTAAAGAATGTTGTACTTCCCTAAATTAGAATTAAATCTGGAGTTTCAAGTTGAAATGTATTTAAAATTTAAAAAATAAAAAAATTAATTTACTATAATTCCAACCAGTAATAAAAACAAAAAACCGGAAGTGGACGAAATGGGGAGGAAACTCTTCACCCCTCTTCTACCCCCTCTCACCCTTCTTCCCTCTGTCTATTCTGAATTATCTTATCCATTAGATCTGAAGAAGTCCTGTTATTTTTGGTGTTTTTGATTTATATCAAAACCCCTGGTTGGTGGCTGATGAAGACAGTGTATCGCACGTGCTTTCACACCTATGATGAAAAAAAAAATATATATATATAAATATCCAAAGAAGATGAGTTGGGGATGATGCTATTTATTTTGGTTTGGTTTGGTTTAATGGCATATCAACCATTGTGGGTTATTAAATGCCAACTCCATTTTTATACATATAAACAGTTTTATTTCAAACAATTCAGCTTAGCATAAACACGCAGTTTGGTTTTATTTGACCCATAGATAGGATCCTATCAGGGGCTACCACTCTGGGCCAGAATGGACCAGGGAGTGATGTCAATGAAGGAGTGCTCCGCAATCCCCAAAGCTCCAGCATTACTGGAACCTCCCCATCAGATTGTTTAGTGCCATTCGTTAGGGAGTGTTAACCCTCTGCAGAGATGCAGTCGGTGTATTTTACAGCCCCAGCCGACTGGCCAAGATTCTTTTTAAGAATATATAAGAGGATTCTTAAAAATCTCCAAGAGTGATCAGTGTAAGATAATTAATATATAAATTACTTATGGAGTAAATTTCCATAAAAATGAAAAACCCAGGAAACCGTCATTTGGCTATTATACATTTATTTCAGCTGGAAAAGATAAATCAGTTTTTTTCAAATAGTCACCACACAATTGAGAGAAAAAAATAAATATTTTTTCAATGGGTTCTTGCTTGTTTAAAAAAAAGGGGAGAGGAACAAAAGATATGGACAAGATATTCGTATCAAAAACGGATGTTATGTCATTGTCTCGTGTCAGGTATACATTGTAACCCGGATATAAGATATATTTTCTCTGGTCCCAATAGCCAATAATGTATATTAAATAGACCAAACCCGGATATATGATACTTCTTCTCCGGTCCCAACAACTCTCTTATATCCGGGTTACACTGTATATATAGTATAAGTATTCCTTTCCCTGGACTGCTCCACTTTACCCTTGATCTGTACAATACTTGAAACCATTTAACTGTGTACATACAAATGAACTGTCACGTTTAGGAATTATGCAACCGATTGATAATTCGCATACAAATTATATATATATATATATATATATATAACGTCAGTTGGTCGACCGTAGTCTAGGGTGACTTGAAAGCTCCCTTTTCAATAGCAACTACTTTCCCTTGATTACTTTACATACTCTTGTTCCATACCTCATAATTCTGAGTGTTAAGCAAGGAGGCATCGAGTACCATTTTTTTGAGTCTTTGGTATGACTCGACCTGGGATGGAACCCTGGTCTCCCGAGACATTGGCTAACACTCCAACCATCATGTCCGGTATATATTTATATATATATATAAGGTTGGCGACCATCGTCAAGGGTGACCCGAAGGCTCCTTTTTCAATAGCTACAACACGGAGGTATAAGGCAGGGTGCTAACTCTTTTCCCTGGATGGCTCCACTTTACCATTGATCCATACCTTATAAAGTCGAGTGTTAAGCAAGGAGGTACCAAGAACCATATATTGAGTCTTTGGTATGACTCAACCTGGGATTGAACCCCAGTATCCCGGGTCATTGGCGAACGCGCTATCCTTTACATAAATGGAAATTCAGTTCGTTTCCTTGCACCAAAAAGATGTAATTTTTTTGTGCCCGAATAGGCTCGAGAAACTGTAATTTTTATACCTGCATTTTTGCATTTATCATATTTACCCAACCCCTCTGCTCGGGCAGGATATGACACAAGGTCAATTTTAAGCGGAGTTTAACAGGTTTGAATTCACAGTTTTCCTTCTCCTAGACTAGTTGCCTCACCAAGGCTGAAGAAATCAGTCTGTCCTACTATTTACCCATAGCTGGAGGGAGAATAATTGGATTCATACCTTTTCCAAAGGTATTAGTGCTATGTGAAATGCAATCAGTCACGTCCAGGATTTGAACTCGTGTCGCCGTGTCCATTTCCTGCGACGATAACCATTACACTATTACATTTTGCATTTATAGACCGATCGATGTTTAGTGCGATGCTCTTTAAGCTACCTTTAGATTTCGCAGACGACTTGCCGCATAAAATTTGAAGGATCAAAACCAACAATAATTTAGGAAATATTTCCCGCACAGATTTCTTAAAATACCCTTTTTTTTTAGCCAATTAGAATCATAAGGAACTCATTAAAATTTCTAAATTCTTATTTAGATCCTCTCTGAATAATAAATAAAGCAATAGAAAACGTTTTTCTCCAGTTTTCAGTGAATATCACCATGGCATAAATTCATTGATCATTCATTTATGATGTCCAGTAAATCATGAGAGAATTTCTTTTGTTCTCCAACAAACAAAAGAAATCAATTCTCGTCTTCACTTAACATTCAGAAAAATAATTTGACAAATAAAAAATATTGACCTTTTATTGACAACAGTATAAACCTGATAGAAATCATAATCATCATCATGTGCCGCTAAGCAAGGATATCCCTGACCCTCTCTCACCACTTCTCCCTATCATTCATCACCTCTGGCAGGTCTTCAGGGCTACATCCCGTATCCTCACATAGCTGCTGTATGTATGTTCGAGCTGGTCGTCCTGCTTTTGCTCGGCCATAGGAGTACATCACTTATGAGCTCGTCCCTGCTTCTCCAGCAGTGTCCGGCATGTCTGGTTCGTCTAACTTGGATAGTTTTCGTGATGGGAGGCAGGTGGCCGTATTGTTGGTGCTTTGTGGGGTGTTGCCGCCAGGACTTGTTCAATATTGCTCTAAGCATTCTTGTGTAATTGCCGTTTAGTTTCTTCTTCAGCCGTTTAGTTAGCGTCTAAGTAGTGCATCCATATAGCAGTATCGACACGACCGCTGCCTGGAAGAAACTGCGTTTCATTTTATCTGTCAGGTTTGATTTTCTTATGATCGAAAGCCTATCGATAGCTGTCCATGCCTTCGTAAGTCGTGTGTCGATGTCTTTTTCGGTTGATGAGACGCTGCTTCCTAGGTTGGTGAATTTGTCTACTAGTTTCAGAGGGGTTCCGCCTCCAGTGGAGATGTCGCCTGTTTGATTATAGCACATATATTCCGTTTTGTGTGCATTGCCATGGAGGCCAATGCCTGTGGCGGCTCGTTCTAAACTATGCAGTAGTTTTTCGGCTTGGTTGGGTGTATATGCCAGTATCGCTATATATCTTTGCCTGCTGTCTGTCATTGAGTATACAGGCATACATTTTATCAAAAAATGTTTTCTCCTACTACATCGAGGTACATATTCAGAAAGAAGGCACATCTGGTAGTGTAATGGTGTTAATATACAAGCGTGTTGTTGCAAGAAAAATAACACTGATGAGGAGAATTAGTTTATTTTATTTATTGAATAAATAAAATAAACAAGCGGATGAAATATCTGGCCGGCTGGCGGGGTGAGGTGTCTATTCGGCGACAAGCAGTTGTTTTGATCTGGTCGGACGGTGTTGTCGGGTGATGCTCGCGGGACAGCTAACGATTCAACAGGCGTGTGACCTCTGTTTAGCCTATTTATGTGTTCCCGATTTCAAACAACGGCTCCAGAAAATACTACTTGTGGAAAAAATATGATTGGTTGAAAAATAGACTTTTTTTTATAACTGAGAATTTTCTGGGGATTTTGGATAAACTATACGCGGAGCCAATGCGCAGAAGCCATGATTTTCTCAATTTGACAGTGATCGTTGTTGGGTAATTGTTATTTTCTTTTACATTGTCGATGTCTGTGGGTCTGTGTTTTGTGTGTTTTAGTAGTTAGGTGTGTGAAGGGTTAAGTGGGTGAATCAGAAGAGATTTGATGTATTTTACTATAGCGATGGTTACCAAACTCGATTAGCAAATCTTAAAGAGTAAGTTCGATTGGGTGTCTCATGTACGGCCTTTTGCCACAGGAAGATTACAAAACAACATTTTGTCCGTTGAAAGCACTGACAACGCAAAATGATCCAAAAATTTTGCTTTTTGCTAGCAATATTTTCACCTTGTCTAATATCATTCATTTTTTCAAGAGACTTTGTAACATTTGTTATTTACCCACACTACTCCTACCACAACCTTAGACCTCCGATTGTTCTTCAACCTCCTAACGCTTTATATTTATACACATTGTAAGTGTTGTTGGCGACCTTAATCGAGGGCAACCAGAAGGCTTCCTTTTCAATAGCTACTACAACGAGGTGTAGGGGAAGGCGCTACTCCTTTCCCTGGATAGCTCCACTACCCTTGATGCATACCTTATATTGCTGAGTGTTTAGCAAGGAGGTATCAAGTACCATTTTTAAAGTCTTTGGTATGACTCGACCTGGGATTGAACCCAGGTCTTCTGGATCATTGGTAAACACTCTACCCACTAGACCAATGAGCAAGCTATACACATTGTAGTTGTCGCTAATAAAATGTTAAACTGACAACACGTGCCTCTGTCCTCTGGCTACATCATAGTCCTGTTTTTAGCACTCGATACACTGATTAAAGAAATATAACAACTTTTTAAAATAAATTTTTCACTCAGTTTAAAGAAACGAAAATTATTTATAAATTTACAAATGAATCTTTTCTATTTCTTTAAATTGTTTGAAAAGGTTTGCAGTTAAAAGTAGTTTTCTTTTATTAAGTTTACTGACGTTCGAAGTATGTAGTCTAGACAGATGATAAAGAGTTATGGGGCTAATGTGTCTCCTTGTAGCACACCTGTTACAATGTCGAAGTAGTCTGAGTCTCTATCCGTTGATCAAACTTTTACTTTTTTGTTTTTATATAGCATCATTTGGCTGCGACAGTTTCTTTGGGTAGACCGTAGGTGAGAAGAATTTGTTCCATCTTCCCTCTGTGTATGGGGTTAAATGTTTTAGAGAAGTCTACAAATGATAGTGTTGCCTCGAAGTTTTTTGCACGAACACCTTCTAGAATTCTACAGATAGTCAAAATTTGTGATGCCCCGGATCGTTTCTCCGATACCCATTTTGGTTCTTCCTAAGTATTTTCTCAATTTTAGGCTCAATGCGGCTGCGTAGTAGAGGATTGTAGATATGGGCCGCGATGGAAGTAAGGGTTATACTTTGGTAGTTCTTGGCTATCCCGAGGTCACTCTTCTTGGGGAAAGGGAGGATACATCCTTTTGTCCATCAGTCTATTGTGTTCTGGTTATATACGGCTTTGCAGTATTGGAACAGTATGTCGTCGAATTCCCTTGTCTTCTATATTTCTGGGGGTATTTCATCAAGAATAAAGAAATGACAGATAAGACACAACACATTTTATTTTTCAGTAAATAAACTTATGACAGATAAGATACAAAAATTTAATTGCTGAATATTCTGACTTCATAAAACATTTCTAAAATAAACGAGACTGGATTATTTCATCATCATCTTGTCGTGCCACCAGTACGGATATCCCAGACCCTCTCTCGCCACTCCTCCCTATTGTTCAACGCTTCTGGCAGGTCCTCAGAGCGATATACCATATCCTCACAGAGCTGCTGTGTGTAGGTTCAAGCTGGTCTCCCTGCCTTTGCTTGGCCATATGAGGGGGTCCATAGGAGAACATCATTTATGAGCACGTCCCCGCTTCTTCAGCAGTGTCCTGCATGTCAGGTTCGTCTAACTTTGATAGTTTTCATGATGGGAGGTAGGTGGCCGTACAGCTGCTGCTTTGTGGGGTGTTGCCTCCAGGATTCTTTATGTTAAAGCATGCAGAGGAAAATATTATGCAATAACCCAATATTGACGGAAGAATTATGAAAGGTACTTGCAATTTGAATTATTAAAACAAAACAACATAAAAAAAAAAACATATGATACGAGGTGCATACGACAAGTTTCCAGACTTTTTTTATACAGTCATTTAGAATTATCGTAGACTCCAAAAATTCAATATGTTATTGCTATACATCTTATGAGATGACTGACCAATTTTTATGATTTCATCTTCAAATGAACAGCTACAGCAGCAATTGGAATACTCCCTGCTAAAGCCTGATTGTCACAGCTGGTGAATTTCAAAAATGCAATCTGACTCTTTAGAAGAACGATATGCAATAAAATTCTGCTTTAAACTTGGAAAAAATGCCACAGAAACGTATGGAATGCTTCAGACTGCTTTTGGAGTATCTTGCATGAATCAAGCATCAGTTTTTGAGTGGCATAAGACATTCAAGGAAGGTTGGGAGTCTGTGAGGGATGATGAGAGGTGTAGGAGGAGTAAGGAAGTCAATACACCAGAATTGATTGGCCAAAGGGTTAGGGTTAGGGTTACTATGTTGAGGTTTTAAAGGAGTTCAAGAAGAGATTCCTTGGGAAGAGGCCAGCTCTCTTCAAATCAGCTCAGTGGCATTTCCAGCAGGACAATGTACCAGTCCACAACTCCATCCTTGTCACAGACTATTTGACCAGGATGGACATCAACACAGTTCCTCGCCATTCCTATAGTACAGTCCTTGCTCCCTGTGACTTTTGGTTATTCCCTAAGCTCAGAGGTTGTCGTAATGAGACCATTGAGACGAAAGAGGCTGTGAGGAAGATCATTGACACGCTCACACAAGAGGACTTCCATGAGGCCTTCCATAAGTTGTTGGAACGGTACAAAAAATGCATTGCAGCCGGAGGAGATTACTTGGAAGGGGACTAGAGTTTTATGTGTGTACTATCAATAAAAGTGCCCATACGAAAAAAGTCTGGAAATTTATCGTATGCACCTTGTATATAAAACGGTCAACAGTTCTTGCGGACATCTACAAGCAGTTGGGTATATGTAATTTGAAAGAAAGGTGTTTAAAAAAAGTAATTCAATGTTTGAGATACCAAAATACCATTTAAGCCATCGTGACATTTTTCCTCAGATTCAATATATACATAAACAAGACATAGCCTGTCTATCAAGTCTACTCTGTCTACAAGTGAACTTCCATGAAAAACGAATGGCGCCACTAAGCAAAGTTTAAGTCAATATGTCCCTCACCTCGACGAAGTCTACAGACAAAGATTTGTAACCTTTTATTTTATGGAAGTGTCAAGGAATGCAAGGCTTTGTACACAATAAAACATAGAAAAGAGTGGCCTATTGTATTAGGGCTCGTTGCCATACTTTCAGCTGAAACGCATTCTTCAATCATGTCAACAATCCAGTTGGCTGGGGCTGCATATCTGCAATGAGGTAGGACCTCTACCCCCATCGGGTGTCCTAGATATGACACTAAATTGTATCTGATGGTGAGGCACCGGCCTCGGAGATTTTGATAATATGGAGTACCCCCTCATTGCCAATGCTTCCAGGTCCACTGTGTTCCAAAGTGGTAGCACCTGATACGATCCTCTCTATGGGTCAAATGGGTCTGTTTCTACACTATCTTAACTTAGATCTCTGTCTCAGTCTTATATATATATATATATATATATGTAAATAGTTTGGCATTTAAACTGTGTGCAAACAAATGACTTATGCTAAATTGAATAGTTACAAATAGAACTGTTTGACGATTCGTGTATAAACAAATGACTGATGTTAGTTGAATTGTTAGTGGTATACAGCAGCATTTGGAAATATCTATGTGCAAACGAATGAATGATGTTGAATACAATTATCTATGATGATTGGCAATACTTGAAACTTTTTAAGTGTGTACCTAAATTGAATTGTTAGTATTACAGAGCGATGTTTATAACTATTAAACTATGTGCAAATAAAACAATTGATGTTGAATTGCGATATTTGAAACCATCTGGGTCCAAACAAATGATTGATTTGGTTTCTTTTGTTTAATGGCATATCAACCTTTGTAGGTTATTTAATGCCAAAGCTATTTAACCCATAGCTGGGAGGATAAGGCGGTTCATACCTTTCCCAAGGGTATTTGTCCGAAAGTGAACGTAATAGCGCGACTGGAGTACGGACTCGCGTACTACGATTCCGCAGTCCATCGCTTTAACCATTACGCCACGAGGACACCCACCCCAAACAAATGAGTAATACAAAATAGAACTATCTGCGTTAGAATATTTGGAACCATTTAACTGTGTGCAAACAATAGTAATAATTGTGAGCCAAGAAAAATCAGCTCTGACTCATTTAAAAATTAGATTACTATTGGCCAAATGAGTAGAGTGTTCGCCAAAGGTCTGGGAGACCAGGGTTCAATCCCAGGTCGAGTCATACCAAAGACTAAAAAGAATGGTAGATGATCCTGCCTTAGCACTCATCATTATAAGGTGATGATCAAGGGTAAAGTGGAACAATCCTAGGAATAGAGTGGTGCCCTCCGCTACACCTCGGTGTAGTAGCTATTGAAAAGGGAGCCTTCGGGTCACCCTCGACGAAAAAGTCGCCAACTTACAAAGTAATGACTTACAAAATTAAGGTATAACCATTTACCTGTTTGACTCGTTTGGAAAAGTTATCTATAAACTATGCGTTTACAAATCCAATATGATTTATATATATAGGATTCAGCATTAAATAACCTGCAAGGGTTGATATGCCATAAAAACCAACCAACCAACACTAAAGTCATCAATGTTATTCGGGCTCATATTTTTAACGTGATTTACTATATGTATAAGTAAAGTTAGCGACCATAGTCGAGGGTGACCCGAAGGCTCCCTTTTCGATAGCTACTACACCAAGGTGTAGGGGAGGGCGCTACTCCATTCCCTGGATTGCTCCACTTTACCCTTGAACCGTACCTTATAATGCTGAGTGTTAAGCAAGGTGGTATCAAGTTCCATTTTTAAAGTCTTTGGTATGACTTGACCTGGGATTGAACCCAGGTCTCCCGGGCCATTGGCGAACACTCTAACCGCTGGGCCAATACCGGGACATTTAAAGACTTTAAAAATGGAACTTGATACCACCTTGCTCCACTTGATACCACCTTGCCCTCCCCTTGGTGTAGTAGCTATTGAAAAGGGAGCCTTCGGGTCACCCTCGACTATGGTCGCTAACTTTACTTACTTACTATATGTATGCCCAGGGGACCTGCCGGAAGCGATGAACGATTGGGAGGGGTGGCGAGAGAGGGTCAGGGATGTCCGTCCTGATGGCACGACAAGATGATGACTGATCATAAATGCTCAGAGTTTTTCGTTGAGACTCCAACGCCGACATCACTAATCGTAATGATCGCAAGCAAACGGTTTTCAGTGGCAAAATTCACAAACAGACAAACTTCTGACTCAACAGAACAGTGGGTAAAGTGAAAGTACTGTCCAGTAAATGTAACGACAAGCTAAGTCGGCAAAAAAGCGGGCGGCGCTACCCTTAGACACACAAAGCAAAATCATAAGGCAGAGGGTGTCTCCTACAGATACAGATTGGACACACCGTGTCTCTAGACTGGTCAAATTAAGTAATTGAACTTCACTCTCTCTCTCTAACTAACCTCTGACCGATTTACGACATTACACTGTCACTTAAAACGAACTCGGGACCAGAGAAAATCTCTCTTATACCCGGGTTTCTCTTATGTCTAGGTCTATTATATTCGGGTCTAATTTATATACATTAACACAGGCTCTAATTTGGGACCAGAGAAAATATATCTTATATCCGGGTCCCTTATATCCGGGTTACACTGTATGTATGATTTAAGAATGAGAAAAATTTTTGTGTACAACTACGTTTGTGTGTGGGGGGTGCTATAGAATACCAAGCCTATGAAAAACTTATGTTAGTTTTGTTTTAATGTAGAAAACTTTATGAAAACGTATTTCACTTTCCAGATAAGCTTTTCTCTCGAGACGTCCTGTATCCCATCACAAAAAAAGAGGTATCTCAGGTATGAAACAAAACTGCATCTGTTGCTGAGGCTTCAGTTCTGGTTTGATGTTCATATAGGTGAGGAACTAACAGTCACCAAGCACCTTTGTTTCTGTTTCTACGCTATCTTGTCTCTGTCTCTGTCTTTATATATATATATATATATATGTGTGTGTGTGTAAATGGTTTCCCACCGATTTCGGGGCCATGCCCTATTTTGGTATTTCTAAAGTCTGATACCCCCCCCCAACAAGGCACTTCAAGAGAACGCAAACAGAGAAACACATATTTGAGGGGGATTTACAAAACGCTTAGCCCCCTCTACCACTTCGCGTGGGCAGTATCGTCCTGCCAGCCTTCGTCACAACTTAGACGGCCGATCGAGTCTGGCGACCTCGGAAATTTTCGATTAATTGATGTTAACAATCTGGGATGCGAGATCAAGCAAGTCCTTTTAGACCAAGCCCACTGGATGAGTCGTTGAACTCTATCAACACATCTTTCTTCCGGTTGCTGGCTTTTAAAGAAATAATGTATCTATTCGGTACTGTTCGCTCACAATATAACACTATCTTAACACGTGATATATCTCAGCCAATCAGAATGCAACTCTTACAACACACTATTTAATCTTGGTGCCGTTTTCCTGACGCCGGAAGAGATAACTCACAACCTCTTATCTTCCCGCCAAAGAGTCTATAGTACCAGCTAGTGTTGACCTCCTGGTCATATATCCATTGTATGCCAGTACCCTAATATTTTATTATATTATAAATTCTATATGGACCAAGTGGGTAGAGTGTTTTCCAATGTTCCGGGAGACCGGGGTTCAATCATACCAAAGGTTCAAAAATGGCACTTGATACCACCTAGCTTAACACTCAGCCTTATAAGGTTGGAATCAAGAGTAAAGTGGAGCAATCCAGGGAAAAGAGTTGTGCCCTCCCCTTTACTTCGGTGTTGTAGCTAATGAAAAAGGAGCCATTGGGTCACTATCGAGTATGGTCACCAACTACTTTACTTATTTAATGAATATAATTACTAACTTCGAATAGGATTATAATACCTGAAACTATTAAACTGTCTCGAAACAAATGGTCAATATTTGATAGAATTATTTGTGTTGAATTAGAATACTTGACACCATTTAACTATGTGCAAACAAATGGACTATTACATCTTGTTTAAAAAGTTACAATGCGTATATATAAAAATGATTTGGCATTAAATAGCCCACAAGGATTCATGTGCCAAAAACACCAACCAACCAGAAATTCAAAACAGGCAACTACTTATTAAATATTTTTCCAAAGAAAATTTAGAGCCATATGGTTGTGGGGAGACAAATTATCCTTTTCCAATTTTCCAGAATTTTGTTTTTGCTTTTGGTAAATCCAATTTTTCCCCATTTTCCCCTTCAATAAATTCCATTTTCCCCATTTTCACCTTTGATAAATACCATTTTTTTCTCCATTTTCACTTTCGATAAATACCATTTTTCCCTATTTTCACCTTTGATAAATTCCATTTTTCCCCTATTTTCACATTTGATAAATTCCCTTTTTTCCCCATTTTCACCTTTGATAAATTCCATTTTTTCCCCATTTTCACCTTTGATAAATTCCATTTTTCCCCTATTTTCACCTTTGATAAATTCCCTTTTTTCCCCATTTTCTCCTTTGATAAATTCCATTTTTTCCCCATTTTCTCCTTTGATAAATTCCATTTTTTCCCCATTTTCACCTTCGATAAATACCATTTTTTTCCCCATTTTCACCTTTGATAAATTCCATTTTTTCCCTATTTTCACCTTCGATAAATACCATTTTTTCGACATTTTCACCTTGGATAATTATTTTTCCTTATTTTCACCTTTGTTAAATACCATTTTTTTCCCCGATTTTCACCTTTGATAAATACCATTTTTCCCCATTTTCACCTTTGATAATTATCATTTTCCCTCATTTTCACCTTTGATAAATACCATTTTTTCCCCATTTTCACCTTTGATAAATTCTATTTTTTCCCTATTTTATTGTACTTCATTGGTAAATAGCAATAAATTTTACTCTAAATAGTATTAAAATAGAGAAAACAAAAACAAAATTTTAAGTTTTATTATATTCAACGAAATTATAGATATAATTTCTGTTTATTTAACTATCCGCTCTCAAATATTTTCAATGATTTTTTAATATATTTATTTATTTGTCTGTAAGCAATCCACACCCAAATGAGTTGTCAAATTGTTGAAGGTGGAGTTCACGTGGCGTAGTGGCTAATGTTCTGGGCTTGTGACATCGTAGTAAGCGAGTTCGATCTCCAGTGTCACTATTATGTTCACTTTCCGACTGATACCCATGGGAAATATATGAACCCCTTTAAGCTCCTGGAGATGGGTTAGTTAATACCACTAATGTTATACACGGATGGTTTGGGCATAAAATAACCCACAAAGGTTGATACGCCATTAAACAAAGGAACTAAGCCAAACCAAACCTACTCCTATTAAGAAATAGGAAAAATTATTAGCATCTAAAATTTAGCTGTTAAGTTTCTTTGAAAAAAAATAGAATCAAAAACTTTGAGATTTTTAAAAATTTTGTTTATTATGTCATCCAGAAATCCATTCGTCTGAGGGATGTTACTCGTAAAAGAAAAAAATATCAAAATTATAATATGAAGGGATTAAAATAATTAATTTGCATTATAAAACAACATAGAAGTGACAAATTTTTGATAGAAGGGGAAAATATTTTAAGCTTTCGTTTGATTTAGTTGAGTTTTCGGGAAAGTTGTCTTCTAGCAGAAATCTAGAGTCGAATTTTCAGCTTTTGTTAAATTTAGTTGAGTTTCTGTAAATTTGTTTTTAGTAGATTTCTCGGGCCAAATTTTCAGCTTTTGTTAAATTTAGTTGAGTTTCTGTAAATTTGTTTTTAGCAGATTTCTCGGGTCGAATTTTCAGCTTTTGTTAAATTTAGTTGAGTTTCTGTAAATTTGTTTTTAGTAGATTTCTCGGGCCAAATTTTCAGCTTTTGTTAAATTTAGTTGAGTTTCTGTAAATTTGTTTTTAGCAGATTTCTCGGGTCGAATTTTCAGCTTTTGTTAAATTTAGTTGAGTTTCTGTAAATTTGTTTTTAGTAGATTTCTCGGGCCAAATTTTCAGCTTTTGTTAAATTTAGTTGAGTTTCTGTAAATTTGTTTTTAGCAATTTCTCGGGTCGAATTTTTAGCTTTTGTTAAATTTAGTTGAGTTTCTGTAAATTTGTTTTTAGTAGATTTCTCGGGTCGAATTTTTAGCTTTTGTTAAATTTAGTTGAGTTTTCTATAAAGTTATCTTTTAGCAGATTTCTCGGGTCGAATTTTCAGCTTTTGTTAAATCAAGTTAAGTTTTCGGGAAAGTTGTCTTTTAGCAGATTTCTCGGGTCGAATTTTCAGCTTTTGTTAAATCAAGTTAAGTTTTCGGGAAAGTTGTCTTTTAGCAGATTTCTCGGGTCGAATTTTCAGCTTTTGTTAAATCAAGTTGAGTTTTCAGGAAAGTTGTCTTTTAGCAGATTTCTCGGGTCGAATTTTTAGCTTTCGTTTAATGTAGTTGAGTTTTCTTTAAAGTTGTCTTTTAGCAGAATTTTCGCGTCGAATTTTCAGCTTTTGGTTAATTTAGTTGAGTATTCTGTAAAGTTGTCTTTTAGCAGAATTGTCAGATCGAATTATCTGCTTACGTTTAATTTAGTTGAATTTTCTGTAAAGTTGTCTTTAAGCAGAATTCTCGGGTCGAATTTTCAGCTTTTGTTAAATCAAGTTGAGTTTTCAGGAAAGTTGTCTTTTAGCAGATTTCTCGTGTCGAATTTTCAGCTTTTGTTAAATCAAGTTGAGTTTTCAGGAAAGTTGTCTTTTAGCAGATTTCTCGTGTCGAATTTTCAGCTTTTGTTAAATCAAGTTGAGTTTTCAGGAAAGTTGTCTTTTAGCAGATTTCTCGGGTCGAATTTTCAGCTATTGTTAAATCAAGTTGAGTTTTCAGGAAAGTTGTCTTTTAGCAGATTTCTCGGGTCGAATTTTCAGCTTTTGTTAAATCAAGTTGAGTTTTCAGGAAAGTTGTTTTTTGGCAGATTTCTCGGGTCGAATTTTCAGCTTTTGTTAAATCAAGTTGAGTTTTCAGGAAAGTTGTCTTTTAGCAGATTTCTCGGGTCGAATTTTCAGCTTTTGTTAAATCAAGTTTAGTTTTCAGGAAAGTTGTCTTTTAGCAGATTTCTCGGGTCGAATTTTCAGCTTTTGTTAAATCAAGTTGGGTTTTCAGGAAAGTTGTCTTTTAGCAGATTTCTCGTGTCGAATTTTCAGCTTTTGTTAAATCAAGTTGAGTTTTCAGGAAAGTTGTCTTTTAGCAGATTTCTCGGGTCGAATTTTCAGCTTTTGTTAAATCAAGTTGAGTTTTCAGGAAAGTGGTTTTTTAGCAGATTTCTCGGGTCGAATTTTCAGCTTTTGTTAAATCAAGTTGAGTTTTCAGGAAAGTTGTCTTTTAGCAGATTTCTCGGGTCGAATTTTCAGCTTTTGTTAAATCAAGTTGAGTTTTCAGGAAAGTTGTCTTTTAGCAGATTTCTCGGGTCGAATTTTCAGCTTTTGTTAAATCAAGTTGAGTTTTCAGGAAAGTTGTCTTTTAGCAGATTTCTCGGGTCGAATTTTCAGCTTTTGTTAAATCAAGTTGAGTTTTCAGGAAAGTTGTTTTTTAGCAGAATTCTCGAGTCGGATTTTCAGCTTTCGTTTAATTTAGTTGAGGTTCTGCAAATTTGTTTGTAGCAGATTTCTTGGGTCGAATTTTTAGCTTTCGTTTAATGTAGTTGAGTATTCTGTAAAGTTGTCTTATAGCAGAATTGTCAGATCGAATTATCTGCTTACGTTTAATTTAGTTGAGTTTTCTGTAAAGTTGTCTTTCTGCAGAATTCTCGGGTCGAATTTTCAGCTTTTGTTAAATTTACTTGAGTTTTCTGTAATGTTGTCTTTTAAAAGAATTCTCGGGTCGAATTTTCACCTTTCGTTTAATTAAGTCGAGTTTTCTATAAATTTTTCCTTCAAGTGTCTTTTAGTTGAATTTCTCGGATACTTTTTGTCAATTTGGATACTTTTTAACGGTGAGTGACTAAACCGTTCTGCTGGCTATCTTTTTTTCTGCTTTAACAGCCCGGTTTCCGAGTTCTCACTGAGAATTAGTTGTAGTGAGAGGCAGCTTTTGGTACCTTATTATCTAGGCTCAATTCTCCACTCTCCTCTCGGAAAGTGTCAACACTAAAAATTGTCGTTAAGAGCCACAAATAGTCGGTTTTATTCTATTGTTAGAAATACATTTTTATACTCTAAAGATTTCGTTTTTAAATATGTTTTTATATATCAACAGCCACAATTTGAGCCCTGCCAAAATATATTGATATTATATATTCTGTATGGATTGTTCCTTATAAGTCTGTTCTTGGACTAAATTCATTCAAAGAAAAAATATATATAGGGCTGGCCTTAAGCCAATTAGACCAATAGCTCCCAATTGGGTCTTGTGCCTTAGAGGGCACTGCTTGTAAAAGGGGCCTTCGCTAGAGCTTCATCTACTCTCATCACGTTTTGTATACAACAGAGCATTGCAATATATTTATTCACAATTGGGCCCCGCACCTTCTCAGGCCAGTGCTATATATATATATATATAAGGGTGGCCGGAAATTACTTTTTTTTATCAAAGTTGTAACCTTTATTTAAATATTTTCATTAAAAATGTAATCTTGTTTATTGTAAACAACTACGAACCATCAAACCTAAGAAAAGATGAAATCTTTAGGATGGGACCTTCTTCCACATCCTCCATACTTACCGGATCTAGCAACGACATATATTCATTTGTTTAGATCGCAAGAACTTTTCATAAGTGGCACAACATTCAGAAACAAGAAGTTGAAAATCGTCTTTCAACCTTTTTTTAAATTGAAAACCCACATATTTTTAAACGTAGAATCGAAACGTTGCTTTCCCGTTAGGGTGAAGTCATAGAAAGTAAAGGTAATTTCACTATCTACAAAAATATCAAAATGGATTTTACCAACGTTCTTTTTATATTAGGGTGACAGTCATCAGCTAAGAAAATGGACCTAACGTCCCTAGTTCAATTCCAGGGCAAGAAACGTTGCTTTCCCGTTAGGTTGAAGTCATAGAAAATAAAGGTAATTTAATTATCTACAAAAATATCAAAATGGATTTTTACCCACGTTCTTTTTATATTAGGGTGACAGTCATCAGCTAAGAAAATGGACCTAACGTCCCTAGTTCAATTCCAGGGCAAGAAACGTTGCTTTCCCGTGAGGTTGAAGTCATAGAAAATAAAGGTAATTTAATTATCTACAAAAATATCAAAATGGATTTTTACCCACGTTCTTTTTATATTAGGGTGACAGTCATCAGCTAAGAAAATGGACCTAACGTCCCTAGTTCAATTCCAGGGCAAGAAACGTTGCTTTCCCGTTAGGTTGAAGTCATAGAAAATAAAGGTAATTTAATTATCTACAAAAATATCAAAATGGATTTTACCCACGTTCTTTTTATATTAGGGTGACAGTCATCAGCTAAGAAAATGGACCTAACGTCCCTAGTTCAATTCCAGGGCAAGAAACGTTGCTTTTCCGTTAGGTTGAAGTCATAGAAAATAAAGGTAATTTAATTATCTACAAAAATATCAAAATGGATTTTACCCACGTCTTTTTATATTAGGGTGACAGTCATCAGCTAAGAAAATGGACCTAACGTCCCTAGTTTAATTCCTGGGCAAGACTGCGTTTCACATCTCAGGCAGGGCATGAATTTAACTTGTAGGGAATAAATAAATTTAAAAAAAATTTAAATTGAATCAAAATGATTGTTAAAATATTCAGAAACTCCCGGAGGCCTCTGACAAGAATAAGGGCGACGTATGCGCAAAGAAAAGGGACCATCCCGACAAAAGGAAAAATCCCATTCTCTTTCAGCAGCAACCAGCGGAGTGCCAACAATTAGATCGTTCCTGCAAGCTGGTGGGGGACGCCATGCGCCTGTCTTTAGACGGCACGTTGGCTAACCTTTCCACTGGTAGTAGTCGTCTCTTTCACTACCAACCCATGACTAAAACACTGGAGTTAGACGAACTCCCAAAAGTGACTAACACCTCGCTAACGCTAATACGTTACAAAAGTTTTAGATACCGAATAAGGACATATATATATATATATATATATATATATATCCTAGAAAAGACTAACGCACTTTTAACACCTTTACTGGGGGATTCAACCATTTCAATTGTATTAAGGGAGAATTTCCTCACCCACCGAGTGGTTGTTGAACCCAGAAATAAAAGAAAAATATAAAAAATGTCTTCATCTCCAATCTGTAACTATCTTCTTTCATATAATTCTTTTACGACCTTCTTATCCAAGAAGTTAAACCAACAAAACAAAAGTAGGATAAGAATAGAATAACCCGCAACAGAGTCAGATAGCAAACGGCAAAACAGCTTACTCTGGGGCCTCCATAAACTGTTCTCTTCACAGTTACGGGTATACAATACTGCAGAATGAACTCTTGGTAAGAGAACTCATCTTGGAGAAGGAAAAAAAATTCAAACCTGCTGTAATCCCCTTCAAAATTAACCTTGTGTAACATCCTGCCTGAAGCGGAGAGGTTTGGGCAAAAACATACACTACCACAGAGATGTCATCAGCGTGCTATTGCTAACAAGAACCAATTTTTCGATATCTTGACTTTGCCGGAATCGCTGACCAAACAATGATTTTTTTCCATGTGTAAAACACGTGATAATCTACGAAAAACAAGTGGAAGAACTTCAAATTCTGCATCTATGTTTGTGAAAACAGGCATTGGCAAGCAACAAATTATCAATCAAGTTTATTGCCGAAAATCCATTTTAATCATCAATTTGTCTCCTCTCTCTCTCTCTCTCTCTCTCTCTCTCTCTCTCTCTTTGTATATATATATATATATATGAAGGTAGCAGAAAAAACACAATCCAAATAGGTGAATATATTATGATGTAAAGTCGATGTTAACGTTTCGATTTCAGTAACCATCATCAGGACTTGGATATCAAAACAGTTCACACAGCAATGGATGCTTGCTGAGATAACAGGAGCAAATAAAGAAATACACAATTATGTTTTTTCTGCTACCTTCATACTATTGGATTTTATCCATATTTACTTTCATATATATATATATATATTACAAGTTCCATAGCACAGCATTTAAAAAACATTCATGCCCAACAACAGAATTACGGAAAATTCTCACCGAAAACACAACAATATCAGAACATCAAAATAACAAACAAAAACTACAGATTCTCAAAGCACTACATATTAGAAACATGCAACCTAAACTTAACAGAATTAATTTTCAAACCAATGCTAATGTACTAAAATGTCTTTAGCTACTGACACTATAGAACAATTTTAAAAGTAAACGCTACACAGTGCAATGGCCCAGATGCACTTCTTCTAACAAAGTAGTAGTGTACATACAAAAGTTGCATCACTTTTGTAATACATCCTCCCCAGATGATGGCCCAATGTCGAGCAGAAAGTACTTGGGAAATAAACAATTATGGAAAATATATCAATCAATTCCCGCCGAATACTTTAAAAATCAATACGGCAATATGAAAGGATCAACAAGAAAATGTGTAGACAGAAAATGTCTATTATGTTCAACGAAATTTATATATATATATATATATATATATATATATATATATATATATATCCAACGCCAAATCAGCCGATGGTGGGAAAGATTCTATTTTCGGATTTCTTTCTACAATATCCTTGTAATTCAAAATCCAAAAGAGAACTCAATGTAAAATAATAAAAAAATTAAAGTACACAGCAAATAATTCCATATAAAAGAAAAAGAACTTAGAAAATTACTCATATCTTTTTTAATAATATTTATTTCAGCTGAGCCTATATTTTTTTAAAGTGTTAGATCTGCATCTTTAGGCAAAGAAATAATTATTTCTTTGTCTGAAGATGCAGGTCTCACATTTAAAAATTCTCAAAAAAATACGATTTATTTTTAAAGGTTATATATATAAACACATACACACACATATATATATATATATATATATATATATATATATTTATATATATATATATATATTTGTATTATTGAGTCTATTTAAACCGGAGTCGGGAATAATTCAGTCAGGACCTTTGTGTCTATTCTGACTAATTATTTATCCATTGAATCTGTTTTGGTGTTATTGATTCATATCAATACCCATAAAAGGATGGAAATAAATTTATAATCCTAATGTGACCGGCTTTTATTTTTCTTAAAGGTATATATATATATATATATATATATATATATATATATATATGTATCATTATATATATATATATATATATATATATATATATATATATATATATATATATAGTATTATTCGGTCCAGTTAAACCGGAGTTGGGAGTAATTCCATCAGGACAAAAAACCCATTCAACAGTGAACATTTAAATTTTCCTGGTAAAGAGCTCAATGTAACTGACATTACAGAGCAATAATTTCTTTAAGAAAGAACAAAAACCGGTCACATTAGGATTATAAATTTATTTCCATCCTGTTATGGGTTTTTCATATAAATCAAAAACACCAAAAAAGTTCTGTTAGTTTGTTTGTTTTTTGTTTTTGATTTATATCAAAATCCCATAACAAGATGGAAATAAATTTATAATCCTAATATGACCGGTTTTTGTTTCTTCTTAAAGAACATATATATATATATATATATATATATATATATATATATAAGTCTGTTTATCTATCTATGTTTCCATCTATCTATTTGAATGTCTGTTTTTCATTTATCTCTCTCTCTCTATCTATCTATCTCATTTGAAAAGAATAAGTTATATTGGTAGTTAGAAACAAATTGTGATATATATATATATATATATACACAAATTTATTCCTAGTTACCAATCTTACTTAATGTTTTCAAATTTATCTATAGTGTATTCATCTCTTTCTATCTATCTATCTACTTATCTATCTATCTATCTATCTATCTATCAGAATTAGACTACTTTTAATCAATCTATCTATCTATCTATCTATCTATCTTAAACCGTTCCCATTTATCTGTGGTTTGTTTATTACTTCTATTGCACTGATTCATTTCAGGCCACTTCAAAAACAAGACTTTTTGATATTTGGCTGCTTTAGACCCTCATTTCCTTTACTGCTCGATCCCTCAATCAGCCCATGCCAGCCGATAGTCATTTTGCTTTTCTCTACTCTTTTTTTTTATTACGTTTATTCACACCTCTCTCTATCTCTCTCTGTCTCTGTCTTTCTGTCTCTGTCTGTCTGTCTGTCTTTCTCTCTCTTTCTGTGCGTATTCATTTTTTTCTGTTCCATTTTAATTAACTCCTGTGTCAAATTTAAGTTAGCGTCGAAGAAAATTATCCGAGAAAGGTAAGCGATGACCTTATCAAAATCTCGTCCTAGCCCTAGTAACGCTGATATATATATATATATATATATATATATATATATATATATATATATATATGTGTGTGTGTGTGTGTGTGTGTGTGTGTCTTAGAGTCTACTGTAAACAAACCAGCTAAGCTAAGCGCGGTCGTCACTTGAAAAAAAAAAGCTTTCGTGTAGGAAATGGCGCCTGTTTTCCGGCCACCTCATAGCTACGGGGTCATTCGGTGCACAATTTACACGTTTCATCATGCTTCTTTCTTTCTTTCGTTCTTTCTTTTCTTTCTTTTCTTTCTTCCTTTCTTTCTTCGCCGCATGATGTCATTTATTTCCCAACTATATCTTTCCTGTCACCAATGCAGACTTTCAAATTGCGTTTTTGTATTTTCTAAACTCGCTGGTCTTACAAATAATACCAATCAATTTATTCTGTTTTAGTATATAACCAAAACGCTCGTTATATATATATATATATATATATATATATATATATATATATATATATATATATATGCAAGAAATAAGTGTAAAGTTGGACAAATCAAACACTTAAAACGGTTCTAGAGGTGCGATATTTCGTTCTTTTTAGTTCATTTTTAAGAACTTTCTCAAACTGAACCGTTTTCTGAATTTTTCTATACATAAGCAAATGAGGAATATGACAAAATGACGAAGAGGACAAGGCTTCAAGTCAAATGTATCAGGTTTCATAAGAGATTTTTAATCGTATATAGAAAAACTCTGATGATACAATTTGCAAATGAAAAAAAATATTACACAAATTGATATCCGGGGAAAAAAATTCATAAAAAAGGAAAGACGAAAAACAAACAAATCAATCAATATCGCAATGCCTATCCAAAAGAAAAAAAACACACCGACAGAATTCCTTAAGTTAATGGTAAGGGTGCTCAATACATTAATATTAAGTAGAACGAATAATGAAAGAAAATATCTCCCTAAGTTTCAGAAAAAATCTCCCTAAGTTTCAGAAAAAATCTCCCTAAGTTTCACCTCCCCGGATCATCAGCACAACTCAGTGGTCAGAATCGTCTTGATCAGGTTTGGTGAAACGAGTCTCCATTTAACTGTACTATATATATATATATATATAATGAAGCGTAGACGTTTTTTGCTTTCTAAAAGTAATGTGTATCGAAGTATATATGTATGCACGAGCGTTCGTGCGTGTGTGTGTGGGTGGGGGTGGGCGTGTGCGGAAACGAACAAATAAAAAAAAAGGGATGATTTTATTTATAGCAGAAGTATTGCCGATGTTAAATGCTTCGGTTTTTACATCCAACCATCATCAGGGCGGTTAATATTTAACCCTAACCCAGGACACCCTTTTTGTGGGAGTGCTGATAGCTTTGCTGCAGGGGATATAGTCAGTGTATTTTAAGCCCTACCACCAGGGATGGATATATATATATATATATATACTCACACACACACACACAGAGAGTGTAACCCGGATATAAAAGAAACCCGAATATAAGAGATATTTTTTTATCTTATCCCAAAATAGAACCTGTGTTAATGTAATAAAATGGATATAAGAGACTTCTCTGGTTCCGACAAATCTCTTATATCCGGGTTACACTATATATATATATATATATATAATTTCTGAGCAAATTGTTGGTAACTTCATTTTTAAACAAGTTGTTAAAGTTCAATTGTGTGTAGTTAGATGGTTTCAAGTATTCTTCTCTAACTCTAATAATTCTATTTAACATTAACCATTTGTTTGCACACAGTTAAATGGTTTGAAGTGTTCTTATCTAGCAGTTATAATTCTTGGCCTTGTCAACAAGGGCTGCAGAATACACTGCAGAGTGGTAAGACCCCCCACCCCAATGAGTGTCCTGGATATGACACTTAAACAATCTGATAGTGAGGCTCCAGTAATGCTGGAGCTTAGGGGAATGCGAAGTACCCCTTCATTGCCATCGCTCCCAGGTCCACTCTGGCCCGGAGTGGAAGCATCTCAAAGGGTCCTATCTATGGGTCAAATAGAACTAAACTGTGTACTTATATTAAACTGAACCGTTTGAAATAGAACTATTTTTACCTTTAACTGAGTGTAAACAAAAAACTGTACTTATGATGAACTGAATTGTTTGAAATAGAACCGTGTATATGTATAGAAATGGATTTGGCATTAAATAACCTACACTGATTAATATGCCATAAAACCAAACCAGACCAAACCTAATATACTAGTTAATATCAATCATTTGCACACAATTGAAAGTATTGCTATTTAACTTTAATAAATATATTCATGAAATATCCCAATGTAATATAAAAAATTTGTACACAGCTGTATGATTTCAAATAAATAGATAGATAAATGAATCAATAATAATAATAATAACGGATCACCAAATTCCGGCCAGAAGACCAGACCTCATAATAATCAACAAAAAAGAAAGAGAATTTGCAAAATTGTCGACTTTGCTGTCCCGGCTGACCACAGAATAAATCTGAAGGAATGTGAAAAGAAGGATAAGTACCTCAACCTTGCTGAAGAATTGAAAAAGCTGTGGAACATGAAAGTGACGATTGTGCCAATTGTGATTGGTTCTTTTGGCACAATAACTAAAGGATTATTAAAAGGCCTGGAGAACTTGGAAGTTGGCGGACGGGTAGAGATTATCTAAATGACAGCATTGCTGAGAACGGCCAGAATCCTGAGACGAGTCCTGGAGACTTGAGGAGACTTGCTGTCACTCAAACTCCAGTGAAAAACCATCAGCTAACACTGATGTGAAAAACTCTAAAGGAGTAAATAATATTATTAATAATAATAATAATATTTTTTTACTTGAAGATAATTGAGAATACAAGCGAAATCTTAAACGAGAAAACTTGAACAGGGTTGAGAAAAGGAAGGGTTAACAGAGATATTGAATCTCTTCTAATAGCAGCACAAAACAACGCCATAAGGACAAACTATGTCAAAGCTAAAAAAGACAAGACGCAACAAAATATCAGATCTAGATTGTGGGGTGATAGAGACGAAACGATCATAATAAGCGAATGCAGTAAACTAGCACAAAAAGAATATAAGACTAGACATGATTGGGTGGGGACGGTGGTCCACTGGGAATTGTGCAAGAAGTTTAAATTTGTCTATACGAACAAATGGTATTTGTCCAACCCAGAATCCGTCCTGGAAAATGTGATGCACAAACTTCTCTGGAATTTTGAGATACAAACAGATCACTTAATGTCAGCCAGACGACCAAACCTGGTGATAGTAAACAAAAAAGAAAGAGAGAATTTGCCTAATAGAGGACTTTGCCGTTACGGCTGACCACAGGGTGAAAGTGAAGTAAAGCAAAAAGAAAAATAAGTTAGTAGACCTTACAAGAAAACTGAAAAGACTATGGAACATTGAAATGACGGTGATACCATTTGTAATTGGTGCACTTGGTACAGTCATCAAAGGATTGGTACAGGGACTGGAGGACTTTGAAGTAAGAGGACGAGTGGAAACCATCCAAACTACAGCATTATTAAGATCGACCAGAATACTGAGAAGAGTCCTGAAGATCTGAGGAGGGTTGTTCTCACTCAAACTCCAGTGAGAAACCATCAGCTAATGCTCGAGTGAAAAACTCTCAAATGAGTGAAATAATAATAAAATAATAATAATTATTATTGTTTTATTTATTCTCCGTCCCACCACCAGACAAGTACGGCACAAGGCCTTTTTTAAAGTGGGTCTGGACGCAGGACCGCAGACCTCACAGGTTGGGCAAAATCCCAAAATACCTTCGCCCCCGTCAGCATTCCCCCCATTGGGGGGGGCCCTGACGCCAGGAAACAAAACAGCAAACAATTTTTGATAATTGACACAAAAAAAGAACCTGCCAAATAGTGATTTTGCCATCCCAGCGGGCCACTGGGTGAAGATCAAAGAAAACGAAAAGAGATCCCAGTACTTAGACTTTGTCAGAAAACTGAAAAATTATGGAACATTAAAGCAACGGTGATACGAATAATAATTGATGGGCTTGGAACGGTCCCAAAAGGCTTGATAACGGGATTGGGAGAGCTGTGCTGAGAACAGCTAAACTACAGGATTAAAAAAAAACAGAATACCAAGGAGAGTCCTGGAGAGTTGAGGAGACATGCTGTCACTCAGACTTCAGCGAAAGACCATTAAATAACGCTGGTATGAAAAATTCCCTCGGAATAAAGTGAAATCTGATACGAGAAAACTTGGACATAACGAAGAAAAGGAAACCTTAAGAGTGAAACTGAATCTCTTCTAATAGCAGTAGAAAACAACGCCATAAGGACAAACTAAATTAAAGTGAAAATAGATAAAACTTTTTTTTTCTCTGTCCCACTACCGGACGAGTACAGCACAAGGCCTCTATAAAATGGGTCTCGACGCTGGGCCGCAGCCCACACGCGTCCGGAAAAATCCAAAAATACCTTCGGCCCCGTCGGCATTCCCCCAATGGACGCCCCAATGGACGCCAGGAAATAAACAGCAAACAATAAATAAAACGTAACAAAATTGCGAATGTTGGTTATGTGATGACAGAGACGAAATGATTAATCACATAATAAGTAAAAGCAGTAAATAAACGCAAAAAGAATACAAGACTAGAGGAGTTGATCCACTGGGAATTGTGCAAAAAATTGAATTTGACTATACGGATAAGTGATTGATGGACAACCCAGAATACGTCCTGGGCGCACAACCCTCGCTGGAATTCTGAGATACAAACAGGTCAGCTAATCTCTGCCAGACGACCAGACTTAGTAATAGTCAACAAAAAAGAGAACACACTGAATAATGAACTTTGCGGTAGAAATAAAAAAAAAAGTGAAAAGAGAAATAAATACCAAGACCTTGCCAGAGAATTAAAAACGACTATGGAACATGCAGACGGTGATACCAATTGTAATAGGTGCACTTGCAACAATCCCCAGTGGTTTGGTAAAAGGGTGAGAAGACTTGGAAATCATAGGACAAGTGGAGACCATCCAAACTACAGCATTGTTGAGATCGATCTGAATACTGAGATGAGTCCGGGAAACTTGAGAAAACTTGCTGTCACTCAAACTCCACTGAAAGACCATCAGCTGATGCAAAAAAAACTTTCAAGGGAGTAAAATAATAATTATAATAATCCTTACTAAAGGATTAAACAGCTCTACTTGACCCATAGATTGGACCCAAACTGGTACTACCACACAGGGTCTGAGTGGAACTGAGAGTAATGACAAAAAGATGTACTTCCCATGTCTCTAAATCTCCCAGACTGGAGCTTCACCTGAAGATCCAGTTTGGTGTCATACCTAGGACACTCATTTGTCGTGGGTGGGGTTTACACCTATACAGTGGTGCAGTCAGACGATTCAACAGTCCCAGCAGACAGTGTGGTTTTTCTATCGAGAAATCAAATAATAAACCGTACCTTATAACTTATCTCTTATCTCCTTTTATGGCAAGATGAATATGGAAATGAAATATTATTCAGCTAAACATGACGTTGGTCTAAACCAGGGTCTCCAACACGTGGCCCGCGAGCTACATGTAACCCTCAAGGTCTATCTAAGCGGCTCTTCACCAAACTTTCAAAATTTTCTCTTCACCTTTTGATGTTTATAAAAATGCTTTGAAAAAGTTTCTCTCAATCTACATATATATATATATATATTTATAAACGTAAATGTTTGTTACTAACCGATAATCTCCAGTTTTATACCATTAATTTGTTTAAAATTTTCAGAGAGCATTTTATTCGAATTCAGGAATGTTTTTATATACTTATTTTCCAAAAATACTACAATAATTAAAAAAAATATTTTTAATAAGTCGTTTTCTCCGACAAAAGCCGAACGCGAAAACATAACTACCGTTTCAAAGAATTTTACATGTGACTTAATTTTTCTGCTTGGTCACTTTTTTTTTTTTTTTTGGTTGAATTAAACAGAGACACTAAACTTTAAACCATATTTCGTTGGTTCAGTAGTAAGCAAATTTTTTTGTTTTAACGAATTGTTTACAAAATATGTTTTTGAGTTTAAATTCAACGAAAGACATCCATTCAAAAGTTTTCTTTCTTAAACCATATTTCGTTGGTTCAGTAGCAACGAATTGTTTACTAAATATTTTATTTCATTTTTTTTCCTTATTTCTTTCGTTTATTATTATCGATAAGACACTAAACTTTAAACCATATTTCGTTAGTTCAGTAGTAACAAATTGTTTACTTAATATTTTATCTTCTTTTTCTTTTTTGTTTAACTTCAACGAAAGACATTCCTTAAAAAGTCTTCTTTCGTAAATAAACTTTAAACCATATTTCGTTGGTTCAGTAGTAAGTAAATTTCTTTTTATCCTAAAAACTTATTCTTAAATTTTTTCTTCACTATTGATATCCCATTTATTTTGTTGTTTGATAAATATTTTATGGTGTGTCAATTATCATGTTGCGAAATATTAACCATCCCATGCTTTGTGATGGCACACGTCTTTCAGTAAAAAGATTAATGACCAACATCATAGAAGCAAAAATTTTGACGGGGCCTTTCAAAGGTGAAGATATCCTCATTTAACGAATTCCTATGATTCCAACAGATATGTCATTTCAATTTAAGAGATTGCAATTCCCAATTCGATTGGCATTTGCAATCACGATCAACAAAGCACAGGGACAATCTTTAGAATTGTGTGGCTTTCAGCAACTATGTGAGGATACAGGATGTTGTCCAGAAGACCTGCCTGAAGCTATGAACGATAGGGAAAAGTGGCGAGAGAGGGTCAGGGATATCCGTGCTACCAGCATGACATGATGATGATGATATTTACACACTTCTCGCATGGGCAATTATATGTTGCCTATTCCAGAGTCGGCAATCCAGACAATCTCTTTATTTACACGGAAACTGGAACTACCAAGAATATTGTGTATCCACAAGTATTGGAAAATTAAACATATTAGAAACATGCATTTGCTTTTTTTTCCCATTTAAACAAACTGAGCCACAGCAACGGGTGGCAGGGTACAGCTAGTATTCAATAATTTTGATTTACCATTTAGTCATGATTTATTTACGAACAGTATTTTCACTTTCCAAACTCATAGAATTTGCTACGAATGTAAAATATTCATTTTATAGTTTTCTTTCTACACGTCACATCTCAATTTTTTTCTATCTTCTATTTTTGATCGTCAAGCACGTGTTTAGCGTCTGCTTTTTACAATGTCTTTGTTTCTTCGTTCGAGAGAAGTCTTACCTCTCTACTGAGAAGCAGTCTGTGTATTCTCTGAAACTTAGCCGACTGGGCCACTTACGGTGAGGTTACAACGGGTGTCTGATTGGAACTTGAGGCGTAGTGCTACACTCATAGACCCTTTAGAACTGTAGTGAGACAGACATCTGTTGGGTGCTGTGGTGGTGGTACAAATGTACTAATTATGGTTGATTACCAATAATATTCGGTTTCTTTGTTTAATGGCTTATCAATCTTCGTGAGTTATTTAATACCAAAGCCATCTTTGTAGAAGAACAGTATATGGTACTATTTAACGCATAGGTGGGTGGATAAGGAGGCTCATACCTTTGCCAACGGAAGTAGTCTGAAAGGGAGCATATTAGCGCGACTAGAGTTCGAACTAGCTTACTATGATTTTGCAGTCCAGCATGTTAGCCACAACGCGACAGAGACTCTTCCCGAAACAACAGTTATTTCAAATCCTTAAATTCATAGATTGAATAAGCTTCCCAAGCACAATTCCAAAGAATGAACTTAAAGAAATGTTCAATCAACCCTTCCGGAATTGAAGGATCGATATGAACAGGAATCGTTGTTACAATGGGAACGCAATAGAATTATTGGTTGTTTATTACAAAGTTGTCTCCCTTTAGTCGAGGGCGACCAGAAGGCTCCCTTTTCAATAGCTACGACACCGAGGTGTAGGGGAGGGCGCTTCTCTTTTCGCAGGATTGCTCCACTTTACCCTTGATACGTACCTTATATTGCTGAGTGTTAAGCAAGGAGGTATCAAGTTCCATTTTTTAAAGTCTTTGGTATGACGCGACCTGGGATTGAACCCAGGTCTTCCGGATCATTGGCGAACACTCTAGTACGATAATTCTCTTATGATTATATACACACATTGTGTGTGTGTTCATATTGGCGATTGTGGTGTAACGGTCATCATGATAGGGAATGGATACGGCGACCCGACTTCAAATCCTAGATGAGGCTGTTTAGGTTTCACTTAGTTCTAATAACCTTGGTAAAGGCATGAATCCGACTATTCTCCCTCGAGTTATTGGTAAATTGTGGATATGCTGGTGAATCGTTGTAAGCGAGTTCTATTTTCAGTGGCTCTATTACGATAACGTTGTGAAAGGCGTGGATCTCTTTATCATCCCGGCTATGAGTTAAACACTTTCACTCTCGTTCTTCAGCAAGAATGGCTTTAGAATTGAATAACCCACGAAGCTTGATATGCCATTAAACAAAGAAACTATATACCTAACTTTTTCAGTGGAGTTTAAGAGGTTTGAATTCAAAGTTTTCCTTCTCCTAGACTGGTTGCGGTACCAAGGTTAAAGATCCCCGTCTACCTTACTATCTATCAATAGTAGTAGGGAGAATAGTTGGATTCATGCATTTACCATGCGTATTAACGCTATGTGAAATGCAAACAGGCATTGAACTCGGATCGTCGTGTCCATTTCCTACAACGATAAATATTGCACCACGAGCTCCTTATATATATATATATATATATATATATATAGTTGTTTTTTTATACACTGACCGAACCCAAAGAAAAGTGAACCATATCAATGAGCTGACCCTTTTTCAATCTCTATGCCGCACCCCGACTTCTACCCGGGTCTCTACCCTGACATTTCCTCTGATGAATGTGCTTTATCTGTCCAAACAAGGACAGATGGAACAGAAACTAGGGGAATTCCTATTACTCATTGATCGATTGAGAGTGAGAGAAATAGCCAGAGAGAGAGGGGGGCGCTAAACAATGTGTAATTAAAAGGGGAAAAACACTCGAGGTGTCATTCGGTACACCCTACACACGACTTAGTGTCGTAGCTCAGCTTGTAAAGACATCGCTACTTTAAACTACTGATCGCAAGTTTAACAGGCACGCTTAGCGTTCCGGTTTTCGTCGTAGGAAATAGAATCGGGAGAACCGAGTTCAAATCCTGGACGAGACTAATGTTCCAGGAAAAGGCATGAAACTCTCAAATTTCCTCCACCTATGGGTAAATACGAGCGTTGTTCAAAAAGTTCTTAGTCTCTTACCGATTTTTGATTAGTCGCTCACCTCCCATCTTTGTATGGGCCTCACCTGCTCAGAAATGAAGAGTGAAATCTGAATTTGTTATTCTAGTTTTATAAGAAGTTGTTGTGTATTGACACAATAAATAATGTTCAACTATGTTTTTTTTCTTTCTGGCTAGGTTTAGATATTTTTCAATGACCCCCCCCGCCTCATACGGCTTTCTTTAGTCCTGGTTGGCTCGGAGAAGCAAAACTGAATTCAAACCAGCTTTATTCCGTGACTCTGTGTTTCATGCAGTAAAAGTTATTTAATTGATTATAATGCCAATCATTCTTAGGGAATATGGCTGGCGTGCAAGTTAGAGGCAATGATTACGCGATATAGAAGAAAATAAAAAAGGAAAAATTTAAATTTCTTTCTTTCTATTAACATTTATTGTGGTGCTTGGAGGTAGGTATGATATTTTGTCAAGTTTCTTCTCTTTAAGGACCAAAATAGATAGATAGATAGCTGATCGTAGTCAGTGGTGACCCGGAAGCTCTCTTTTCTATAGCTACGACAATGACGTGAAGGTGAGGGGACTACTCCTTTCCCTGGATTGCTCCATTTACCCTTGATCCATATCTTTGAATGCTGAGTGTTAAGCAAGGACGTATCAAATACCATTTTTTGGAGTCTTTGGTATCACTGCAGCTGGGATTGAACCCCGGTCTCTCAGACCATTGGTGAACACTCTATTATGCCAATGGACCGGTCAGATATATATATATATATATATATATATATATATATATATATACATATATATATATATATATAGAGAGAGAGAGAGAGAGTTCCTCAATGGTCCGGGTGACTGGGGTTCAACTGCAGAGTTTGGTATCGACATTTTCTATTCTACTGAGACACTTTCTTTCTTTCTTTCTTTCTTTCTTTCTTAATGTCTTTTCTTTCTTTGTAACTCTTCTTTCCACTCTCTATGGGTTCAGTTGGCTGGGGCTGCAAAATACACCGACTGCATCTCTGCAGAGGCGTAAGAACCCCCCCCCCCCAACGAGTGTCCTCGTTATGACACCAAACAATCTAATGGAGAGGCTCTAATAATACTGGAGCTTTGGGGAATGTGGAATACTCCATCATTGTCATCGCTCTCAGGTCCACTCTGGCCCGGAGTGGTAGCATCTGATAGGGTCCTATCTGTGGGTCAAATAGAATTAAACAGTGTAATAACGTTAAACTGAATTGCTTGAAATCAACTGTTTTTACTCTGTGTTTAAAATGTGTACTTATGTTAAACTGAATTGTTTGAAATAGAACTGTTTTTGACATTTAGACTGTGTACTTAAGCTATTTGAAATCGAACTGTCTTGACATCTAACTGTGTGTAAACAAAATCTATACTTATACTAAACTGAATTGACTGAATTAGAACTGTTTGAATAAACTAAATAGCTTGAAATAGAAATGTTTTTGACAATTAAACTGTATACTCAGGCTAAACTGAATTGTTTGAAATAAAACTGTTTATTTACATAAACATGGATTAAAAATGGAAAAGCTACTAATGCTAAACCGAATTGTTTAAAACTTTTATCAAAATGACTTAATTCGGCGTTAAATGACCCAAAAAGTGTCGATACGCCATAAAATAAAACAACCAACCAACTAATCAACTCTGTCTTTTTATAACCATATTTACCAACCCCTCCTCTCGGGCAGGATATGACACAAGGTCAGTTTTTCAGCGGAGTTTTGCTGGTTTGAATTCAGAGTTTTCCTTCTCTTAGACTAATTGCCGCATCAAGGCTGAAGAACCTAGTCTGCCCTACTATTGACCCATAGCTGGAGGGAGACTAATTGGATTCATACCTTTCCCAAGGGTATTAGTGCAATGTGAAATGCAATCAGTCCAGGATTTTTCTATCATTTCTTTTCTTTACGCGTTCTTTCTTTCTATCTTTCTTTTTCAATCTATTTGATGCTTCTAATCATCATCACCATGTCGTGCTAGCACGCTAGCACGGATATCCCTGACCGTCTCTCGCCACTTCTCCCTATCGTTCTTCGCCTCTGGCGTATCCTCACATAGCTGTTGAATGTATGTTCTAGCTGGTCGTACTGCTTTTGCACGGCCATATGTGGGGGTCCATAGGAGTACATCACTTATGGGCCCGTCCCTGCATGTTTGGTTCGTCTAGCTTGGATAGTTTTCGTGATAGGAGGCAGCTGGCCGTATAGTTGGTACCTTGTGGGGTGTTATTGCTCTCAACATTCTTGTGTAATTGCCGTCTAGTTTCTTCTCCAGTCGTTTTGTTAGCGTCCAAGTAGTGCATCCATACTGCAGTATCGACACGACCGCTGCTTGGAAGAAACTGCGTTTCATTTTATCGGTCAGGTCTGATTTCCATATGATCGATAGCCTATCGTAGTTCTCCAAGCCTTCGTTAGCCGCGTGTCGATGTCCTGTTCGGTTGATGAAACGCTGCTTCCTAGGTAGGTGAATTTGTCTACTAGTTTCAGAGGGGTTCCGTCTAGTGTGGTGATGTCGCCTGTTTGATTATAGCACATATATTCCGTTTTGTGTGCATTGACATGGAGGCCAATGCATGCGGCGGCTCGTTCCAAACTATGCAGTAGTGTTTCGGTTTGGTTGGGTGTATTTGCGAGTATCGCTTTGTCATCGGCGTAGTCGGCGTCGGTAATTGTTTTTGTGGGGTGCCTTCTGCTTCTTTTCTTTGTCAGCTCGAAGCCGTTTTCTCTGATTTTATCAATCGATGTTCTAAGCACGTAATCTAGACAGATGATAAAGAGGTATGGAGCTAGCGTGTTTCCTTGTAGTATTCCTGTTACAATGTCGAAGTATTCTGTGTCTCCATCTGGTGAACGTACTTTCACTTTGGTGTTTCTATAGAGAATCGTTATTGCTGCTACGGTTTCTTTTGGTAGGCTTTTTCTTTTTTTTCAAATGTTCTGATAATTTTTTTTTCTTGAGAATGAACAGTTCCATATTTTCTCTTTCCAACTTTTAAAAAAAATTATCAGCTCGGTACATTTTCAATACCAAATTCCATTTCTATATCTTGGCTGTAGATTCACAGAGTTTCTATAAAAAATATCTCGTTCTTTTTTTATTCATGGGAAATGTCTAAATGTCATCCATGTACCGGAAGTGGTTTATTTATTTCTGCGACTTTATAAATTTTTCTCCTTTTATGGAATTTTCTTCGTAAAAAAAATTATCGGTATCATTCAATGTAATTTAAAAAATTTTTTTTTTCATTGTAATTTTAAAAAAAATTTTTCAATGTAATTTTAAAAAAATTTTTCAATGTAAATTTAAAAAAAAAAATTTTTACGGTATCATTCAATGAAATTTAAAAAACAAAATTTTTTCAATGTAATTTTAAAAAAGAATTTTTTTACGGTATCATTTAATGTAATTTAAAAAACAAAATTTTTTCAATGTAATTTAAAAAAGATTTTTCTATGTAATTTATAAAAAAAGATTTTTTTACGGTATCATTCAATGTAATTTAAAAGAAATAATTAATTTCTTTACTACTTTAAAGGTTCGTGTGTCCAAATGTTTGTTTGGGTTTTATGGCATATCAACCTTTTGTGGGTTAATTAATGCCAAATCCACTTTTATACAAATAACCAGTTCTATTTCAAACAATTCAGTTTATTATAAGTATATTTTTTTGTTTACACACAGTTAAATGTCAAAACTGTTCTATGTCCAACAATTCAGTTTAGCGAAAGTACAGTTTCAATGTCAAAAACATCAGTCATTTGTTTAAACATAGTTAAATGGTCTAACAGATCTATTTCAAACAGTCAATCTGGCATAAGTCATTGGTTTGTACACAGTTTAAAATGATTAAAGAGTTCTATTTGACCAATTACGAGAATAAAGTTTTAATGTAAAAAACAGTTCTATTTCAGACAATTCGGTTTAGCATAAGTACACAGTTAAAATGTCAAGACAGTTCTATTTTAAACAATTTAGTTTAGCATAAGTACGCAGTTTAAATGAAGTACGCAGTTTAAATGCTTAAACAGTTCTATTTCAAGCAATTCCGTTTGGCATAAGTACACAGTTTAGTTTTTTTTACTCATAGATAGGACTATCAGGTGCTACAATTCCGGACCAGTGTGGACCAGGGAGCGATGGCAATAAAGGAGTACTCCACATTCCCCAATGGCCTAACATCACTGGAACTTCACCATGAGATTGTTTAGTGTCATATCCAGGACACTTGTTGGGGGGGGGTTTACTCCTCTGCAAAGGTGCAGTCAGTGTATTCTAAAGCCCCAGCCGACTAGGCAACCAGCCTTTGGGGGTGCAAGGCTAAATAGAGAATATATACGTGGTGCATTCAATAAGTTTCAAGACTTTTTGAACAGGCATTTAAAATTGTCGTCGACTCTTGAAAATTCACTATGCTATTGCTATACATCTTATGAGATGACTGACCAATTTTTATCATTTCAGGTTCAAATGAACACCTACAGCAGCAATTGGAATACACCCTACTAAAGCCTGATTGTCGCAGATGGTGAATTTCAAAAATACAATCTGGACGTGAGGACACTTTAGAAGAACGATATGCAATAAAATTCTGTTTTAAACTTAGAAAAAATGCCACAGAAACGAATGGAATGCTTCAGACTACTTTTGGACCGTCTTGCATGAATCGAGCATCAGTTTTTGAATGGCATAAGAGATTCAATGAAGACAGGGAGTCTGTGAGGGATAATGAGAGGTGTAGGAGGAGTAAGGAAGTCAATACACCGGAGTTGATTGGCCAAAGGGTTAGGGTTAGTATGCTGAGGTTTTTAGGGAGTTCAGGAAGAGATTCCGTCAGAAGAGGCCAGCACTCTTCAAATCGGCTCAGTGGCATTTCCAGCAGGACAATGCACCAGTCCACAACTCCATCCTTGTCACAGACTATTTGACCAAGATGAGCATCAAGACAGTTCCTCTGCCTCCCTATAGTCCAGACCTTGCTCCCTATGACTTTTGGTTATTCCCTAAGCTCAGAGGCTGTCGTCATGAGACAATTGAAGAGATGAAAGAGGCTGTGACGAAGGTCATTGACACGCTAACACAAGAGGACTTCCATGGGGTCTTTCAGAAGTTGTTAGAACGGTACAACAAGTGCATTGCAGCTGGAGGAGATTATTTCGAAGGGGACTAGAGTTTCATGTGTGTACTATCAAATAAAAATGCTCATACAAAAAAAAAGTCTGGAAACTTTTCGTATGCACCTCGTAATTTGCTGTTCTATTTGATGTTTCCGAAACAATTTCGTAGTATTTTCCATTTTTGCTACAGGGTCATGTATTTAGAAGAGTGTATATTTTGACAGCAAGGTATTATTCAAGCAAGTTTTGTTAATGACGATGGAACACTGTTTATTATTCTTAATTTTATTTTTTCAAGTCTCCTTGTAATTTTTCGTGTGTCGAGATCTAGATGGTAAAGGAATTGTCCCATACCTTCAGCCCAAGCGCTTTTGACCATAACTTTAGTCGTCATCAGGGGTAGTGTAGTTTTGCGTTGATTGTTTCCGTTTTTACTGTTTTAATCATTTGTAGCGTTTTGTTTTGAAGTTATCGGTTGAACGTTTTCAGCGTTTTGTTCCCTGTGCCCATACGAAAAAAGTCTGGAAACTTATTGAATGATCCTCGTATATCGCAATGTGTTATTGGGTGTACTTGACGAGACAAGAAAAGATTATAGCGCGGGGACCTCTTAGAAGTGGGGCCCAATTGGGAGTAATTACTCTATTTGGCTTAAGGTCGGCCTTGATAGAGATCATTATGAAATTAGAGGTATCAATATCCTCATAGTCTATTATTTAAGATATCTCATCTAGCATAAAATTTAAACGGTAATTCAAATAAATAAATTGTTATATAGGCAGGAACACAATCAGTTGATTTTTCGTATCGGAAACTTCGACAGTTTACATTTAAAACATTAATTTGAAATGTAAAAATTTTGTTTTCAAGTATTTTCTTTCTCTTTTTTTAACGAGAAAGAAACGATCCAAAACTTCCGTCAAAATATTTGTAAAAACGACCTCATCATCATCATCATCAAGTCATGTTAACAGCTCGGGTTCCTTTGACCATCCGTCCCTATCGACCATCGACTCTGGTTGGGTCCCCGAGACTGCATCTAGTGTCAGCACAGAGCTGATTTGTGTAAGACTTTGCAAGTCAGACAAAACTTGTGTGTCCATGCGCAGAAGTTCACGAGAGAACATCCCTTAAGAGTTCGTTCCTACTTCACTAGCAATGACCAGCATGTCTTGTTCGTCTTACCTGGATGGTTTGTGAGATGGGTGGCAAGTGGCCATAACGATGTAGTTCTTATCTAACTTTTTCTCCAAACTTTTCGTTGCAGTTCCGGTGGTACAGCACTGACACGTCTACTGATTGGAAGAATTTTACCTTATTTTATTGGCGAGATCAGATAAGATATTACTACCGAGTTATATGAACCAGTCTGCTAATTTCAGATGTTTACTATTTAATGTGGCGACAGTTCTATTTTGATTAAAAGGCATGAACTCTGTTTTATCCGAGTTCATGTGGAGACCAATGTCTTCTTACTGTTTGCCCCAGGATATGCAGCAGGAATTCAGCTTGGGCTGGTGTATTTGTGAGAAGTGCTAGATTATCTGCGTAGTCTGCGTCTGTAATTGTTTCTGAGGGACATCTTTGGGTTCTTTGTTTGTTTGTTGTTTTTTTTTTTGTGGGAAATTGTTTTGTTTCATAGGATCTATTGACATTCGAAATACGTAGTCAAGGCTGATTATAAATATATGAAGTGCAAAGATATCTCCTTGCAAGACTTCAGCGACAATCGGTTATAATTGAAACAGGCACGTAAATTGGTCAGTTTTTGTGTTTTATTTCCATTACTTCCGTAATTCATATCTACGAGAGATATTGTAAAACTGAAAGACAACAACAAAAAAAGCAAAAGAAAAAAAAACGGATTTTGCCCAAAACTAACAGAAAATTGTGGAACAATAAACCACCACATTCACCAAGATCACTACAAACACCGCCTCCACCGCAGTAAAAACTCGTACGTCGCCAATCCAATAATTATGAAGACAGTAATAAAAATAGATAGCACTTAAAGACAAGAGCGAATATCTATCTATCTATCTATCTATCTAATTCTCTTCAATATCTATCTATCTATCTATCTATCTATCTAACAAGCCTATTGTGTTTATCTCTCTCTCACTTTCCCTCTCAACGCATACATGCTCACATATAAGTATGTGTGTGTTTGTGTGTAAACCTTAAAAGCAGTATATATATATATATATATATATATATATATATATATATATATATTGCAATTAGAAGGAAACTTAAACCTGGTTAAGTTGTCTTTATAAATTTATTTCACAGGAGAATATTATATTCTCCATCTCGTCAGATGACTTTTCATATGTTAGACTTGAGGTTACAGAACAAGAAACGTGAAATTTCTGTTCATATGTGTACGAAAAAAAAAAAAAAAAAAAAAAAAAAAAAATCTAAATTCTCGGGCGAGGGCAAGGAGGGTCAAAACAATAGGTGTTAGAAACATTAAGAAACAGGAGCAGGGTGTTCCTAAGTCATCTGACGAGACGGAGAATATAATAATAAGGGGGATTTGGAAGTAACAGGAAGAGTGAAAACCATCTAAACGACTACATTATTGAGATCGGCCAGAATACTGAGAAGAGTCTTGGAGACTTGAGGAGACTTACAGTCACTCAAACTCCAGTGGAAAACTATTTGCTAACGTATTAAGATTGGTCAGAATACTGAGAAGAGTCTTGGAGACTTGAGGAGACTTACAGTCACTCAAACTCCAGTGGAAAACTATTTGCTAACGTATTAAGATTGGTCAGAAAACTGAGAAGGATCTTGGAGACTTGAGGAGACTTACAGTCACTCAAACTCAAGTGGAAAACTATTTGCTAACGTATTAAGATTGGTCAGAATACTGAGAAGGATCTTGGACACTTGAGGAGACTTACAGTCACTCAAACTCCAGTGGAAAACTATTTGCTAACGTATTAAGATTGGTCAGAATACTGAGAAGAGTCCCGGAGACTTGAGGAGAATTGCTGTCACTCAGATTCCAGTAAAATATTACCTGTCATCGTTGGTGCTAAAAACTCTCAAAGAGTAAAATAATAAAATAAACAACAATAAACCATCTTCACCCACACAAACCCACATAACCCCCACAGTAATTCCAAATCCAACCAGAATACAAACAGTAATAAAAGCAAATAACACTTGAAGACAAAACTGAATCCTTAAAAATGTCGGACAAGAACGACTGTACTAGGATTAGAATTCAGGAAAGAGAGAGACAGAGACAGAGAGAGAGAGAGAGAGAGAGAGAGAGAGAGAGAGAGAGAGAGAATTGAAAGGAGAGAAAATGTCGTCTATGGCCAGACAAAGATAAACATCGCCTGTTTATAATTTGTAAATGAAGCTGTTCAAATATCGAAGGAATGTAAAAATAGACGTGAGTGAGTAAGAAAGGTAAGCGACTTGGAATCGTGCAAACGAACGATGTATGCATAAAAACCAGAATAGATTTTACAGAATGAAAAAAAAAAATTTCTGTTAGATTTTTGAAATCGAATATGATCGCCCTATTCGGATCACAAGATCGTATCAATTAATTGATTTTATCGGCAAGTCAACAGGTCTAGGGTTATTTTAACGTGTCCGTGGAACCAAAAACTTCTCTTGATTGTGGATGCTGTTGTTCATGATAGAACAAAAATGAAAGTTAAAAGTTAAAAAACAGCCCAGAGGACTGGGACTGTAGAATACATCGACTAACATCTCAGTAGAGGGGAAAGACCCCCCCCCAAACGAATGTCCTAGATATGACAATAAACAATCAGATGGTTAGGCTACAGTACTGTTTGAGCTTTGGGGAATGCGGAGTACCCCTTCATTGCCATTGCTCTCAGGCCCTTTTTGGCCCGGGGTTGTAGCACCTGATAAGGGTCCAATCTAAGGGTCAAACAGAACTGTTTGACATTTAAATTGTGTGTAAACAAACGACTAAATTGAATTGTTAGAAATAGAACTGTTTGATCATTTAACTGTGTGTATCAAAAAATGAATTCACAAATCATATATATTATATGTAAAAACAGGGTTGTGCTTTAAATAACCAACAATGGTTGAGATACCATAAAACCAAGACAAAACCCGACCAAAAAAGAGCGGATTTTGTCTTAAATTAAACAAAAATTATGCAAAATTCAAATGACCACTGATGATTGATCCTAGCTAGACAAATTGAAAATTATCAATAATATGTTATATAATAGAATCCGTGACCCCATGGATCTGAGCCTGGATTAACAGCACCGACCTAAAGATATAAAAGACTATCTGTTAACCATGTTACTTGTCTTCCATCTTCACAACATAGAGTTTTTCTCAGGGAAGGGCTAGTTGCCTTTCAGCTTAGTCCTCTTATCACCCCTTCCTCATCATAGGAGTGGTCAGAACGAGGCTGAACACGATGCCGAATCTGCCTTAAGGAACCCAGTACCCGGTTTTAGCACTTTATCTCAGCAAGCGACGCTGCCACGTTGGTGAGTGATTTTGAATTTTAAAAAATGTTCCTTCTCTTTGATTGGTTGCCATTCTTAGAGAACCCACTCTAACCTACTTAATGCCCATGTCTTTGTAGAGAAGAGGCAGATAAATGTCTTTCCTTAGGTATAAAACATGTCTAATATATTGATCATGGGTTGGACCGGTACATACTGTGGCTGCGGTTGAAACGTTATTTTAAGAATGTTGAATCTGTAATTGCTACACCATTTGTTTCTCTTTCCTCTTATATATATATATATATATATATATATATATATATATATATATAATAAGCAAACAAGTACAACCACTTAGGGTCGGATTGCTATAAATGCAAACGAGGGTGCCACCTCACTCTCCCTTGATATCCAGAATTGTAGCCCCTCACTATCAGAATCACTGGTGTTACTTTATATGTTGGGCTTGTTTGTTTAATTTTATGGCATATCAACCATTGTAGGTTATTTAATGCCAAATCCTCTTTATACATATATATTAAATTTCTAGGATTTGGTTTGGTTGGGTTGTATGGCATATCAACCACTGTAGGTTAAAAAATGCCAGATCCTCTTTATACGTATATATTAGATATATAAGATTTAGTTTTGTTGGGCTTTATGGCATATCAAACATTGTAGGTTATTTAATGCCAAATCCTCTTTATACAAATATATTATTTGTATATGGCAAGGAGTAGGAGATTTCCGACTCGCGATTTAAGTTAATTTTATAATTGGCTCCACTCGTGTTGAGCACTCATGTAATTTGTAGCATTGCAGTGTTGACTGAGGGTTTTAGTTTTCTTTTGACCAACTGACTGCATATCTCTTGATTTTTTTCAAGTGGTGAGACGAGGTTGGTCTTTTCTTTCTTTTTGTCCTATAATATTTTTTCTTTTTTTCCCCGGGCGGTGATTCGAGATATTTTATCTCTTGTTCCTGGCGGTTTTTTTTCTTTTTTTTTTTTCTAGTAACCATGAATGCTGGTAGATATTAGATTAGGAAATACAAATATATTAAATATATACGATTTAGTTTGGTTGGGTTGTATGGCATATCAACCATTGTAGGTTATTTAATGCCAGATCCTCTTTATACGTATATATTAGATATATAGGATTTAGTTTTGTTGGGCTTTATGGCATATCAAACATTGTAGGTTATTTAATGCCAAATCCTCTTTATACATATATATTAAATATATTGGATTTGGTTTGGTCGGGTTTTATGTCATATCAAGTATTATAGGTTATTTAATGCTGAATCCTCATTATATATATATATAGGATTTGGTTTGGGTAGGTTCTAAGGCATATCAAACTTTGTATGTTATTCAATGCCAAATTCTCTTTATACATATGAACAATTCTTTTTCAGATAATTCAGTTTAGTATAAATACGCAGTTTAAATGTCAGGAACAGTTCTATTTCAAAATATTCTGTTTAGTCAATAAAGTAATGCTATGTATCACTTACTGTAACATCATTTATGTACACAGAGTTAAATGTAAAAACTGTTCTATTTCAAATAATTCAGTTTAGCTTGAGCGCGCAGTTCAAATGCCAATATAGTTCTATTTTTAACAATTCAGTTTAGCATAAGAAAATAGTTCAAATGTCAAAAACAATTCTATTTAAAACAATTCAGTTTAGCCTAAGTACAATTTTTTGTTTACACACACTTAAATGTAAAAACTGTTCTATTTTAAGCAATACAATTTAGCATATGTGTACAGTTTAGTTTATTGGTCAAATAGATAGATAGGACTCTAGCAGGTGCTACCACCCCGCGCTTGAGTGAACTGGGAGCGATGACAATGAAGGTGTACTCCAGCATTACTGAAGCCTCACCATCAGATTATTTAAGCGTCATATCCCAGATATTTGTTGAGGGGGGGTCTTACCCCTTTGCAGAGAAGCAGTTGGGGTATTCTAAAGTCCCAGCCGACTGGGCCACGCTTTATCCTGTGTGTGATTTCAAAGCTGCACAGATGAACGCACAACATAGTCTGATTCGGGAACTTATGCGTTCAAACTGGGTGGTGGAAGTGAGCAAAAACAATTTTTTGTGCGAAACAGAAAGGTGTAGTCGTTCAAAGTCCAATAAACAGATCGTGGAAGAAATTTTGTACGGGCTGCAAGAACCTTGACGATCAAACAAGGGCAAGTTGGCCTCAAAGCGTAGATTCCGAGGCTGTGCTCAAAGCCATTGGGGAAAACCTGTTGAGAGTATCAAACAAATTTTGTCACCCTCACGGACTCTGCAAAAGCATCCAGAGCTGCCGAATTGTGCCTCATGTTACTAAAATATTGCAAAACTTTTGACTCAACCAAGTGTATATAATAATAGCACCACAATCACCACCACAGCAACAAGTAAAACAGCAATACTAATTAAATCCATCTAGAACGCAGACAGTAATAAAAGCAGACAGCTCTTGAAGAGAAAACTGAATCCTTAAAAATGGCGGAACGACTGCATCAGAATTAGAATTTAGACAAAAGAAATATGGCGAAACATGTCATAACAGCAAATGTAGTCTACGAGAGGATAAAAATGAATATCATATGCGAATGCAGGCCATTAATTTAGAAAGATTGGTTTGGTTTGGTTTGGTTTGGTTTTATGGCATATCAACCATTGTTGGTTACTTAATGCCTAATCCTATATATACATGTATGTTAAATATATAGGATTTGGTTTGGTTTGGTTTGGTTTTATGAACCCTCGTAGGTTATTTAATGCCAAATCCTCTTTACACATATATATTAAATATAAATGGACACGGCGACACGAGTTCAAATCCTGGACGAGACTGATTGCATTTCACAAAGCACTAATAGTCGGTGACTGTTGTCGAGGGTGACCGGAAGGCTCCCTTTTCAGTAGCTACTACACTGAGGTGTAAGGGAGGGCGCCACACCTTTCCCTGAACATAGCACTAATACCCTTGTGAAAAGTATGAATCTAATTATTTTCCCTCCAGCTATGGGTAAATAGTAGGGCAGACTGATTTCTTCAGCCTTGGTGAGGCAACAGGTCTAGGAGAAGGAAAACTGAATTCAAACCTGTTAAACTCCGCTTAAAAATTGACCTTGCGTCATATCCTGCCCGAGTAAAGGGATTGGTAAATATGTATATATTAGATATATAAGATTTGGTTTGGTTGGGTTTTATGGCATCACAACCCTTGTAGGTTATTTAATGCCAAATCCTCTTTAAGTATATATATTAAACATATAAGATTTGGTTTGGTTGGGTTTTATGGCTTCACAACCCTTGTAGATTATTTAATGCCAAATCCTTTTTACACATATATAATAAATATATAGGATTTGTAAGCACATTTTGTTGATAACGTTTTTAAACGAGCCTGAGCTCATTTGTTTGCACATAGTTAAATAGTTTCAAGTATTTCTATGTAACCGTTGGGTATCACCCACCTTTTCCACACAATGAGCTAGTCCATCTGCCATATATAGCAGTAGCTACTCATACCAGTAGACTAGAAGGTGAAGAGCCGTTTCTTATAACGGAAGTCAATACTATCGTTGGACTATATCCTTATTCTGTATTCACTAATCCTATGTTCTTGTCTACTAACAGTCTCTCTATTGTATATACTTTTTCCTGAGAATATAGCTCTATTTCCTCACATATCGTGGTTTGTCCTTTGTTTAATATTGCAAGCGTTCACTAACTAGAACGCAACAGTAACAGCAACAATTTAACATAAATCATTTATTTGCACACATTTGAATAGATATACATTATTTGTAAGGGTATAGTTTGTCAGTCCTTTCATTTTTAAACGAATTAGAACTAATTTTTTTGCACTAATATTGATATTGTTTCTACATAGTTAAATGGTTTCAATTATTGGTGTCTAATGCATATTGTTCAATTGAAAATTAATCATTTGTTTGCACACAGTGATCAAACAGTTCTGTTTCCAACAATTCAATATTGCTATTCAACACTAATTATTCACTTCAACTGTACTTATTTATTTGCACACAGTTTAATAGTTCCACGTTTTACTATGTATCACTAATAATTCAATTTAACATCAGACATTTGTTTAAGCATAATCAAATGATCAAACAGTTCTATTTCTAACCATTCAATCGAGCAAAAGTAATTTGTTTGCAAACACTTTGAAATAATAAAACATTTCTATTTGACCCATGGATAGAACTCTGTCATGTGCTACCACTCCGAACCAGAGTGGAACTGGGAGTAATGGCAATGAAGGAATACTCCGCATTGCTGGAGCCTCACCAGCAGTTTGTTGCCCAGTCGGCTGGTGCTGTAGAATACACTGACTGCTTCTCTGCAGAGGGGTAAGCCCACCCCCAACGAGTATCCTAAATATGACAATAAACAATCTGATGGTGAGGTTCCAGTAATGCTGGAGCTTTGGGGAATGCAGAGTACCCCTTTATTGCCATCGCTCCCAGGTCCACCATGGCCCGGAATGGTAGCACCTGATAAGGGTCACATTTATGTGTCAAATAGAACTAAACAGTGGTTTCAAGAGTTTACTGTTTTTGCATTTAAACTGCGTACTTATGCTAAACTGAATTGTTTGAAATGGAACAGTTTTTGTTTACTAAACTGAATTGTTGAAATAGAACTGTTTTTTACATTGAATTTGCGTACTTATGCTAAACTGAAATGCTCGAAATAAAACTTTTTTGACATCTAAACTGTGTACTTATGCTAAACTGAATTATTTGAAATAAAATTGTTTTTATATTTAACACTGTCGGCTGGGACTGTAGAATACACCGACTGCACCTCTGCAGAGGGTTAAGACCCCCTCTCCCACGAGTGTTCTGATAATGACACTAAACAATCTGATGGTGAGGTTCCAATAATGCTGGAGCTTTAGGGAATATGGAGTACCTCTTCATTGCCAGTGTTCCCAGGCCCACTCTGGCCCGAAGTGGTAGCACCTGATAAGGCTCTATCTATGAGTCAAATGGAACTAAACTGTGTACTTATGCTAAACTGAATTACTTGAAATAGAACTGCTTTTATATTTAAAATGCATACTTATGCTAGACTGTACTGTTTTAAATAGAAGTGTTTTTGGCATTGATACTGTACTTACGTTAAACTGAATGTTTTGAAATTGAACTGCTTTGACATTTAATTGTACGTAAACAAAATCTGTACTTATACTAAACTACTAAATTAGAACCGTTTGACGAAACTGAATAGCTTGAAATAGAACTGTTTTTGACAATTAAATTGTGTACTCATGCTAAACTGAATTGTTTGAAATAGAACCGATTATTTGTAAAAAAAAAAAAGGATTTGGCATCAAATAACCTACAACGGTTTGTATGCCATAAAACCCAACCAACCAACAACCAACCAACCATCAGTTTGTTTACTGTCATATCCAGAACACTCATTGGAGGGAGTATCTTACCCCTCCGCAGAGATGCAGTCGGTGTATTTTACAACCCCAGCCGACTGGGCGAATTTAGATAGAGTACTGCAATAGACATGATATGGTAGGAGAGATGAATTATTCAGAATTGAAGGCGCACTAAGTGCAACGGTTATCGTTTTGTGATCGACGACCCGAGTTCTCATCTTCGACTGGACTGTTCGCATTTCAGTTCATGCTAATGCCCTTCGGAAAAAAGCATGAATCCATCACCTCCTACAAGCTCTGGATGAATAGTGCAGCAGACTGGTTTGTTTATTTTTAAGTAAGGCAATCAACCTAGGAGAAGAAAAACTGATTTCAGATCGCCTTTGTTTCACTTAAAAATTGACCTTGTGTAGCATCTTGCTCGAGATGGAGGACTGAGGTAAATATATATCAAGATCGGAGCTGGGGGTGGTAAATGAAAGGTAGACATGATGGGGTAGGAAAGCTGAACCACTGAGAATTGTGCAAATGATTTGTACTCGAGTATACAAAGAACAGTAAGTGCAGAAACTAGAAGTATGAAAACCAAAGAAAAAAATGAGATTTTAAAATTCAAAAGAATCCCTTAATCCTTTTTATCCATGCCCGATCAAATGTAGATAATCATTGACAGGTAGTGGATGACAGGGTTATGAAGAAGACATATAAAAAGAAAAAGTGAATCCGTATTCAGACAAATAAAGCGAAAATATGAGAGAATAAGAGAACAATTATTTAGATAGATAGATAGATAGATAAAAAAAAAGAATAGATAGATAGATAGATATGAATATATTGAGATAGATAGATAGATAGATAGATATGAATATATTGAGATAGATAGATAAAGAATAGATAGATAGATAGATAGATAATGGGGTAAATGATATACGTACACGTGCTTACACACACACACACACACACACATGTACATTTATATATATATATACACACAAATGTCGACATGGTAGCAAAGGTGCTTTTACTCATTTCACAGGCCAAATTCCAGTTCATTATCAGCCAGAATTTTTTCTTTTTTTTCCTAAGTAGGACAAAGGAAGAAACACACCCAATATTTTTTTTTTTTTGCTACTGGACCGTAGGTGAGCGCCGTGCGTCTACAATCTTTTTGTGTACGACTTGGGGGTCTGGTGCCAAAAGCACAAAGGCTAGGGTAATAATGGCGTCTAATAAAGAAGAGAGAGAGAGAGAGAGAGAGAGAGAGATAGGATTACGGAAAAAGTTAAGGAAGGAATACGGAGAAAGATGAAGGAGAAATAAGTCAAAACGAGTCGTTCTTTATATATATATATATATATATATATATATATATATATATATATATACACACACATTTATTTTATGCAATATACTTGGAGGAAAATATTTTTTAATGTATGCATACACACACGCACACACACACGTTATCAATAACCCACATTTCTTTGCCACATAACATTATTCAAATTATCAATTACGAACATACACCGGCACAGCCAATCCCCACGTACACACACACACACACACACACACACACACACACACGAGCACAGACACACACGCACAGACACAAACATCCACACACACATACACATACACATATACATACAAGCAAAATATATCAACATATACAGACAGACAGACACACACACCCATACACACCCACACTAACACAAAGACACACGTACGCACAAACACAGGCACTCCTTACAATCGCATATAAACACCCCTCCCCCGCACACAGACACACACATACATACATACATACATACCTATATATGGGGGAGGGGTCTTTATGTGCGATTGTGTATATATATATATATATATATATTAACCCATAGCTCGGGTCTTTATGTGCGATTGTGTATATATATATATATATTAACCCATAGCTCGGGTCGCTCTCGAAGACGGTCGCCAACTTTACTTTTATATATATATATATATACTGAAGGCTCCCTTTTCAATAGCTACTACACTGAGGTGTAGGGAAGGGCGCAATTCCTTCCCCCGTATATATATATATATATATATATATATATATATATATATATATATATATATATTTCAAAATCAAAAACAAGATTATTTACGGTCTTCATATAGTTTTTCCAAGTAAGAGCTTCTTATACGGTGAAAATCACTTCAAAATTGAAATTAAAATACAAACTGATAAATCGCAACTGTCAGTTTCACGTTTTCATGATCATCAGGCGATAAAGGAAGCTTTCCATTTGCGATTTTACATACATTTATATATATTATTTGCCTAAATTTCTGAGATAAAACTTGTTAATTGTTATTATTTAGAATATTCGGACTATCGATTTCATCTTTATTGTTATACTCACAAAGTTTCGGCCGATATGTCCTTCGGCCTTCTTCAGGAGCCAACACAGCCTTGCCGGAAAGTGGATAAGGCGTTTGGTTGTAAAGTGCTTTTCGGTGAAATCATCCGGAGGTTGCCGGTTCAATCCCAATAACAAGGAATATTTTCTATAACATTTGTACTCGGCCTCTGCGGGTCAAATAAAGGGTTCGGTTCGAGATTAGGAAATAATATTACTTGTAAGTACGCTCCTTACTAGGTGCTCCATTCTTTTGGCCTTGAACCATAATAAACTTAGAAAAGAGAGATGAAGGAAAGGGAGAAAGAGAGAGTGATGAAGTGTAAGGAGACAAGAGGGAAAGAAGGCGAGAAGAAAGAAAGAAAGAAAGAAAGAAAGAAGGGAGAAGAGGGAGAGAGAGAGAGAGAGGGAGAAAAAGAAAGAGATAAAGAGAGGAGAAACAGAAAGAGAGAGGGAAGGAGAAAGAGTGACAAAAAAGAAAAGAAAGTGAGAGAGAAAGAGAGAGAGAGAGAAGGGAAAGGAAAAAGTGATGAGAAAGAAAAAAGAGAATAAGAGAGAGAGAGAGAGAAGAGAGTAAAAATGAAATAGAGAGAAGAAGAAAAAAGATAAAAGTGAGAAAAAAAAATAAGGGAGAGGGGGGAAGAGAGTGAGATAGAGAGGGGGAAAGTGAAAGAGTGATGAGAAAGAGAAAAGAGAAAAGAAGAGAGAGAAAGAGAGAGAGAGGAAAAAAAGAATGATGTGTAAGAGAAAAGAGAATGCGAGAGAGAGGAAGAGAGTGAGAGAAAAAGAGAGAGAAGAAAAAAGAGTGACGAGAAAGAGAAAAGCAATAAGAGAGAGACAGAGGGGGAAAGAGAGTAAAGATGGAGAGAGAGAGAGAGAAAGAGGGAAAGAAAAAGAGTGATGAGAAAAAGGAATGAGAGAGAGACAGGAGGAAGAGAGTAAAGACAGAGAAGAAGAAGAAAGATAAGATTGAGAAAAGAGAATGAGAGAGATAGAGAGGGGAGAAGAGAGTGAGATAGAGAGGGGGAAAGAGAAAGAATGGTGAGAAAGACAGAGAGAAAACAAGAGAGAGAGAGAGGAAAGAAAGAACGATGTTTAAGAGAAGAGAGAGAAAGGAAGAGAGTGAGAGAAGAAGAAGAAGAAGAAGAAGAAGAAGAAGAAGAAGAAGAAGAAGAAGAAGAAGAAGTGATGAGAAAAAGAAAAGAGAATAAGAGTGAGACAGAGGGGGAAAGAGAGTAAAAATGGGAAGAGAAAGAGAGAGAGGGGGGGAAGAGAGGGGAAAGAGAGGGGAAAGAGAAAGATTGATGAGAAAAAGGAATGAGAGAGATAGAGAGGGAAGAGAGTAAAGAAAGAGAGAGTGAAAGAGAGAGAAGAAGAAGAAGAAGAAGAAGAAAGATAAGAGTAAGAAAAGAGAATGAGAGAGAGAGAGAGAGGAGGGAGAAGAGAGTGAGATTGAGAGGGGGAAAGAGAAAGGGTGATGAGAAAGACAGACAGAAAACAAGAGAGAGACAGTGTGAGGAAAGAAAGAATTATGTTTAAGAGAAAAGAGATTGAGAGAGAAAGGGGAAGAGAGTGAGAAGAAGAAGAAGAAGAAGAAGAAGAAGAAGAAGAAGAAGAAGAAGAAGAAGAAGAAGAAGAAGAAGAAGAAGAAAGAGTGATGAGAAAAAGGAATGAGACAGAGACAGAGGGGAAAAGAGAGTAAAGAAAGGGTGAAAGAGAGAGAGAGAGAGAGAGAGAGAGAGAGAGATCTTAAAGAAAAACCAAGATCTTTGACCAATCCTAACTGAACGGACAAAATTTTCTTTTAGGAGACAAGATGTCTCCAGTTCTAAACGTCTCAATATTCTTTCTTCATCGAGACCGGATATTACTAATCATTTTTCTGACGGTATATTTTTCCAATTGTTTTCCATGGAAAACTTACATTTCTGGGAATTAACAAATTACAGCGATAATATTTCAATTGTTTGTTTTTAATTATTCAAGAAGTTACATTTCGGCAAATAGATTGAGAATATCAATGCCTACCTTTCAAATTGGTGAAACTCATTATAACGTAAACATCTCCCGAAATTATATATATATATATATATAATTTCGGGAGATGTGTATAATTTCGGGAGATGTGCTATATATATATATATATATATATATATATATATATATATATATATATATATATGTATGTATATTTAGGCAGCATTTCTTCGTTAATGCAAATTTCATTAAACATAATAGACATTTTATGTCTACATATTTTCTTCTGGATCCGTTCGAATTCCCGTATTACTTTTATCGTATTCGGGGGGAATTGATTTATGTATTGTCCATAGTTGTATGTATCCCTAGTACTTTCTGCCCGACTTTGGGCCATCATCAGGGGAGGGTCTATTACAAAAGTGATGTAACTTTTGTTTTAGCATATTACTACTGTGTAAGGGCGTTTTTGCACTAACCAACACTTAATAGAATTAATTTTCAAACCAGTGCTAATGTACTTAAATGTCTTTAGCTACTGGCACTAATTATAGAATTACATTTAAAAGCAAACGCCATAATCTTCAACGGCAAAGACGCCCTTACACAGTAGTAATATGCTAAAACAAAAGTTACATCACTTTTGTAATAGATCCTCCCCTGATGATGGCCCAAAGTCGGGCAGAAAGTACTAGGGATGCATACAACTATGGACAATACCTAAATCAATTCCCCCCGAATACGATAAAAGTAATTCGGGAATTCGAACGGATCCAGAAGAAAATATATAGACATAAAATGTCTATAATGTTTAATGAAATTTGCATATATATATATATATATATATATATATTTCGGGACATGTGTATAATTTCGGGAGATGTAATATATATATATATATATAATTTCGGGAGATGTTTATAATTTCGGGAGATGTGATGTATATATATATATATATACAATTTTGGGAGATGTGTATAATTTCGGGAGATGTGATATATATATATATATAATTTCGGGGGATGTGTATAATTTCGGAAGATGTGATATACATATATATATATATATAATTTCGGGAGATTGTATAATTCCGGGAAAGGGGATATATATCTATATATATATATATGGTGGTTATGATTATCGAAATCGACACGGCGGCCCGAATTCAAATTCTGGACGAAACTGTTAGCATTTCACATAGCACTGATACTTTTGGGAAAGATATGAATCCAACTTTTCTCTCTTCAGCTATTGGTTAAATAGTAGGGCAGACTATGCTCTAATAGCCTTGGTATGGCAACTGGTCTAGGAGAAGGGGACACTAAATTTTAACCTGTTAAACTCCCTCTCAAAAATAGACCTTATGTCGTATCTCGCTCTGAGGGAGCGGTTAGTATATATATATATATATGTGTGTGTGTGTGTGTGTGTGTGTGAGTGTGTGAATCATTATCACCATCAAGTCGTGCTGACAGCATGCGGTTCTCTGAGTCTCTCTCTCCATCTGTTCCTATCGTTCATCGCTCCTGGCAGGTCCTCTAGACTGCATCCAATGTCCGCACAGAGCTGATATATGAACTTTTTGATGTTCGGCCAATACTAGTGTGTCCATTAGTAGGAGTCCATGAGAGAACATTATATAAGAGTACGTCCTTGCTTCACCGGCTGTTCCTTACATGACACACACACACACACACACACAAATGTATACATTCATATATATATATATATATATATATATACGTGGTGCCTTCAATAAGTTTCCACACTTTTTTGTACGGGCATTTAAAATTGTCGTAGACACTTGAAAATTCAATATGTTATTGCTATACATCTAATGGGATGACTGACCAATTTTTATCATTTCAGGTTCAAATGAACACCTACAGCAGTAATTGGAATACCCCCTACTAAAACCTGATTGTCACGGAGGGTGAATTTCAAAAATACAATCGGACACTTTAGAAGAACGATATGCAATAAAATTCTTCTTTAAACTTGGAAATAATGACACGGAAACCTATGGAAGACTTCAAACTGCTTTTGGAGTATCTTGCATGAATCGAGCATCAGTTTTTCAGTGGCATAAGAGATTCAAGGAAGCCAGGGTGTCTGTGATGATGAGAGGTGTAGGAGGAGTAAGGAAGTCAATACACCAGAGTTGATTGGCCAAAGGGTTAGGGTTACTATGTTGAGGTTTTAAAGGAGTTCAGGAAAAGATTCGGTCGGAAGAGGCCAGCACTCTTCAAATTGGATCAGTGGCATTTCCTCGAGGACAATGCGCCAGTCCACAACTCCATCCTTGTCACAGACTATTTGACCAAGATGAGCATCAAGACAGTTCCTCAGCCTCCCTATAGTCCAGACCTTGCTCCCTGTGACTTTTGCTTATTCTCTAAGCTAATAGGCTGTCGTTATGAGACAATTGAGGAAATGAAAGAGGCTGTGACGAAGGTCATTGACACGTTCACACAAGGTGATTTCCATGGGGCCTTCCAGAAGTTGTTGGAACGGTACAACAAGTGCATTGCAGCTGGAGGAGATTACTTCGAAGGGGACTAGAGTTTCATGTGTGTACTATCAATAAAAGTCCCCATACGAAAAAAGTCTGGAAACTTATTTAATGATCTTCGTATATAATAATGGCGATCTTTTTTTAAATTTGATTTTGAAACATGAATTCTCCACAATTAAAAATGGCATTTATGTATTACTTTAATTTAACCGCAGTAAAAATGAAATTAAAGATCAAATGAATGCTTGTTAATAAATGAAAACCGTTCTATTTATGGTAATAGATTCTTTTGTTGTTTTTTTTTTGTTTGTTTTTTTGTTTCTTTTTTTTTAAAGGCAAGGTGGCAAAATCTCCTGTCGTGTGAAACAGACAGATAGACATTTTATAGAGATTACGGATTTTTAACGCCACAAGGAGGTGCTGCATAGCTTAAATAAATATCGCCACACAAAAATTAAAAGAAAAAAGAATGAAAAAAGAAAGAAAAACCAAATCTCCACCCTGTCGCCACGCTAGCCATTTAACCTAACAGGAATTTGTGACCTGCAAAATATTATTTATCCAAGTCTTGTCAGAGTTATATATATTCGAAACTGAACAGAGTATATCAAACTGATTGAAATTTGAGTAGAAAGACTTGAGTCAATAATTAAACCATGGTTAGAGTTAAGACACGATAAGCCTATTTATTACTATCATGAGTAACCACTTTAGCAGCCTTAAAACACCGACTGCATCTTGAGCAAAGGGCAGTACTGATCATTTGCTTAGCCTAGCTTAGTTTGACACACGGCCTGAATTATTGGGCACTTAAAGAAATTGTTATTGGTGACTGTGACCTGTCATATCTTACTTGGAAAGGAGATAGGTGCCGCCAAATAATCGTGCTGCATCGATCCTCAGTTGACAGTTCCTATCTTTGCTCTTCATCTCTCTTTACTTCGTTCTTTATTTCACTTCATCTCTCTACACTTCATTTTTCATTTCACTGCATCCCTACATTTCGTTCTTCATTTCACTTCATCTCTCTACACTTCGTTCTTCATTTCACTTCATCTCTCTACACTTCGTTTTTCATTTCACTTCATCTCTCTACACTTCGTTTTTCATTTCACTTCATCTCTCTACACTTCGTTCTTCATTGCACTACATCTCTTTTCAATTCGTTCTTCATTTCACTACATCTCTCTTCAATTCGTTCTTCATTTCACTTCATATCTCTACTCTTCGTTCTTCATTTCACTTCATCTCTCTACACTTCGTTCTTCATTTCACTACATCTCTCTTCAATTCGTTCTTCATTTCACTTCATATCTCTACTCTTCGTTTTTCATTTCACTTCATCTCTCTACACTTCGTTCTTCATTTCACTTCATCTCTCTACACTTCGTTCTTCATTTCACTACATCTCTCTTCAATTCGTTCTTCATTTCATCTCTCTAGATTTCGTTCTTCTTTTCACTTCATCTCTCTTCACTTCGTTCTTCGTTTCTTCATTTACTCTTCTCCTGTTGTTCTTTCTGTCAAACTGTTTCTTTGGCTTGGACTGTAAAATACACCAACTGCATCTCGACAAAAGGGTAAGACCCCTCACCCAACTTGTGTCCTGGATACAATGCCAAACAATCTGATTGTGAGGCTTCAGTAATGCTGCAGCTTTGGGGAATGCTGAGTACCCATTCATTGCTCACACTGATTCGGAGTGGTAGCACCTGATAAGGTCCCATCTATAGGTAAGATAGAACTAAACTGTGTACTTATGCTAAACTGAATTCATTGAAATAGGACCGTTTTGACATTTTAACTGCATACTTATGCTAAACTGAATTGCTTAAAATAGAACTATTTTGAAATTTAAACTGCGTAATTATGTTAAACTGAATTGTTTGAAATAGATCTGTTTTTCTACGCTAAAGTAAATTATTTGAAATAGAACTGTTTTGAAATTTAAACAAAAACTATACTTATACTTGTACTAAACGGAATTGTTTGAAATAGAACTGTTTGACTAAACTGAATAGCTTGAAATAGAAATACTTTGGACAAACTGTGTACTTATGCTAAACAGAATTGTTTGAAATAGAACTGTTTATTTGTATAAAAATGGATTTAGCTTTGAATACCCTACAAAGGCTGATTTGCCATAAAACGCAAACAAACAAACTTTTTGTCACCTCTTTAGTGTCACCATCTTTGTTGTCTTCTGTCGTCATCTTCAGTTTTTCTAAGTTCTTTTCTACTGGAATAAGGTATGACAATGGGACCACAATTTTTATGTGCATATATTACTTTTTATTTCTTGAAGACCACAGTTTCATCACCCGTCCGACTTCATGCAGAGCTTTTACACAAGATAGAGTGTTCAATCTCTCCCAAACATATTTCGAATTCGAGCCGTTTTAGTCACTTGACTTAAACCAATGAGAGCCGTTGTCTCAGATTGACCTCGAGTTCAATAGTTGTCAATCACACTGATTAAACTTTTGGTATTTTTCCTCGTTTTTAACGACTCAGGATTTATTTTGAATGCTCTACTTCGTGCCAAAAATAGATTTCTCCTATTTATTATGTCACAATCCTCGAATTTCTCTGAGAGGCTCCTTGAAGGAATATTGCTCGGCATGGCGACCCGAAAACCAGGAAAAAGTTTCTTATAGGTCACCCTAAACAGACACGGATGGCCGTGGGAGGTGCGGGGCTTAAATATTGGCTTAATGAGTAGAGAGTTCGCCAGTGGTCCAGGAGATCGGGGTTCAATCCCAGGTTGAGTCATACCAAAGACTCAAAAAATCATACTTGATGCCACCTAGCTTAACACAGCTTTATAAGTTGAGGATCAAAGGTAAAGTGGAGCAATTCAGGAAATTGGAGTAACGCCCTCCCCTACACCTCGGTGTAGCCTTCAGGTCACCCTTGACTAAAGGGAGACAACTTTACTTTTATATTGCAATATGTATTTGATTAGCCGAGAGTATATTACACTTTAGCGCAGATCCCTCTTATGTGCAGTGCCCCCTTTGACACCAGGCCCAATCGGGAGCAATACCCCCCCAAGCTATGGTGTTACGTTGGTAATTGGTCTTTTGAAATGGTGACGAGCCAAGAGGATGTATTCTCTACGGCATTCTTTAGTTTCTTTCATCCTACTCTTTCATTTCCGCTCGGACGTTTTTCTCCTCCAAAACAGTATAAGCCTTGACGCCGCACTTCCGCTGCGAACAGGCTAAACCTAAAGCCATTTCCATTCACTTCCTCGTTTGCATTGGTCACACACACACACACACACACACACATATATATATTTCTTTAAGAGAAAACAAAAACCGGTCACATTAGGATAAATTTATTTCCATCCTGTTATGGGTTTTGAAATAAATTAAAAACACAAAAAAAAAGCAAAAAAAATATTTTTAAAAAAATCCCCCAAAAGTAAATCCGTTATATATATATATATATATATATATATATATATATATATATATATATATATATATACCATTTAAATATATATAAAACAGGATATTTTTCAATCAAATTGATTTGCCACAAAAACCTTGGTTTTCATATAACATACCAACTCTTTTAAAAAATTTCCTTAAAGTTTTTTTTTAATAATCTTTAAAAAAGATATTTCAAAATTTTCTAAAAAGCTTCCTTATCTCCTCAAGACCTATTTCTCCGGAAAACCTTATAAAAATATAAATAAATATAAATATAAAAATAAATCCGTTTTATATATATATATATATATATATATATATATATATATATATATATATATATATATATAACGGATAAAGGAGAAGAATGAATAAATAATAATTCTTAAAAATCAGGTATAAAAATTAAAATTTTTCATTTCTGAAAAATTAAGTGAAAAGTTATCTGAAAAAGATAAGTACAAAATCTTTTCTTGTAAGCCAAGATAAAATTAACCAGACTGTAGAGATTTTAAATAGATATAGTTAAAATTTGTGCAATGAGCTATAGCAGTAATTGTTAACTTAGAATAAAGGGACATATTTTTTGTGTGTAAAACACATTCTATCAGTTTGCCATTATGTAAGAGAGAAAATGTATTTATGCCTTAACGTAAAGGTGTGTGAACTATTGATGATATTATATTCATCTGGGACAGATGAATGGTTTTAATGCGAAAATAAATGTAAAGATACATTCGTTTAACTTTTTTTTAAATTAAACGAATTGAAATGAAATACATTTTTAAAAAACAATGTAGATTTTATCTCAAAAGAGATATACAGAAATGTAGTTGAGCAACTATTGAATTCCCTACTTTCTGTTAGGTGACTAAGTATAGACAATTCCATACTTCTTGAAGAAATATTTATTTCTTCGCTTATTTATGCAATTTAGGTTGACTCGAAATAATTTTTTTAAAAGTTAATGATTTGCCTATGAATCTAATTGACTAAGAAATTGTATTTTTAAATATTTTTAGAAGGAAAAGATTTTAAAAATTATTTTGGGTTTTGACCCTTCTGTAATATACTAGCTTAGCTGGCGACGATGAACTTAGCACATTCAATGCAGTCGCAAGATAACATCAACAAAGGAAAGAGAAAAAAGGAATAGATAGAATGACAGATATTTCCGTTCGCAGATAAGATCAATAAATTACGGGGAAAAAATGGAAGTATGTAAGTTCCGATAACCAGCCATAAACAGAAAATACGTGAGGCGAAGAGGATGTTCATACTTACGCATAGGACTTGAAAAGACAATAATTTTGAACTGAAGTCAGAGATCTGCAGGTCAATCAAGTGAAGGGGGAGATCTGCTGGACTCTCAAGCGAAAGGAGTGACCTGCTGGTCACTCATGCAGACCTGTGAGCTCCCTCGTGTGTGTTCTCCGGCCGTGGCACTACTTCAAGAAAAGGGTCCCCGCCACAGAAGAAAGATATGTGCAAACTCTCTCTGACTGTATTCCTACCACACACAATCGTCAAAGAATAGAAATATAAATTGTATTTTTATATATCTACGAGTTTTTCGTTGTTTGTCCAGCGGTGCAATATTTTACACCTTCAAATTAACCCTGGCAAGTCAAAATATTTTCGTCGGCGAAGTATATCGAAATTTCAAAAATGGCGCGAATGCACCGGTTGATCAATATATGCAAAAATACAGATACAAAACCTATTGCTTCTAAATATATATATATATATATATATATATATATATATATCATCATTGTGTCGTGCCACCAGCACGGATATCCCAGACCCTCTTTCAACACTTCTCCCTATTGTTCATCGCCTCTAGCAGGTCTTCAGGGCTACATCCCGTATCCTCACATAGCTGCTGTATATATGTTCGATGTGGTCATCCTGCTTTCGCTCGGCCATATGTGGGGGTCCATAGAAGTACATCACTTATGAGCTCGTTCCTGCTTCTCCAGCAGTGTCCTGCATGTCTGGTTCGTCTAAATTGTATTTTTCGTAATGGGAGGCAGGTGGCCGTATAGTTTGTGCTTTGTGGGGTGTTGCCTCCAGGACTTGTTCAATATTGCCCGCAGCATTCTTGTGTAATTGCCGTCAAGCTTTTTCTTCAGCCGTTTTGTTAGCGTCCGAGTAGTGCATCCATATAGCAGTATCGACACAACCGCTGCCTGGAAGAAACCGCGTTTCATTTTATCGGTTAGGTCTGATTTCCATATTATCGATAGCTTATCGATAGCAGTTCATGCTTTCGTTAACCGCGTGTCGATGTCTTTTTCGGTTGATAAGATACTGCCCTAAGGTAAGTGAACTTGTCTACCAGTTTCAGAGAGTTTCTATTTAGTGTGGAAATGTCGCCTGTTTGTTTCATGTATTCAATTTTGTGTGCATTGACATGGAGGCAAATGAACGCAAATGATTCGTCAAATAGTTTAGTTATTTTCATGCAGTTTATTCATTGATGGTCCTCAACTACTTCCGACTTTGGGTTATCGTCAGTAGAAAAAGGTTTTGCAGAGAAACAGGTTTTGAGGAGATTAGAAAACTATTTAGAAGATTTTGAAATATCTTTTTTAAAGATTATAAAAGAAAACTTTAAGGAAATTTTTTAAAAGAGTTGATATGTTATATGAAAACCAAGGTTTTTGTGGCAAACCCATTTGATTGAAAAATATCCTGTTTTATATATATTTTTATGGCATATATACGAAGATCATTAAATAAGTTTCCAGATTTTTTTCGTATGGGGACTTTTATTGATAGTATACACATAAAACTCTAGTCCCCTTCGAAGTAATCTCCTCCAGCTGCAATGCACTTGTTGTACCGTTCCAACAACTTCTGGAAGGCCCCATGGAAATCACCTTGTGTGAGCCTGTGAATGACCTTGGTCACAGCCTATTTCATTTCCTCAATTGTCTCATAACGACAGCCTCTGAGCTTAGGGAATAACCAAAAGTCACAGGGAGCAAGGTCTGGACTATAGGGAGGCTGACGAACTGTGTTGATGTCCATCCTGGTCAAATAGTCTGTGACAAGGATGGAGTTGTGGACTGGTGCATTGTCCTGGTGGAAATGCTACTGACCCGATTTGATGAGTGCTGGCCTCTTCCCTAGGGATCTCTTCCTGAACTCCCTTAAAACCTCAACATAGTAACCCTAACCCTTTGGCCAATCAACTCTGGTGTATTGACTTCTTTACTTCTCCCACACTTCTCATCATCCCTCACAGACTACCTGCCTTCCTTGAATTTCTTACGTCACTCAAAAACTGATGCCCGATTCATGCAAGATGCTCCAAAAGCAGTCAGAAGTATACGTTTTTATGGCAGCATTTTTTCCAAGTTTAAAGAAGAATTTTATTGCATATCGTTCTTCTAAAGTGTCCTCACATCCACATTGCATTTTTGAAATTCACCAGCTGTGACAATCAGGCTTTAGTTGGGTGTATTCCAATTGCTGCTCTAGGTGTTCATTTGAACCTGAAATGATAAAAATTGGTCAGTCATCCCATTAGATGTATAGCAATAACATACTGAATATTCAAGTGTCTACGACAATTTTAAATGCCTGTACAAACAAAGTTTGGAAACTTATTGAAGACACTACGTATATATATATATATAAGCAAAATTATTAAATTTGGTGACCGTCGTCAAGGGGTACCCGAAGGCTCCCTTTTAAATTGCCACAACTCCGAAGTGTAGGGGAGTGTGTTACTCCATTCCCTGGATTGCTACACTTTACTCTTGATCCATACCTTATAATGCTGAGTGTTAAGCAAGGCGGCATCAAATACTATTTTTGAGTCTTTGAGATGACTCGACCTGGGATTGAACCCCGATCTCCAGGACCACTGGCGAACACAGAGAAAGAGAGAGAGAGAGAGAGAGAGAGAGAGAGAGTGAGTGAGTGACTAAGAGAGAGAGGAAGTGAGAGATCATCATTATCATCATAAATCACACAAACAACAAAGAATTCCGACTCTTTCTTGACCATCTGTCCTTATCGTTCATCGCTCCAGGTAGGTCTTATAGACTGCATCCAATGTCTGCACAGGCGCGTTTATGTGTAGGAGTCCATAGAAGAACGTCACCTAAGAGTTCGTCCTTACTTCTCCACCACTTGTTCATCTTATTTTAATGGTTTTTGAGATGGGAGGTAAGTGGTCGAATAACAACTGTTTTCTGGGATTTTGTTTCCATGATTTATTTAAAACAATACGTAGTATACTTGTTCAGTTCCTATCTAGATTTTTCTCCTTGCATCTCTCTGATGTATCCATAAAATAGTATTGTGAAGTATTAAGGTTGGACGGCACCATATATGGTAGTCGGCTTGTCATGGCACCGAAAGGGAAGAGTACAACACCATACCACCATCTTGAACATCGATAGATATTTCACTTCTTCTCACACAAGGTGACTTAGCTGTTTCAGATATGAAGGTGTTTATTGTTCAGACTGCATACGGTTTTCTAGCAGTCATCAAAGCACAAAGAGTGAGTGGGAGAGAATGAGAGAGAACTTGTAAGGGTTTATGAACAGAAAAACACTTACCGCTACGCAGAGTTACCCATCCTCTGTCGCTGCCCTGTAGGGCTCTGTAACAGACTCGATTCAATTCACAACTTAACTGTTTGTGGGTCTCAATCGATAACTGACAACTCAACTCCTCAACTTTTCAAAATTCGCTAATTTTTATATATTACAAAATTAAATATAACTTTCATTTTGTTTTTATTTACGTCAATCAAACTTATGACATGACATGAATCCATTTTATTTACATTTAGCCTTACTTTCCTCCCCAATGTTTATTTTGACTTCAGATGTTAAACCTCAGCCCCCGCTGTGCACGTGTTTGACCTTTTCAGTTTGATTCACATTTCCACTCAAAGATTTTAGCAAACTAAAAAAAAACACTGAATAATTGGAAACCTGGCCAAATTAAATAAAAAAATAATTAATACAATGCAGTAATTATTTTATAATTAACACAGAAATCTTGTTAAGTTGGCAGGGGCTGTAGAATACACCGACTGCACCTCCGCATAGTGGTAAGACCCCCAAGTGTCCTGCTTATGACGCTAAACAATCTGATGATGAGGTTCCAGTGATGTTGGTGCTTTGGGGAATGCAGTGTACCCCTTTATTGCCATTGCTCCCAGTTCCACATTGGTCCGGTGTGGTAGCGCCTGATAGGGCCCTATCTTTGGGTTAAATAGAACTAACGGCATACTTATGCTAAACTGAACTGTGTCACTAAATTGAATAGCTTAAAATAGAAATGTTTTTAACTATTAAAACGTACTTACATTCAAACTGCGTGCTTATGCTGAACTGAATTATTTGAAATAGAACTGTTTTTTGACATTGAAACTGTATTTACCCAAAACTGAATTGCTTAATATAGAACTGTTTTGACATCTAACTGGGAGTAAACAAAATCTGTACTTATACTTAACTGAATTACCAGAATTAGAACAGTTTGAATAAACTGAATAGTTTGAAATAGAAATGTTTTTGACAATTAAACGGTGTACTCATGCTAAACTGAATTGTTTGAAATAGAACTGATGATTCTTGCCTTTTTTTCAATGTGAAACCATTTCTTGATCTATTGATGTTTTAAGTACACAGTCTACGCAGATTTTCAACATATGTGCTGTTAATATATCTGCTTGCAGAACCCCAGCGACAATGGCGTAGAAGTCTGTGTTGCCATACAGTGAGCAAACCATTGCCTTTGAGTTTTTGTTGAGTATCAATTAGCCGTAATAGATTCTTCAGGTAGACTATATGCTTGTAGTATTTACTCTGTATGGAATCAAATATACCAACGGCAGATTTTTTGCACGCTCCCCTTCAATTTCTATATCAAATACATTGGATTGGGTTTTGTTTTATGGCATTGTTTTATGGCATATCAACTGTTATGGGGACATATCCTACCATACACCAAAGATGGACACGTCCAACCTAAATATATTCGCCGAGCTTAGCTCGCTCGGAGAAGAAAACTTCTCGTTTCGTACGAGACATTTGACAAGCCGAGAACGGCTAATACTTCCTTTATATGACTTCCTTTTTTCTGCTAATACAATAACGTTCACCTATTACCCGTTGTTTGAGTTGTTCTTCCACCGGTCTTATCTGAAGACCACAACATCAACCATTATTGGTCATTGCCAAAATTTCTTTATACATATATATCCACTATATAGGATTTGGTTTGGTCGGGTTTTGTGGCATCTCAACCATTATAGGTTATTCAATGCCAAATCTTCTTTATACATATATATATCAACTACATAGGATTTGGTTTGGTCGAGTTTTGTGGCATCCCAACCATTATAGGTTATTCAATGCCAAATCTTCTTTATACATATATATATATCAACTATATAGGATTTGGTTTGGTCGGGTTATGTGGCATCTCAACCATTATAGGTTATCCAATGCCAAATCTTCTTTATACATATATTAACTATATAGGATTTGGTTTGGTCGGGTTTTGTGGCATCTCGACCATTATAGGTTATTCAATGCCAAATCTTCTTTATACATATATATCAAATATAGGAATTGGTTTGGTCGGGTTTTGTGGCATATCAACCATTAGAGGTTATTCAATGCCAAATCTTCTTTATACATATATATCAACTATATGGATTTGGTTTCTTTGGGTTTTATGGCATGACAACCCTTGTAGGTCATTTAAGATCAAATCCTCTTTACACATATATATTAAATATATAGGATTTGTAAACACGTTTTGTAGATTATATTTTTAAACGATCCTGAGCACTTTTAAGCACGCAGTTAAATGGTTTCAAGTATTGCTATATAACAGTTCGTACCTGAACTAAGAAGTCGTAAGTGTTTTTCGTGTTTCGAGATTCCTATGTTCTATCTTTATGGATATCCGATGTACGTTTCACACATGGCTATAATACATAGGTTATTTCATCCCAAATCCTCTTTATACATATATGTCAAATATATAGGATTTTGTTTGGTTGGGTTTTATGGCATATCAACCTTTATAGGTTATTTCATCCTAAATTCTCTTTATACATATATATTAAATATATAGGATTTGGTTTGGTTGGGTTTTATGGCATATCAACCTTTATAGGTTATTTCATCCTAAATTCTCTTTATACATATATATTAAATATATAGGATTTGGTTTGGTTGGGTTTTATGGCATATCAACCTTTATAGGTTATTTCATCCTAAATTCTCTTTATACATATATATCAAATATATAGGATTTGGTTTGGTTGGGTTTTATGGCATATCAACCTTTATAGGTTATTTCATCCTAAATTCTCTTTATACATATATGTCAAATATATAGGATTTTGTTTGGTTGGGTTTTATGGCATATCAACCTTTATAGGTTATTTCATCCTAAATTCTCTTTATACATATATATCAAATATATAGGATTTTGTTTGGTTGGGTTTTATGGCATATCAACCTTTATAGGTTATTTCATCCTAAATTCTCTTTATACATATATATTAAATATATAGGATTTGGTTTGGTTGGGTTTTATGGCATATCAACCTTTATAGGTTATTTCATCCTAAATTCTCTTTATACATATATATTAAATATATAGGATTTGGTTTGGTTGGGTTTTATGGCATATCAACCTTTGTAGGTTATTTCATCCTAAATTCTCTTTATACATATATATTAAATATATAGGATTTTGTAGATAACATTTCTAAATAAGTCTAAGCTTATTTTTTAACACAGTTAAATGCTTCCATTTATTTCTATGTAATATGAATAATTGTATTTACTATTAATCATTTTTTGGCACAGTTGATATTTTCTAGTATTGCGATGTATCACACACAATTCAATAAAGCAGTAGTCATTTTTTTACACTGTTAAATGATGAAACAGTTCTATTTCTAAGCATTCATTTTAACACAATTTATTTTGGTTTGGTTTTATAGGGTATCAATCATTGTAGGTTATTTAAGGCCAAGTCTTTTCATACATATATACTATATATATGATTCAGATTTTTGAATGAGCCGGAGATAATTTTTTCACAAAGTTAAATGTTTTCACTTATTTCTTATCTAATACGAAGACTCAATTAAATGTAAGAACTGTTCCATTTCAAACAATTCAGATTAGCATAAGTTCAGTTTAAATGTCAAACAGTTCTATTTAACCCTATCAGGTGCTACTAATCCGGGCCAGTGAATATAGGAGCAATGATAACACTGGTTTACAAAGAAATTGAGGCAAGCACAAAAATACCCGTTTTTACCTAATTTGAGGGTGCTGAATTCAAATTTGAAATCCGTTTTTACTCATCACCTCTAGTTTTTTAGATATGCATAGTGTACATTTTGTGCATATACGGTACATAAAGGCGTATATGAATTCAGGGTTAAATCTAATATTGTGAGACTTATGGCTTATTTTTTAGTTATTATGCACTAAATGTAAGTGATAGCATTACATTATATATATATATATATATATATATATATATAGTTATATATCAAGACAGATTTATATAGTTAAGGCAGCAAGTCACAATCCACACTCTGGCAGTCACTGGAAGAGGTTGTCTCGCTGGTGGCGCAGGAGGTTGGTGTCCCTCAACTATCGTGTTACACATCTTTTGGGTTACTAAATATTAGTACTACATTTTCAAATGGACATTTAGTTTTCAACTTTGCTTTCAACTTTGCATTCCCGATGGTTTGGAGAGAGCCGCGAAACCACGCAGATGATTGTTATTTTTGTTTAACTAATATAACTGGTTTCAATGCAGCTTCTAGGAAAAAGATCAAATATCCCAACCTTCGATTTGCTGTGAGACCCGTTCCCCATTCAGATGATCTTCCTGTACCCCCACCTCCAGTAAATAAGGATCTTCTTTCCTCATCAGATGAAGAAATGCCTTCAAGCGAGGATTCTACCGAGTCAATATCTTGGGAAGATATTGAGTCTACATATTCAGGAACAAGCGGCAATGACCCACACTGGATCACGCAAGAAGACCTGAATGATCTTGCTCGTAATTTGTATCTGGCAAAACAGTAGTCAGAGCTCTTGGCTTCTCGGCTTAAATAGTGGAACCTAGTCCAGGAAGATGTAAGGATCACCAGTTTCAGGAATCGGAACAAAGACCTTGTTTCCTTTTTCAACATGGAAAACAAGTTGTGCTACTGCACAAACATACCTGGCTTGTTTACGTCCCTTGGTTTGCCACATAATCTTTCAGACTGGCGTCTTTTCATAGACTCTTCCAAGCGAAGTCTCAAGGGTGTTCTTCTGCACAACGGGAATAAATATCCCAGCATTCCCATTGCACACTCTGTCCATCTGAAGGAGTCCTATGATAATATGGAGCTTCTTTTAGAAGCTATTAAGTACAGCGAGTACCAATAGAGTCTGTGTGGGGACCTCAAGGTCATTGGTCTTCTTATGGGTATGAAAGCGGGCTTCACAAAGTACTGTTGTTTTCTCTGTCTCTGGGATAGTCGAGCTGTATCCCAGCATTACAAGCAGAAAGACTGGGGGTCTAGAAGCACTTTTGTTCCTGGCGAACACAGCCCCAAGGAGAATCCTCTGGTGGACATGAATAAGGTGCTTCTTCCTCCTCTTCACATCAAGCTTGGTTTGATGAAGAATTTCGTGAAGGCGTTGCACAAAAATCGTTCTGCCTTCCAACACTTGTCTACAGTGTTCCCAGGCCTGAGTGCTGCTAAGCTCAAAGAGGGCATCTTTGTCGGACCTCAGATCCGAGAAGTGCTGAAGGATACTGATTTTGAGGAGCTCAACTTAAAGGAACTGAGAGCATGGGAAGCATTCAAGTCAGCCTGTAGTGGCTTCCTTGGTAACACACGCGTACCAGATTACCAAGCCTGTATTGAGAAGTTGCTAAAGTCTTACGAGAATATGGGGTGCCGAATATCACTCAAGATTCATTTTCTCTATTCCCACCTCAACTTCTTCCCGCCAAACCTTGGAGCAGTGAGTGATGACCATGGAGAAGATTCCACCAAGACATTACGAAGATGGAGAGGAACTATCAAGGCAAATGGAACCCCGGCATGATGGGAGACTTCTGCTGGATGCTCTTGCATGACATCCCGGAGGCAAAATACACCAGATCTTCTAAGAAAACACACTTTTGACTGTCTGTGGTACTATGAATTGTGTAATTGTGTCATCCAAGTATATTGATTCAATCAGTGTTCTTTATCTATCCTGTTTTATCTGTTATAAGCTGCTGCAACTCTTAAAATATGCACATATATTCTCTGTTTATACTAAGATGAGACTATTTAAAAGCCAGAAAACTAGAGGTGATAGAGCAAAACTATTTATAAATTTGAATTCAGCACACCCAAATCAACAAAAAACACCTATCCCCATTCTTGCCTTAGACCAAAAATTTATTTTTGTAAACTAGTATAATTGTTGGGTATCACCCACCTTTTTCCATACAATGAACTAGTCCATCTGCCATATATAGCAGTAGCTACTAATTAGTAGTAATTTCTCCCACAAGTGAGAATTAATCCTTTTAAAATTTTTAATTCTCATAAATTAACTACAATAATAATTAATTGAAACTCTATCTTTGACAGAGGGGTATTACCCCTCTGCAATGGATAAAAGTGTAACATATTGACCCTCGGCCGAGCTGTCAAATAAGAAATGCACTTGTGTAAATAAGAGGTGCATCCGGTCAAAGATATCAGGGTATAACCTTGACTGTGGACGGGTTGAATTGGGCGCAGATGTGACGCCCACAAGAAGCAGGTGGATGTCAAACAATGATATAACCCGGTGTGACAGGAAGTTCAGTTAGTTTGGAGTCAGTTGTTGCAGTTTGAGGCAATGAGAACCAGCTCTCAGCGGAGGGCTGGGCACTCAGGGCCCCCGGTTGAGCAGCCCAGCAGAACGAGAAAGAAGTGCTGCTAAAGACAGAGGAACTGGGGGTCAATATATAGCAGTCGCTCTTCAGTCTCCAACGCACCCTTTCGTAACCCTTTCGCAACCATTGTGAGAGAGCCATATTCTTCTAAAGAAATGTGTTCGTTCGTCATTATTGTTAATTTTGTTTCCGTATGTATATATGTATAGTTGTATATGTGTAACATAATGGCCGAGGGATTTCGGTTCATTGGCTTTGGGTTTAGTTAGGCTGAGAACCTTTCGGCTCAGCACATGGGTTAATTAGGAGCAACATTAACACAGGTGTTCACGCGCGCGCAAAGCAGACGTGTCACTCAGAGATGACACAATAGCCCGAGATGGGAAACGGGGTTAGACAGTGCGAATGACGTCACGCACCGGAAGCGCGTGGAGGATTTTTGGAGATTTTGAAAAAGTTATCAGAATTGAGATGAGACCTGCCTCGGGGGAAGACGGTTGGTTTTCGCTAGCTCGTGAGGCCTTGTGGTGGGTTCCGCACGTGTTGGTGGGGGGACAGATAAAAAAGCCAGAATAGAAAGATTGTGCTTCTCTCTCCTTATGTCGAAGAACCTTTAAACTCAAAGGTAATAAAAAGTTTCGTACCTGAACAAAGAAGTCGTCAAGTGTTTTTCGTGTTTCGAGATTCCTATGTTCTATCTTTATGGACATTCGATGTACGTTTCACACATAGCCATATCATGGCTATGGTACATATGTATTACGGCTATGCTACAAAAGTTATTGTTGTGTTCACTTTAAAAACTGACCTTGTGTCATATCCTGTTTGGTAAATAAATAAAGTTTACGTTTTGGCATATTTCAGTTTTTCCCCGTGGTTGTGGCACTCAGCCTTTTGTCGCTAGGGGTTGAGTCTGGGTCAAAAAATAAACAAAAAGAAAAGAATAAAATGAAACAAACAAAATAGAAGTAAATTAGAAATACCAAGTGTGCGAGGAACAACGAGAGACGACGGGATGTGTACGACGAAGAAAAGATGCAGGAGGTACCCCGCAAAAACAATTACCGACGCCGACTACGCCGATGACATAGCGTTAGGGGCGAATACCCCTAACCAAGCCGAGACACTACTGCATAGTTTGGAACGAGCCGCCGCAGGCATTGGCCTCCATGTCAAAGCACACAAAACTGAATATATGTGTTACAACCAAACAGGCGAAATTACCACACTAGACGGAGCCTCTCTGAAACTAGTAGACAAATTCACCTACCTAGGAAGCAGCGTCTCATCAACCGAAAAAGACATCGACACACGACTAACGAAAGCATGGACAGCTATCGATAGGTTCTCGATCATATGGTAATCAGACCTGACCGATAAAATGAAACGCAGTTTCTTCCAGGCAGCGGTTGTATCGATACTGCTATATGGATGCACTACCTAGACGCTAACTAAACGGCTGAAGAAGAAACTAGACGGTAATTACACAAGAATGTTGAGAGCAATATTGAACAAGTCCTGGCGACAACACCCCACAAGGCACCAACTATACGGCCACCTGACTCCCATCACGAAAACGATACAAGCTAGACGAACCAGACACGCAGGACACTGCTGGAGAAGCAAGGACGAACTCATCAGTAATGTACTCCTATGGACCCCCGCATATGGACCCCCGCATATGGCCAAGCAATATGGACCCCCGCATATGGCCAAGCAAAATCCGGACGACCAGCTCGAACATACATACAGCAGCTATGTGAGGATACGGGATGTAACCCTGAAGACCAGCCAAGAGCGATGAATGATAGGGAGAAGTGGCGAGAGAGGGTCAGGGATATCCGTGCTGGACGCACGACATGACGATGATGATGAAAAATATAAACATAAATACATTTAAAAGAAAAAAAACAAGATATGATATAAATAAGATAAAATAAAACGAAGACAAATAAAGAAATGAAATAAACAAAAATAAACAAAATTAAACAAAAAAAAATAAAATTGATAAAAATAAACAAATAAAACAAACAAATTGAAATAAAAAGAAAAGAAAAGAAAAAAGAAAAAGAAAATGAAAAAAAAAGAAAAGAAATTGAAATAAAAAGAAAAGAAAAGAAAAAAGAAAAAGAAAATTAAAAAAAGAAAAGAAAATGAAATAAAAAGAAAAGAAAAGAAAAAAGAAAAAGAAAATGAAAAAAAAAAGAAAAGAAAATGAAATAAAAAGAAAAGAAAAGAAAAAAGAAAAAGAAAATGAAAAAAAGAAAAGAAAATGAAATAAAAAGAAAAGAAAAGAAAAAAGAAAAAGAAAATGAAAAAAAAAGAAAAGAAAATGAAATAAAAAGAAAAGAAAAGAAAAAAGAAAAAGAAAATGAAAAAAAGAAAAGAAATTGAAATAAAAAGAAAAGAAAAGAAAAAAGAAAAAGAAAATGAAAAAAAGAAAAGAAAAGAAAAAAAAAAAAGAAAAAAGAAAAAGAAAATGAAAAAAAGAAAAGAAAATTAAACAAAAAGAAAAGAAAAGAAAAAAGAAAAAGAAAATGATAAAAAAAAGAAAATGAAAAAGAAAAGAAAAGAAAAACAAAAAGAAAAGAAAAACGTAAAAAGAAAATGAAAAAAGAAAAGAGGATGAAATAAAAAGAAAAGAAAACGAAAAAAATTGATAATAAATAAATAAAAAGATTAAAAAAATAAAAACGAAAAATTATTCAATCAAATAAAAATAAATAAATGAAGAAATAGAAAATAAATTGTTTTTAAAAAATTCTAAAAAAAAATAACACGTACCCTTTTCTTTTGTTGGGCTTGAAACCGTATCCCAACGTTTACCAACAAAATTATCGAGCAATTGAGATTATACATTAAGAAAGCATTCAGCTCCCACCCCCAAACTCTTTGCGTCATGCCCCGGGAGCCGACATTTTGTCAAACGACTGGCTTGTTTTACCGCCATTTCCGGGGTCACGTGATAATAACAGACACTAAGGTGACCGGGTGTGAAATGCTTTTTTATTTTCTTCTTTTTTTTTTTTTTTACCAGGCGAATTTTTCAGCTTAAGAGGAAGACGAAATAGGTGAATGGACGTAGGCGGGGTTAGTGCGAATTAACGGAGGGATAAGGGAGGTTATCTGGTGCTGGTAGGGGTGGTGGGGTTATGAAAGACGGAGGTGCGGGGAGAAGTTAATTGAAAAAAAAAATATAGGGAAGGGAGAGGAAGAGGAGAATGTCAAAGGGGGTTGGAAGAGTTTGTCAGTGACGGAACAAGTTACTTACTAAACGTCATTTCCGGTATTGCACAGCGGAAATTGTTCGAATCCATCTGTTAGATTACTACATTCAAAAACATCTTTGACGTACTCTCTCTCTCTCTCTCTCTCTCTCTCTCTCTCTCTCTCTCTCTTCTGTCATCACACACACACACACAGACACACACACACACATATATATATATTTATACATAGGAGAAAAAAGATAGTTTGGAAAATCAGCGTCAAGTCGCAGAATTCAAATGAATTTATAACCAAAACACAGACTTGCATTTGAAGAGAGAGAGAGAGAGAGAGAGAGAGAGAGAGAGGGGGGGATCGGCCCTGTGGTCCAATCGTTAAAGCGCCAGACTGCAAGTGAGTTCGAATTCCAGTCGCGCTATTATGTTCATTTTCGGGCTAATACCCTTGAGGAAAGGCATGAACTCACTTTTCTAACCAGCTTGAGGCTAAATAGTACCACTACTGTTTCACAAAGATGGTTTTCGTATTAGTTTTGGTTTGGTTTGGTTTGGTTTTATGGCATATCAACCATTGTAGGTTATCTAATGCCAAATCAATTTCAATACGTACAAACAGTTCTATTTCAGATAGTTCAGTTTAGCATAAGCATGCAGTTTAAATGTCAAAACGGTTCTATTTCAAGCAATTCAGTTTAGCATATATACACAGTTTAGTTCTATATTACCTATAGATAGGACCCTATCAGGTGTTACCACTCCGGACCAGAGTGGACCTGGGAGTCATGGTAATGAAGAGGGGCTCATTATTCCCAAAGCTCCAGCATTACTGCAGCCTCACCATCAGATTGTTTAGTGTCATATCCAGGACACTCGTCTGGAGGATATTACGACTCTGCAGAGGGGGAGTTGGTGTATTCAATTGCCTCAGCCGACTGTGCAAAACTTTGTTTTTAAATAACCCACGAAGGTTGATATGCCATTAAACAACGAAACTAAAAGTAAGATTCGAAATGAAGGACTGTTTCATTATTTCTTTCAAATCTTAGTTCTATTTTTACAAGTTTCAAGCTAGTTGTTTTTTAGGGGATGACCCATAAATATTTCCTTGCATCAGAATTGGCCTTAGTTCGCAAGTGCATGATCTTCTGCTTTTGCAGGAGATAGGAATGGGGGCAATTCCTGAATTAAAAAAAAATTACAATGTTACCGTTTCTTCTCCCTGGAGGTCACCTTTATACCCACCCCAGAGTAATCATGTGCCTTTTCTTTATTCTTCAGCTTCTCTGTGACCTTTTGACCCTTCATCTTTTGGGTATGAACCTGGCTTATTCTGCACTGAGTGACATATTGACGATGATGATGATGATAACCTCCTCCCCTCACCATCTAATAATTCATTGCGACTGACATAATGATTTCATTAAGCAATAATGAGCAGGGAGCGTGCTATGGTTCCTGGCGCCCTAGGCAAGTGGAACCCTTTGAAATATTGTCGTCTTATCCTGATAAATCTAGATAATTAAGGCGTAATTACTTTGGTGCAAATGTATTTTTTTAATTACCTCCCCTTTGTTTCTGAATTCATACAACAATTTAGTTGGTTGGTTGGTTGGTTTTTAAGCACTTTTGGTTTGTTTAATGCCCAAGGCAATCTTTTTCAAAGCGATTATATTACTGTAGTTGACCTATTCTATTTAAGATTCCAAAGTTAAATGTCGCTATTTGTATTGTTTGTTTGCATTTTTGTAGTTTTTGTTGTTTGAGCTCTGTAACTGATTTTTCGAACACTGAGGCCAGCGCTCCAAACTCAGTAGGACGCGCCCCCCTTTTTTTTTACCCGCGCGAAGATGCAGGACACTGCTGGAGAAGGAGGGACGAGCTCATAAGTGATGTACTCCGATGGACCCCCACATACGGCCGAGCAAAAGCAGGACGACCAGCTCGAACATACATACAGCAGCTATGTGAGGATACGGGATGTAGCTCTGGAGACCTGCCAGAGGCGATGAACGATAGGGAGAAGAGGCGAGAGAGGGTCAGGGATATCTGTGCTAACAGCACGACATCATGATGATGATGATATTACTGTATATAAATGAATATATATCAACAAAGTAATGATAATTCGTTATAAACAATTAGAGCTTCAAGATTCGGTTGTGTTTCTCTTTTCAATGGCATATCAACCTTTGTGGGATATTTAATGCCAAAGCTATCCTTGTGAAGAAGAGTAGTTGGAGGTGAGATAATGGAGTTCACGCCTTTCCGAATATTAGTCCTAAAGTGATTTTAATTGCGTGACTGGAGCTCGAACTGGTTTGCTATGATGTTGCAATTCAGTGCATTAACGTCTACGTTTCGGAAACGTCCTTTTCAAGAAAATATCCTTCGCCAAAATAACTTGCAAACAAGTCATATAGGTTAAAGTATTCCTATCAAACATTAATAATCCTATTAAATAATGATAATCTTTTATGTTTGTGGGTTTAAGTGCCTATTACCGAGATACTGACGGATCGGCTAATCCTAGCCAGAAAATCGTATAATCTTTTAAAAATTAGGAAATGTTTGGTAATTAATTACCAAAAAAAAAAAAGAATTTGTCATGTAGTGGATATTGTTGTTTCAGTGAACCACTTAGCAAAAACGAAAGAAAGACAACAGATTGAACGCCATCAGCTTGGGTGGGGATAAGGCTGAAGAACACACTTACCGTATCTCTGCATAGAGCTAAGATCCCCAACGAGTGTCCGCGATATGACCCTAAACAATCTGATGATGAGGTTCCAGTAATGCTGGAGCTTTGGGAAATGAATATTACCCTTTCATTGCCATAGCTCCTATTTATAGGTCAAATGAATCAATTGAAAAAGAACTGCTAAAACGAATTGTTTGAAATAAAACTGTTTATACGTCTAAAATGGATTTGGCATTAAATAACCTACAATGGTTGATATGCCATAAAACAAACCAAACCAAAACTAAAGTTCGACAAATACTTGGATCTTGCCTGAGAGCAAAGAAAAAACATGGACCGTGAGAGTTGATGGTGATATTAATTCTAGTCGGAATGACCCCCAAGATTTTGGAAAAGACACTGGCGGAATTGGAAATCAGTGGAAGAATCGAAACTACAAGGAACACGGCATTGTTAAGATCGGCTAGAATACTGAGAAGAGTCCTGAAGACCGTAGGAGTCTTGCCGTCGCTCAGACCCCACGGAAAGACGACCAAGTAAAACTGACGTGAAAAACTTAGCAAGGAGTGGAATAATAATTGTTCACACTGTTAGACGATTTAAATAATCCTTTGGTTTGATTTCTTAATTTAGCGGCATATCAACCTTCGTGGGTTATTTCGGGTTCAAACTCATTTACAGTTCTACACCAGCATATTAACCACTACGCCAAAGAGAGAGCCAAAAATATTCAGTGCGTAGATGGGAGCTTAACAGGTACCATCATTCCGGGACTGAGTGGGCCTGAGTGTAATTTCCGCGAAAAGGGTACTCCATACTTATCAGATCTTCAGAACTGGAGTCTCACCATCAGATGCAGTTTAGTGCTATATGCAGAACAGTTTTGGGGGTGGTGGAGACAGCTTACCTTTCTGCAAGGAATACAGATAGTATATTCTGAGCCCTACGAAGAGAGGGTACATATGTATGCAAAGTGATGAATACACACAAAATTATTTTATAGATTAAAGATTATTATCGATTTTAAAGATTATCCATCTTATCGGCAAAATTCAATCCTCTGCTTTTTGCACCGTCTAAGTGGATATATTGGTAACAGTTCTCTTTTAAAACCTCACCATGGGTTTAGATCAGGCATGGACAACTTTCTAGTAAAATATCATGAGGAAAAAAACAGATATTATTACGTATTATTTAAAATAGCACAGCATTGAAAATCTATAACTTTAAAAAATGTATAGATATACGTAGACCGTGAAGATTATTTTTAAACGGCTACTTTTTGGTTTCATTTGGTTACGTTGCTTAATGGCATATAAACTTTCATTGGTTATTTAATTCCAAAGCCATTTTTGTAGGTCTGTAGTGGTACTATTTCACACAGGGCTGGGTAGATGAAGGGGTTCATATCTTTCCGAAGGGCATTAGTCATTAAGTGAATGTAAGAAGGCGACTGGCGTTCGAACCATATTTTATTTATTTATTTATTATTTTATCTTAGTTTATTTTATTTTTTGTTATAGAGTTCCTATGCCGTAGATATTGGTCATAAGTAATATATAAAAATATTCGTTTTGATTGTATACCGTTATAGAAGAACTAAGAAAATTCTCTGTACATTTGATTAAAAAGAGATTCCTTATTTAATAAATACTTGGGCTATATGTATTCATGTTTATCCATATTTAGATTTAACAAAGGTACAGTGGTAATAATCTTAAAGCTAAGAAATCGCAAAAAAAGTGTGCCTGACAAATTTTTGTCCTTGTTGTTTTATTAATTTCCAGTAATCCTCGCCCTCAATCGAATGACGGAGCGTTTCCTGAAAAAAAAAACATGGAGAAAATTTGGCTAAAAGACTACAGTAAGTGAATACACAAGTGATTAACGGCTCGTATTTAAAAAAAACCTAACAAATGATTCATTGTTAATCTCACTTTTGCTAAATACCACTTGAACCTAAATAGTTGTTGTTTTTGTTTTTTTTATCACAGCCCATATATTGAAGAAAAGTAACGTTACATTTATTGTTCATTTCTTTTTTGGCAAATACAGCTTCTGCCATGAAACTTTCTAACACGTCTCATATTTTGAAGAGAATTAACGTTTCATTTATTGTTCATTTCTTTTTTGGCAAATACAGCTTCTGCCATGAAACTTTCTAACACGTCTCATATTTTGAAGAGAATTAACGTTACATTTATTGTTCATTTGCTTTTTTGGCATATACAGCTTCTGCCATGTAACTTTCTGACACATTTCATATTTTGAAGGAATTAACGTTTCATTTATTGTTCATTTCTTTTTTGGCAAATACAGCTCCTGCCATGTAACTTTCTGACACATTTCATATTTTGAAGGAATTAACGTTTCATTTATTGTTCATTTCTTTTTTGGCAAATACAGCTTCAGCCATGAAACTTTCTAACACGTCTCATATTTTGAAGAGAATTAACGTTTCATTTATTGTTCATTTGCTTTTTTGGAAAATACAGCTTCTGCTATGAAACTTTCTAATACATCTCATATTTTGAAGAGAATTAACGTTACATCTATTGTTCATTTACGTCTTGGCAAATACAGCTTTAGCCTCGCTACATTTTTAACACACCAACTACTTTGATGCAAGTTGGTTGGTTGGTTGGTTGTTTGGCCGAGTTTTATGGCATATCAACTGTTGTGGGTTGTTTAATGCCAAATCCTGCTTATATATTTGATTTCCAAGTAAATAGTGTGTCAGGAACCTTTTTAAAATGAGCCAGAGCTCATTTGTTATTACACAGTAAAACTGTTTCAAATATTGCTATTTATTGTTTGCACACAGTTAAATGGTTTTGAGTATTGCTATCAAGTATTAAGAGTTCTATTTACACATAGTTAAATGGTTTCAAGTATTGTTATTTATTGTTTGCACACAGTTAAATGGTTTCAAGCATTATAAACGATTGAATATTTCTGTTTGACTCATTAGTGATACTCGAACAGGTACTAGCGATCCGGGCCAGAGTGAACGTGAGAGGAATGGCTATGAAAGAGCATTCTACATTCCCCAAATCTTCAAGACTGGAGGCTCACCATCAGATTGTTTTGTTTCATATCCATGATACTCATTGGGGGAGTCTTACCCTTCTGCAGAGATGTAGTCGGTGTGTTCTACAGTCCTAGCTGACTGAGCAGGTATTTTCATGAAAATTAACGTTTCATTCATTGTTCATTTCTTTCATGGTAAATATAGTCTCAATTTTGATACTTTTTTTTTTATCAAACACACCTCGTTTTAATGAATTGAACAACATATTATGTATTTACCTCTGAATCATCCATTTGCGTATTTTCTCTTCATTTTCACTTCCTGAAAATAAACCATTGGTATGCAAAAGTAATTTGTACTTAAACCTTTAATGATACTGGGATCGTCTAACATACAAGGGAGATACATTAAATTATTTTGGTTGCTCTAGCGATAACAAGCTGAAAAAGCGCCATTATAGAGATCTACGCAAGCCTTACCCCCAAACACTGTTACGAATATCTGACCCCAACAATTTTAGTTAATGAAAAAACAAATTCCGTGCTTGTGCTAATACTAACGACCAGTACTTCCCATCGTCATTTAGAGTAATTATGTTTCCGACTGGTTACTCTGTCGGCTGGAGCCGGAGAATACACCGACTGCACGGGGGTACGACATCCCCACCACGAGTGTCCTAGATATGACACGAAACAATCTGATTAGGAGGCTCCTGTAACGCTTGAGCTTTGAGGAATGCGGAGTACCCCTTCATTGCCATTGCTTCTTGGCCTACCCTGGCCCGGAGTGGTCGCACTTGATAGAATCCTATCTATGGGTCAAATAAAACATTTTAACATTTAAACTGAGAGCAAAAAAATGACATACTAAATTGAATTGTTTGAAATAGAGCTGTTTGATCATTTAACTGTGTGTAAATAAATGACTGATGTTTAATTGAATTGTTAGTGATCCATAGCAATACTTGGAACCATTTAACTTTGTTGACTTATGCTAAATTGATTTGTTAGAAATAGAAGTATTTCATCCTTTAACTGTGTGTATCTATAAAATCTGTTTAATAATCATATATTTAGTATTTATGTAAAAACAGGATTTGGCATTGAATAACCTACAATAACACAAAACCAAACCAAACCTGGGTGTTCCATACATTTTCCTATTCATATCCCATTAATTTTTGGTTATCTTGCAATGCCATGCCGAGTTTGTATTGAGTCAATCCCTCCCACATGAAAAGAAAGTAACATAAAGTCGATTTTTAAGCGGAGTGCGGCTGGTTTTCCTTCTCCTAAATTGGTCTCCTAAATCACACTCAGCCCCGGTATTTGTCCATCGCAGAGTACAGGGAAAGAATAGACGGGTTCATGCTTCTCGTAAATAAATAATCCGGAATTAGTGTTTTAAAATAGGTCAAAACTTTTTGTTTGTATAAACTTGATAATATTTACCAACCCCTCCGCTCGGGCAGGATATGACACAAGGTCAATTTTTAAGCGGAGTTTAACAGGTTTAGATTCAGAGTTTTTCTTCTCCTAGACTAGTTGCCTCGCCAAGGCTGAAGAACCTAGTCTGCCCTACTGTTTACCCATAGCTGGAGGGAGAATATTTGGATTCATACCTTTCCCAAGGGTATTAGTGCTATGTGAAATGCAATCAGTCAGGTCCAGGATTTGAACTCGTATCGCCGTGTCCATTTCCTGCGACGATAACAACGGGCACCTCCATTTTTGTATAAACCTGATGGTCGAAGGTGTTGGTAACATAGTCTATATCTTTAATAGGAAGCCAATTGTTTTTAAGAAGTTGATTAGGTTTTTGATGTCTATTTTTTCAAATAGTTCCTTCATGCTATTTGCCTTATAAAAGTTTTTCCTGGTGTGGTTGAGTTTTGTGCATTTTTTACAATTATTTACTCCACACTAGAGGGAACCTCTCTGAAACTGGTGGACAAATTCACCTACCTAGGAAGGAGTGTTTCATCAACCGAAAAAGACATCGACACGAGGCTAATGAAGGCATGGACAGCTATCGATAAGCTATCGATCATATGGAAATCAGACCTGACTGATAAAATGAAACGCAATTTCTTCCAGGCAGCGGTCGTGTCGATACTACTGTATGGATGCACCACTTGGACGCTAACAAAACGGCTGGAGAAGAAGCCAGACGGCAATTACACAAGAATGTTGAGAGCAACATTGAACAAGTCCTGGAGGCAACACCCCACAAGGCACCAACTATACGGCCACCTGCCTCCCATCAAGAAAACTATCCAAGTTAGACGAACCAGACACGCAGGACACTGCTGGAGAAGCAGAGACGAGCTCATAAGTGATGCACTCCAATGGACCCCCACATATGGCCGAGCAAAAGCAGGACGACCAGCTCGAACATACATACAGCAGCTATGTGAGGATACGGGATGTAGCTCTGAAGACCAGCCGGAGGCGATGAACGATAGGGAGAAGTGGCGAGAGAGGGTCGAGGATATCCGTGCAAGCGGCACGACATGATGATGATGATGATGACAATATTCATACCGGTTCATCGGCTTATTGGGTAGAGTGTTCGCCAATGGTCTGTGAGGTCGCGTCTTACCGAAGACTTCAAAATGGTACTTGATACCTCCTTGCTTAACACTCAGCAATATAAGGTACGTAAAGTGGAGCAATCCAGGGAAAGGAGTAGCACCCATCCCTACATCTCGGTGTAGTAGCTATTGAAAAGGGAGCCTTCTGGTCGCCCTCGACTAAAGGGAGACAACTTTACTTTACTCTATTCATGCCGAGTAATTCTCCTTTTTCGGCATCTCTCCGGGCAATGGCAGAATTACGTAGCGGTGTTCATCTGCTATCCAAGTAACATGGTATAGTTTGTCCAGAGTTTCATGATACCAGAAGCAAGGAACACAGCTGGTTTAAATTCAGAGTTTACCTTCTCCTAGATTGATTGCTATACCAAGGCTGACCTACTATTCATGAATAGTTACCCAACGACTGAACCAGAGGACGAGACAAAGACGAAAGACAAGAGAGAGAGAGAAAGACAGAGAAAGAGAGGAAAATAGATAGTTTCTTGCCTTTCCGAAGTCTTAGTACTTGTCCAGGATTCAAACGACATCTCCGAGAAAAAGAAAACAAAAAAAAATTCTTAAAATTATATGGAAATTTGGAAACCGTTTTAACAATAACCAATCAAATGAAAAAGCTATTTTAAGAAAGCGTTTGATTTTTGGGCACGCACTAATTCCCAAACGTTCAAAAAAACTTGAAATGTAATATATATATATATATATATATATATTGTCATCCACAGACAGACTGTTTCGTTCTATCAGAACTCTTCAGTGTGGCTAGACACGCAGGACGCTCGATGCCGGGATCTAGCTGGTCGTCCTGCCTTTGCTCGTCCATATATATATATATATATATATGGACGAGCAAAGGCAGGACGACCAGCTAGAAGCTACATACAACAGCTCAGTGCCAATACAGGATGTAGCCTTGAAGACCTGCTGGAAACAATAGACGATAGAGAAGAGTGGCGGGAAAGGGTCAGGGATATCCGTGCTGATGGCGCGACATGATTATGATCTGTCCTATTCTCTCTCTCTCTCTCTCTATATATATATATATATATGTGTGTGTGTGTGTGTGTGTGTTTACAAATGATGGTTATTAAAAAGAAATGATTACTTTAAAACCATATAATGTGTATGAATTATTAGTATTAGATAGGAATACTAGAAACTGTACCACTATGTGCAAATTATTTATATTAGATTGGTATACTTGATATGAAGCAACTTTCTCCAAAAATATCTAAAGAAACAATTGCACAAAAATGAAAATATAAAAGTTTAATAAATGTGATTACCTAAGATCTTGGCATAAAATTCTCCTTGACGAGTTGACATGGCGAAATGAAAATCTATCAATCAATTACACACATACACACACACGTAAACACACACACACACACATATATATATATATATATATATATAGTAAGTAAAAGTAAAGTTGGCGACCGTAATCAAGGGTGACTAGAAGGCTCCCTTTTCAATAGCTACCACACCGAGGTGAAGGGGGGGGCAACCACTCGAGTCTGTTTCCTAATGATTATAAATGCATTTATTCTCAACTTAAATAAAGTTTAAGATATATCCATGTATCCTGATATATATATATATATATATATACATATGAAAGCATGTTTGTATACATATTATGTTCTGCATGTATATAGAGAAGAAAATTTGCCTACCATCCTCTAAAATCAGCCTTATAAATCCTACTTTTCGAAACAAGGAATTGAAAACATCTCATGAGTGGTTAGATACCTAGCTACCCGAGGCTTGAAGGCTGATCCGACATATTGAGTATCAATCATCTCTGTTACCCTTTCGTCTTAATCCACCATTTCCTATTCCAACCCAATATTAATAAATAATCATGGGGTTAGCGACCTGAACCGGAAGAGGCCAATTCCTTCTAAAATCTCGGAAATCAATAATTCCGTTGTCTAGAGTATTTTTCTTGGCATGATTGACTCTCAACTAATTAGATTTTCATTAGTCAGAATCGAAATACAAATATCTCAAATTTATACTCTTCAAAAGAAATTTATTTCATGAGGTCAAAGAACTGAAAAATGATTGTGAATATAATATTCACCCCCCTCCTCGCCAACGCACTCCCACGTTCAATGTTCTGTCTTGCCAAAAAGAGAGAGGCCATATTTGTCTCAGCCTCCCACCAGACAGGACTTGACACAAGTTTTTTTTTAAGTAGGGGTTTAGTGGGGGCGGAGGTCAGGCACGAACCGAGGCTAGAGCCCTCGTGGACATATGCTGATCTTCGGCTTACTTGGTCCACTGTGAGCCTGATCAACCTACTGCTGGATTTGTACTTACCCTATATATAATCTGAGCCCAGTACGTATGTCTGCACAGAGCTTGAACTATACCCGAAAGTCTAGTTCTATGCAATGCTTTGAAATGACGTCATCGCCCACCTGCAGGTGATCCAGCCGAAGACGGGAGCCATTGAATCTGTCCTTAACTTTGAAAAGCGTGTTTGAAGAGGAACCGGTACCTGTCTGAAGAGAGAGGCACATCCTACGGCAGTGATTCTCTACAAATTGTGAGGCTTCTTAGTAGGGTCAGATTTAGTCCTTAAGAGGCCCCTGGGTTAACAGAACTTGGGACCACTTCATCGCGTATGTTCGTCACACTCCGTCTCTATGAAAAGATATACGAAGGTTATTCAATAGATAAGGTTAATTTTGTCTACGGTGTCTGCAATAGGAAGGACTGTTTATAGTTTAACCCTTTTCAAGAATATCAAAAGTGATGGGTCATTTTATCTCCTAAAACACTATCAGGATGAACTTTTTCTTTACGGGTGAGTCAATGTATGGACTGTCTTTTCGATCCAAGTGGCAAACCCAAATTTTGCCCCCTCGTAGATATATTTTGATTAAACATTCTTTTCCGTACACATCCCATATTCTTCAGTAAATTTCACATGTTTTGCATTTCTATGCTATCAAATATTGAGTGACAAACCTCTGTTCAACCCTGAAGCATTAAATTTGATTACTAGCATTTTGAACAACCACAAAAATATTTTTTGCGAGAGTAAAATAATTTTGGCAATAAACCAATTCCAAACAAATCAATACAATCATTTGTGAAAAAATTATTTTGCTTTTTTTATATGACCTCCATTGATATTTATTGAATGGCCTTCATAGAAGAAAAAGTTCGTCTAATTTATAGAATGACCTTCATAGATTGATAAATAGATAAGTTTGTCTATTTTATTGAATGACCTTCATTGATAGATAAGTTCGTCTTATCAACTACCTTAATAGATCATTCATTCATAAGGTCATTAATTCATTCATTGAATTAATTCATTCAATGAAGTAGACGAACTTATTAATGACTTTAATATGTCATTTATGACGAACTTATTGATGACCTATATAATTTTTCCTTTCTGGGAAAATCTTAATATTAGAAATTGGATCAGTTAAATTTCCCCCAAACTGATCAACTATAAAATCTTATTAATGACCAATTTAGGTCAATTATGACTTAATAGGTCATTTATAAGATTTTATTTTTAAATTAGTCATTTATTAAGGTCATTTATGAAAGTCATTCAATAAATTAGACAAACTAATTCTTTCGATCATTCAATAAAATCAAACGAACTTATCAATCTATGAAGGTCATTCTATAAATTAGACTAATTTATTTTTATCAATGAAGGTCATTTAATAAATAAGACAAACTTATAAATTAGACGAATTTATCAATCTATGAAGGTCATTCAATAAATTAGACCAAATTTATCTATCAATGAAGGTCATTTAATAAATTAGACGAACTTATCAATCTATGAAGGTCATTCAATTAATAGTTTGAATAGTTTCGTCTAATTCATTGAATGATCTTGACTGAGATAGGTTCGTCTAATTTATTTAAAGGCCCTCATAGATGAGTTCGTCTTATTTATGGATGGATCTTGACTGATTAATAGATTGATAAGTTAATTCTAATTAATTGAATGACCTTCATAGATAGATAGATTGATCGATTTCCCTCATAATATTTTATATCGTATTTTTAATAATTTTGGGTGTCAAATCAAGAAGCATCAAAATCTAAATAGAGTTCCATCAAAGGGCCTTTTCAAAGGGTCCCAGCAAATTTAAGGGACCCATTCAAACGAAAAAGCCCAAATATTCTAAACTGTTTCAATTCACTTCAAAGGAGCCCCATTAAATCTGAAAATAAACAAACCTCTGTATGTATATCTTTATAATCAGATTTTTAGGCTATACGCGTTAAACAAAGATTTAATAAAGGCCATACGAGAGGAGTCTTGACGTTCTCCCTATTTTAGGAACCCTGGGTGATAGCCCTTATGTAAATCCTTCACTGCTTTTAAATTTTCTTAATTCATTAAAAGTTAATCCCTTTTTCTTTTCAGTTCAAAAGATGATTGAAAGTTTTTCGTTAATTGACGATTCATTTATCATAGAATCTATGGGATACAAATTTCTTCTAATCTTAAAACAAGCAATAAAAACATACTTAAGAACATTCTAGAAATTTTGGATCAAACCCGCATTAGCATTTAAATTACATTTTTATATTTTTCAACCAATCAGCTAAAAACATGGAATAGAACATTCTAGAAAATTAGGATCTGAAGTGAACTAACAGAAAACATTTAGGCTCGAAAATAAAATAGTAAAATACAAATCTGATTGGTCAATAAATGTCTACGCGCCAAGATTTTAGGGCGATTCTTTGATCCACCTGTAGGATATAAATAACACAGAGTTAGGAAGCCAGACACACAAGACACAAGCTTACACACAAACGAAGACACAGACGAACACAAGCCACTAAGCCAGTAGCCGATACTATGTCCAACCAATTCCTTTCCTTCCTCAACTAAAGTTCATGACCTCTTTTCAAATGGCCGAGAATTGTATTCAAAAGGAAAACCCGACAAACTTTCTTTCATCTACGAGACACTATGTCGCCACAATCATAGAACCCGCTATAAACTTAATGTAAGTGGGAACGACTTATTTACGGACTCTGATAACATGAACATACACACATCTTTCAACAAATTTGTTCTCTACTTCAAGCTTTATTTTCCAAAGGGCCATTTGCACATAATGTATTTTGTTTTTCATATTCTCTTATATGCATGTTAAATTGTTTGTTGTTTAATGTTCGTTGTGTTCTGTTCCATTTCTTTTGCGCGATTGTAATGTTTTGTGTTGTATTTGTAAGTAAGTAAAGTTAGCGACCATAGTCGAGGGTGACCCGAAGGCTCCCTTTTCGATAGCTACTACACCAAGGTGTAGGGGAGGGCGCTACTCCATTCCCTGGATTGCTCCATTTTACCCTTGAACCGTACCTTATAATGCTGAGTGTTAAGCAAGGTGGTATCAAGTTCCATTTTTAAAGTCTTTGGTATGACTCGACCTGGGATTGAACCCAGGTCTCCCGGGCCATTGGCGAACACTCTAACCGCTGGGCCATACTCCCCCCACAAATCCAGATTTAGTTTCTCGACAAATATTACATATTCATAAGTAAGTAAAGTAGGCGACCATAGTCGAGGGTGACCCGAAGGCTCCCTTTTCGATAGCTTACTACACCAAGGTGTAGGGGAGGGCGCTACTCCTTTCCCTGGATTGCTCCACTTTACCCTTGATCCGTACCTTATAATGCTGAGTGTTAAGCAAGGAGGCATCAAGTACCATTTTTTGGTATGACTCGACCTGGGATTGAACCCAGGTCTCCCGGGCGATTGGCGAACACTCTAACCGCTAGGCCAATGTCCGGTATAAATCATTAAAATTATGATTATATTTAAACGTAACCGTAAGCAATTAAAAAAAAAAGGCGAGCACACGGTAGCGAGATTTCTATTTGAGCAATTTACTTTTCTGTCCAGTAAGAAACCGAATCATCATTTCTTGAGGTCCGCGTAATTTTGAAAGTTTTTATAAAAATCTCTTTCTCAATCTACGTGTATTAAAATTTTTATTCTGTTTTTCAATCAATCTAGCTCGCTATATATCGATCAATCTATCTATCTATATTACTTGCTAGCTTGCAAAAATCTTCTATTTATCGATCTAGCTAGATAGCTAGCAAGCAAAAATTTTCCATCTATCTATCTAGCTTGCAAAATTTTTCTTATATATATATATATATATATAGCTAGCTAGCTATCAAAATGGGTCGACAATTGAATACCTTTTTTTTTCTTTACTATTCATCAGCAGGATTCTTTCTTTAAAAAAATCATACCTACCAGCATGTCCAGCGTTCTTCGTCCATTTCAACATTTTCCTGGATTATATACGTCTGTACCTTAAAATGTCTATTCGTGATTTTAAAATTTCCGAGGCACATACATTTGAAAAAGCCAGACTTATAGGATGAGAAGTTCGTCGAAAACAAGGAATGATTCGAAATCTTTCTCGATAAACGAACGGAACATAAATTGAGAATTCTTCAGGTGATTTACCGCGACCGCGGATAGGAATGTTGAGTCTTGTAACCGTATCCCCAGTAAGATGAAGGCCAGAGGTGAAATGCGGCCGAAATGTAGTGAAAGAAGAAACAACACAAAAAAAAAAAACAAAAAAAAAAAAAACTACCAAGATGAGGACAAAAAGTCCGCAATAATTAAAAATTAATACTCAAATTAAGAAGCCTCATCTCAAAATGATTCCAATTAAAAACAGGAACATAATTTCTATACAATATTTCTAATAAGTCAAATGACGTAATTTAAAACAAACTCTGATTCATAAACCAAACGGTTAACTTTTTCTTGTTATACAAATTTTCCAAGGTTTTTATATTTTACACTTTTTACACATCCATCGTTAATTTAACATAACTAAAATCATCCCTCATAGCCCTGATGATGGTTCATTTGAACCGAAACGCTATAGTGTCGACTTTGCTTCTCAATAAATCTCTTTCTACTTGGATTACCTTGTTATCAATTTTTCTTTACAAATTGTCGGATTACAATCCATTATTTACTTCCATATATATATATATATAGATTGAGAGAGAGAGAGAGAGAGAGAGTATTTCTATCGATTATCTTTTTTGGATTGCGTGGTAACTTTTATTGTCTGTAAGATATGGATGCTACATCAAATTTAAGATAATAATGTTGATATCAATTCTCAAATATACATAACAATTTGAAAATATTCTACCATTTTTAATATTGTTACTTCGGTACTGTAGCCGTGTCGGTACTACCGTATGATTGCACCATTTGAACTCTAACGAAACACCTCGAGAAAAAGTTTGATGCAAATTACACAATGATGCTATGTGCTGTTTTGAATAAATCCTGAAAGCAGCGCCGGACAAAATAGCTATTGAACAGCCACTTACCTCCCATCTCACAAACTATCAAAATTAAGCAAGTAAGACATGTTGGGCACTGCTGGTGATGTAAGGACAAACTCAAGAGATGTATTATTATGGACTACTACACATGGACATACTTGTGTTGCACCTCCAGCAAAGTACTCTTGGACTGAGAATTCCGTCAAGAGCAATAGTGGAAAGGTACTGAGAGAGAGAGAGAGACAGACAGACAGAGACAGAGAGAGACAGGCAGACAGACAGAATTTGGCTTGGTTTGGTTTGGTTTTATGGCATATCAAATATTATTGGTTATTTAATGCTAAATCCTCTTTATACTTATATATTAAATATAAAAATTGGTTTGGTTTGGGTTTGTGGCCAATCAAACATTGTGGGTTATTTAATGCCGAATTCTCTTTACACATATATATTGAATATATGGAATTTACTTTTGGTAAGGTTTATGGCATATCAACGATTGTAGGTTATTTAATGCCAAATCCTCTTTATACATATATATTAAATATATAGGTTTGCCTTGATTGGGTTTTATGGGATATCAACCATTGTAGGTTATTTAACGCCAAATACATTTTTATGTAAATAATCAGTTCTATTTAAAACAATCCAGTTTAACATGAGTAAACAGTTTAATTGTCAAAAACATTTCTATTTCAAACTATTCAAGCAGTTATATATAACAATTCAATTTAGTGTAAATACAGTTTCAATGTCAAAAAACAGATCTATTTCAAATAATTCAGTTTAGCATAGGCAGGCAGTTTAGATGTAAGTACGATTTAATTGTCAAAAACATTTCTATTTCAAGCTATTCAGTTTAATCAAACAATTTAATTTCGGATAAGTATGCCGTTAGTTCTATTTAACCCATAGATAGAGCCATATCAGGTGCTACTACACCGGGCCAGAGTGGACCTGGGAGCAATGGCAATAAAGGGGTACTCCGTATTCCCCAAAGCTCCAGCATTACTTGGACCTCACCATCAGACTGTTTAGTGTCATATCCAGACCCTCATGGGGGGGGTTTACTCCTCTGCATAGGTGCAGTCAGTGTATTTTACAGCTCCAGTCGACTGAGCAATACACAGAGTTAAATGTCAAACAGTTTTATTTTAGATAATTCACTTCAGCATAAGTACACAGTTTAAACGTCAAAACAGTTCTATTTCGAGCAATTCAGTTTAGCATTAGTACGCCGTTAAAAAATCAAAATAGTTCTATTTTAAACTATTCAGTTTAGCATAAATACGCAGTTTAAATGCAAAAATCAGAATAGTGAAAGAAACACTGTTTAATTTCTATTTAACCTATAGATAGGAGCCATATCAGGTGCTGAGTGGACCTGGGAGCGATGGCTATAAAAGCATTCCCCAAAGCTCCAGCATCACTGGAACCTCAGATTGTTTAGTGTCATATTCAGGATACTCATGGGGGCGGGGTCTTACCCTCTGTAGAGGTGCAGTCGGTGTATTCTATAGCCCCAGCCGACTAGGCAAATTAAATATATAGGATTTGGCTTGTTTGGGTTTGATGGCATATCAACCATTGCAGGTTATTTAATGCCAAATCCTCTTTATACATATATATTGAATATATAGGATTTGGCTTGTTTGGGTTTGATGGCATATCAACCATTGCAGGTTATTTAATGCCAAATCCTCTTTATACATATATATTGAATATATAGGATTTGGCTTGTTTGGGTTTGATGGCATATCAACCATTGCAGGTTATTTAATGCCAAATCCTCTTTATACATATATATTGAATATATAGGATTTGGCTTGTTTGGGTTTGATGGCATATCAACCATTGCAGGTTATTTAATGCCAAATCCTCTTTATACATATATATTGAATATATAGGATTTGGCTTGTTTGGGTTTGATGGCATATCAACCATTGCAGGTTATTTAATGCCAAATCCTCTTTATACATATATATTGAATATATAGGATTTGGCTTGTTTGGGTTTGATGGCATATCAACCATTGCAGGTTATTTAATGCCAAATCCTCTTTATACATATATATTGAATATATAGGATTTGGCTTGTTTGGGTTTGATGGCATATCAACCATTGCAGGTTATTTAATGCCAAATCCTCTTTATACATATATATTGAATATATAGGATTTGGCTTGTTTGGGTTTGATGGCATATCAACCATTGCAGGTTATTTAATGCCAAATCCTCTTTATACATATATATTGAATATATAGGATTTGGCTTGTTTGGGTTTGATGGCATATCAACCATTGCAGGTTATTTAATGCCAAATCCTCTTTATACATATATATTGAATATATAGGATTTGGCTTGTTTGGGTTTGATGGCATATCAACCATTGCAGGTTATTTAATGCCAAATCCTCTTTATACATATATATTGAATATATAGGATTTGGCTTGTTTGGGTTTGATGGCATATCAACCATTGCAGGTTATTTAATGCCAAATCCTCTTTATACATATATATTGAATATATAGGATTTGGCTTGTTTGGGTTTGATGGCATATCAACCATTGCAGGTTATTTAATGCCAAATCCTCTTTATACATATATATTGAATATATAGGATTTGGCTTGTTTGGGTTTGATGGCATATCAACCATTGCAGGTTATTTAATGCCAAATCCTCTTTATACATATATATTGAATATATAGGATTTGGCTTGTTTGGGTTTGATGGCATATCAACCATTGCAGGTTATTTAATGCCAAATCCTCTTTATACATATATATTGAATATATAGGATTTGGCTTGTTTGGGTTTGATGGCATATCAACCATTGTAGGTTATTTAATGCCAAATCCTCTTTATACATATATATTGAATATATAGGATTTGGCTTGTTTGGGTTTGATGGCATATCAACCATTGCAGGTTATTTAATGCCAAATCCTCTTTATACATATATATTGAATATATAGGATTTGGCTTGTTTGGGTTTGATGGCATATCAACCATTGTAGGTTATTTAATGCCAAATCCTCTTTATACATATATATTGAATATATAGGATTTGGCTTGTTTGGGTTTGATGGCATATCAACCATTGCAGGTTATTTAATGCCAAATCCTCTTTATACATATATATTGAATATATAGGATTTGGCTTGTTTGGGTTTGATGGCATATCAACCATTGTAGGTTATTTAATGCCAAATCCTCTTTATACATATATATTGAATATATAGGATTTGGCTTGTTTGGGTTTGATGGCATATCAACCATTGCAGGTTATTTAATGCCAAATCCTCTTTATACATATATATTGAATATATAGGATTTGGCTTGTTTGGGTTTGATGGCATATCAACCATTGCAGGTTATTTAATGCCAAATCCTCTTTATACATATATATTGAATATATAGGATTTGGCTTGTTTGGGTTTGATGGCATATCAACCATTGCAGGTTATTTAATGCCAAATCCTCTTTATACATATATATTGAATATATAGGATTTGGCTTGTTTGGGTTTGATGGCATATCAACCATTGCAGGTTATTTAATGCCAAATCCTCTTTATACATATATATTGAATATATAGGATTTGGCTTGTTTGGGTTTGATGGCATATCAACCATTGCAGGTTATTTAATGCCAAATCCTCTTTATACATATATATTGAATATATAGGATTTGGCTTGTTTGGGTTTGATGGCATATCAACCATTGCAGGTTATTTAATGCCAAATCCTCTTTATACATATATATCAAATATATAGGATTTGGTTTGGTTGGGTTTGATGGCATATCAACCATTGCAGGTTATTTAATGCCAAATCCTCTTTATACATATATATTGAATATATAGGATTTGGCTTGTTTGGGTTTGATGGCATATCAACCATTGCAGGTTATTTAATGCCAAATCCTCTTTATACATATATATTGAATATATAGGATTTGGCTTGTTTGGGTTTGATGGCATATCAACCATTGCAGGTTATTTAATGCCAAATCCTCTTTATACATATATATTGAATATATAGGATTTGGCTTGTTTGGGTTTGATGGCATATCAACCATTGCAGGTTATTTAATGCCAAATCCTCTTTATACATATATATTGAATATATAGGATTTGGCTTGTTTGGGTTTGATGGCATATCAACCATTGCAGGTTATTTAATGCCAAATCCTCTTTATACATATATATCAAATATATAGGATTTGGTTTGGTTGGGTTTGATGGCATATCAACCATTGCAGGTTATTTAATGCCAAATCCTCTTTATACATATATATTGAATATATAGGATTTGGCTTGTTTGGGTTTGATGGCATATCAACCATTGCAGGTTATTTAATGCCAAATCCTCTTTATACATATATATTGAATATATAGGATTTGGCTTGTTTGGGTTTGATGGCATATCAACCATTGCAGGTTATTTAATGCCAAATCCTCTTTATACATATATATTGAATATATAGGATTTGGCTTGTTTGGGTTTGATGGCATATCAACCATTGCAGGTTATTTAATGCCAAATCCTCTTTATACATATATATCAAATATATAGGATTTGGTTTGGTTGGGTTTGATGGCATATCAACCATTGCAGGTTATTTAATGCCAAATCCTCTTTATACATATATATTGAATATATAGGATTTGGCTTGTTTGGGTTTGATGGCATATCAACCATTGCAGGTTATTTAATGCCAAATCCTCTTTATACATATATATTGAATATATAGGATTTGGCTTGTTTGGGTTTGATGGCATATCAACCATTGTAGGTTATTTAATGCCAAATCCTCTTTATACATATATATTGAATATATAGGATTTGGCTTGTTTGGGTTTGATGGCATATCAACCATTGCAGGTTATTTAATGCCAAATCCTCTTTATACATATATATTGAATGTATAGGATTTGGCTTGTTTGGGTTTGATGGCATATCAACCATTGCAGGTTATTTAATGCCAAATCCTCTTTATACATATATATTGAATATATAGGATTTGGCTTGTTTGGGTTTGATGGCATATCAACCATTGCAGGTTATTTAATGCCAAATCCTCTTTATACATATATATTGAATATATAGGATTTGGCTTGTTTGGGTTTGATGGCATATCAACCATTGCAGGTTATTTAATGCCAAATCCTCTTTATACATATATATTGAATATATAGGATTTGGCTTGTTTGGGTTTGATGGCATATCAACCATTGCAGGTTATTTAATGCCAAATCCTCTTTATACATATATATTGAATATATAGGATTTGGCTTGTTTGGGTTTGATGGCATATCAACCATTGCAGGTTATTTAATGCCAAATCCTCTTTATACATATATATCAAATATATAGGATTTGGTTTGGTTGGGTTTTATGGCATATCAACCATTGTAGGTTATTTAATGCCAAATACTCTTTATACGATATATATTCAATATATAGGATTTGGTTTGGTTGGGTTGCTGGCATATCAACCATTGTAGGTTATTTTATGTAAAATCCTCCTTATACATATATATTGAATATATAGGATTTCTAAACACATTTTGTTGATAACAAATGTCCCCGCACAAGAAGTATGTGACACAAGGCCAATTATTAAACGGAGTTTAATAAGTTTGAATTGACCTGTTGCCATACCAAGGTTAAACAGCTAAGTCAACAGCCTCCATATTTACCCATATTTGGAAGAAGAAAAGTTAGTCATATCTTTCCCTAGGGTATTAGCGGAAAGTGAAATGTAATTAGCCTCGTCCAGGAATTGAACTCGATTTGCCATGTCAATTTACATCAACAGTAACCATTACACCACGAACACCTCTGTCTGTCTATCTTTCTGCCTGTTTGTTTCTCTCTCTCTCTCTCTCTCTCTCTCTCTCTCTCTTTTTTCTTCTCTCTCTCTTTCTCTCTCTCTCTTTCTCCCTTTTCCTCTCTTTCTCGCTCTCTGTTTCCCCCTCACTCTCTTTCTCTCTCCCTCCTTCTCTCTCTCTCTTTCTCTCTCCCTCTCTTTCTCTCTTTTTCTTCCTCTCTCTCTTCCTCTCTCTTCCCCTTTTTCTGTTTCCCCCTCGCTCTCTTTCTCTCTCTCTCCCCCTCTCTCTCTGTCTCTCTTTCTCAATATATCTATATACATATTTATATGTCCATATGTGTATGTAATTATGTACGTTTAGGTGTTTATATATATATATATATATATATATATATATATATATATATATTAAAAAGTCCGCAAATGAATTTGAATTTGGTATTTTAGGTTTAAATTTAATACATTTTTGCTCTCTCTCTCTCTCTCCCTCTTTCTCTCTCTATTTCTCTCCTTCTCTCTATCTGAATCATACGCAGATAGTTGTCGACTAACTAATATATATATATATATATATAACCTTTTTGACTGCTCGTACCTGTCACCCTTTGCACTATGACTTTATTTTTTGTGTGGGAAGTGCGGAAGAACACAAGCTCTATCGAGCAAGCGATCGTCGTTCGAGTGAGTAGACACAGACTTTTGGAGCCGTCTGCGTTTGTGTGATGGAAGCCGAGAACAAATCAAGTGACGAGAAAGTTGGCGCCGATTTTTTGCCGCCAATTTGGTGCCGGGGCTCGTCAAGAGATCTTTCTTCAATCGTGGCGTAACTGACCCCGCTTTCTGAACCTGCTTGGCGTCCCTGAATTATACACAATTGGTCCCGTTAAAATAGGGACAGAACGGGTATTTGCGCAATTTGTCTCAAATAATAGTCGCCCAGTTATGCAAAACAGTGGGACGTCATTATCCGTGGGAGATAAATTTTCAAAGTCACCCTCCCGACCGCGGATAGTAAAATACGCGGATAATGACGAATCATACATTGATATTTGTCGACTTTCGCCTGGTTTAGCTTCTGACCGACTAGTTATAAATCGATTAGTCGTAAGTCAGACTGCTATATATTCGTCGATCTATCTATCTATCTATCTCTGGACGATGTCTACCGCGCCAGACATATCTCTCAATTATGTATTTCAGTAAGGTAAAGTTTTAATGCTATAGATTTTGGCAATCAATAATACCTAATAATACCTGTTTTGATTGTAGAATGTTATAGTAATATCAAAATCAAGGAATTTTTGGCTTGGAAGATATTTAACTTCTTTAAGATATAATCTTTAAAGGTGTACTTAATTTTGGGTGATATTGAACCGGCCCATTGGCCGTGTGGGCATACAGTTAAATGGTTTCTCTTAAAAAAATGGTACTTGATGCCTCCTTGCTTAACACTTATCATTACAAGTGACAGATCAAGAGTAAAGAGGAGCAATCCAGGGAAAGGAGTAGCGCCTGACTCAACACTTCGGTGCAGTAGCTAATGAAAAGGGAGCCTCTGGGTCACTCTTGACTCCGGTTACCAACTTTTACTTTACTTTATATAAATATGATACAACTGGGTGCATAAGACAAAACCCTTACTTTTCTCGTTAAAATGTAGGTTTTGGGCTGTACTCGCTGTATAAGACTACCAACTCCAAGGCGGCCTCTCATCAAATGCAAATGCCCGCTCGACTGGGTCTGAAGAATACGTCGTCTGCATTTCTGTAGAGGGGTAAGTCCCTACCCTCTAAAAAGTGTTATGGATATGACACTATGCCATCAAATGGTGAGCCTCCAATGCTGGAGCGTCGAGGAATGCAGAGTACCTCTTCACAGTTTCTCTCTGACACGGTGGGGTGTGTCCGCGTGGATGTAATGGGTAAGGCGATGGACTCCAGTCGCGCTATTTCGTTCACTTTCGGTCAAATACCCTTGGGAAAGGTATGAGCCCCCTTATCCTCCCAGCTATGGGTTAAATAGTACCACTACTGTTCTTCTAGGAGAATGGCTTTGGCATTGAATAACCTTCAAAGGTTGATATGCCATTAAACAAGGAAACCAATCTCTGACACGGAACGGTAGTACCTGATGGAGTTGAATAGAACTGATTACCTTTTAAGAGTTTGTGGGAGGGATGTCCTCGTGGTGTAATGGTTAAAGCGATGAACTGCGGAATCGTAGTACGCGAGTTCGTACTCCAGTCGCGCTATTACGTTCACTTTCGGGCAAAATACCCTTGGGAAAGGTATGAACCCCCTTATTCTCCCTCCAGCTATGTGCAAATAGTAGGACAGACTAGGTTCTTCAGCCTTGGTGAGGCAACTAGTCTAGGAGAAGGAAAACTCTGAATTCAAACCTGTTAAACTCCGCTTAAAAATTGACCTTGTGTCATATCCTGCCCGAGCGGAGGGGTTGGTAAATAGTACCTTTTAAGAGTTTGTAAACAAATGAGTGATGATAAATTTAATTGCTACAATTAGATAGCAATACTTTGAACCTTTTAACAGTGTGCAAATAAATGAATGGTTTGGTTTGGTTTGGTTCTATGGCATATCTACCATTGAAGGTTTTTAATGCCAAATCATATTTATACATATATATTTGATAAATGATTTCTAAACACATTTTGTACATAACATTTTTTTTTTGGCACACAGTTAAATGGTTTCTCTTATTTCTTTCTAATTCGGATAATTCTACTTACGATTAATTATTTGTTTGCACACAGTTAAATGTTTTCAAGTATTGATATTTAACACTGACAATTCAATAAAACATCAGTCATTTGTTCACACACAGTTAAATGATAAAACAGTTCTATCTCTAACTATATTTTTGGTATAGTTGTTTTTTTATTGTTTGTTTTATTTTTTGTTTTTTATCTGTTTTTTTGGGGGGGCGGGGGCACACGGTCCTATCGAATACAAATAATATTTAAACTCATCTATTTATATTTACATATTTACCAAGCCCTCCGCTCGGGCAGGATATGACACAAGGTCAATTTTTAAGCGGAGGTTTAAATTCAGAATTTTTCTTCTCCTAGACTAGTTGCCTCACCAAGGCTGAAGAAATCAGTCTGTCCTACTATTTACTCATAGCTGGAGGGAGAATAATTGGATTCATACCTTTCCCAAGGGTATTAGTGCTATGTGTCAGAGTAGACCTGGGAGCGATGGCAATGAAGGGTTACTCCACATTTCTCAATGTTCGAGCATTACTAGGGACTCACAAACTGATTGTCTTAGGTCATATTATGGACAATCGTGACGGAGTCTTACTCCTCTGCAGAGATGCAGTTGGTGTATCCTACAGCCCCAGCCGACTGGGCGTTTTGATGGAAGAATGACTGAGATTACTGAAAATTAACTCACACAAGTTTCATAGCGTGAGAAGGGGTATATATACATGTAATCATGACAAGCCATCAGCCCAGATATCACTGACACTCTCTCGCCACCCTTCTCTATCGTCCATTGCTTCTGGCAAGTCTTCAGGGCTAATACCTGTATTGGCACAGTTGTTGTATGTAGGTTCTAGCTGGTCGTCCTGCCTTTGCTTGTCCATGTGAAGTGTTCCACAGAAGTATGTCACTTATGAGTTCGTCCCTACTTATTGAGACTCATATTAGCGAAGAAGTTGTACCTAAGATGACGTATACAAATAGAAAAATCAATAAAAAATGAGTTGGGAGTTTCGCGGAGTAAATAAAGACAAAACAAACATACGTTTCCAGACTTTTTTCGTAGGGGCCCTTTATTGATAGCACACACATGAAGCTCTAGTCCCCTTCGAAGTAATCTCCTCCGGCTGCCATGCACTTGTTATACCGTTCCAACAACTTCTGGAAGGCCCCATCGAAGTCATCTTGTGTGAGAGTGTCAATGACCTTCGTCACAGCCTCTTTCATATCCTCAATTGTCTCATAACGACAGCCCGTGAGCTTGGGGAATAAGCAAAAGTCACAGGGAACAAGGTCTGGACTATGGGGAGGATGAGGAACTGTCGTGATGCCCATCTTGGTCAAATAGTCTGTGACAAGGACGGAGTTGTGGACTGGTGTATTGTCCTGGTGGAAATGCCACTGGCCCGATTTCAAGAGTGCTGGCCTCTTCCCTAGGAATCTCTTCCTGAACTCCCTTAAAAACTCAACATAATAACCCTAACCCTAACCCTTTGGCCAATCAACTCTGGTGTATTGACTTCCTTACTCCTCCCACACCTCTCATCATCCCTCACAGACTACCTGCCTTTCTTGAATCTCTTATACCACTCAAAAACTGATGCTCGATTCATGTAAGATGGTCGAAAAGCAGTCTGAAGCATTCTATGCGTTTCTGTGGCATCATTTTTTCCAAGTTTAAAACAGAATTTTATTGCATATCGTTTTTCTAAAGTGTCTTCACATCCAGATTGCATTTTTGAAATTCACCAGCTGTAACAATCAGGCTTTAGGAGGGTGTATTCCAATTGATGCCTTTCTCTCAGCCTTGTTTGGAACTTTTTTCTATGGCAATAGGAAAGATAATCGAGATCCACTTACATTTTCCAGCGTCTTTGACAAATCAGAAGAATGCAAAGCAGTTAAAGAGACCAAACTATTTTGGATTCCTATCTGAAGAAATTGGACGACATTCATATTTGGTTTCTTGGATGACAAACTATGAACTATTTTTTGTTCCAGTCTATGGCTCCCTGACCATGCTCACGATACTTTAACAACCAAGAGAAGGAGGAAGCTTCAGTAAAGGAATTCTTCGCTTTGGAATGTAACGTAATTGAACAGCTCATAGAAAACTGAAATTGAATAAATAAAAAATAAAAAATAAAGCAGCCAATCTTAGACAGGTCAGACCAAAACTCCGTTGTAATTAAAAATTACTAAGGAAAACTGGAGGTCCGAATATCGTACGCATGTGTAGAGCGAGCGGAAGCGAATGTTCCTATCGCCGACTGGGAGGGGATGACTCGTGTCTTTTAGGCAATTGACGTTGAGACGAGATAAGGTAAAGACGCAAGTTGAACACCAGTGACGAAGATGTAAGGAGACGAAAGTTTACGAGCCCCATTTTTTTAGGGGGGCTCCAGTGGAAGTCTTAAATTAAAAGTCAATGTTTGTGTCTACTCATTTTTTCTCACTAGGATATGTTGCTTATCTTTATCTAGCTAACGCGGTTTCCACAGTCTCCTTCTTTCTTCCGGTGGCTACCCACAAGTGGTAAGTAAAGTAAAGTTGGCGATCATAGTCGAGGGTAACCTGAAGGCTCCCTTTTCAATAGCTACTACACCAAGGTGTAGGGGAGGGCGCTACTCCTTCCCTGGATTGCTCTACTTTACCCTTGATCCGTACCTTATAATGCTGAGTGTTAAGCAAGGAGGCATCAAGTACCATTTTTTGAGTCTTTGGTATGACTCGACCTGGGATTGAACCGAGGTCTCCCGGGCCATTGGCGTTTCCTGCCGTTCGTCGAATTTTAGCACGGCGCGGTCACAACCAGGTCCTAGAGGTACGAATGTCTCTTTGGTACCGCAACGATACCGGAAAACAAGATCCAGTATCGCCGTGAGATCAAAGTGTTATAAAATAGCCGAGGGATTTTGGTTCATGCCCTTGAGTTTAGTTAGGCTGAGAACCTTTCGGCTCAGCACATGGGTTAGTTAGGTGCAACATTGAAGCAGGTGTTAACGCGGGTGCGCGCGGGCGGATGGAGGTGTCACTCAGATGTCATAATAGTCCGAAAAGAACCGAGGTAACAGGGTGCGGGTGACGTCACGCACCGGAAGTGCGCGGAGATTTGTGTGAGAATTTGAAGAGAGAAAGAGTTGGGTACTAGACGCCAAACGAGAAGGATCGACTTCTGGAGCTCGCAGGCGCGAGGCGAACTTGCGCCCTATGGGGGCCGATCGAGTTGGGGGCCAAATTAATAAGACAGCATAGCAAGATTGTGTCTCTCCTCCTTACGTCGAAACCTTTAACTCAAAGTTAATAAAAAGGTTTCGTACCTGAACAAGAAGTCGTTACGTGTTTTCGAATTTCGAGATTTATATGTTCTATTGTTATGAACACTATCTGTCTATTTCCCAAATGGCCGTATCTGCTGCTGGTACAAAAGAAAGAACTGGCAGAAAGGTGGCTTCAAATAGTGCAATGTGATGTCCTCAATTTTGAATGCTAGGCAGCTTTTGTTGTAAGCAGAAAAATAAAGCAAATATGTTTACAAGATATTGCAGAACTTTTGATTCATTCTCGTATTTTTCTAATTTGTTTTCAAATACTGCTTTTCTTTGATATGCTCAGCGTCCTTTTACAAAATTCATATACAGTTGAGCCTCGACTTACGAAAACCTCACTATTAGAAAAATTCAGAATACGAAACGGGCTTTGAAGATATTTTCGTCCCATTTAACAAAAGAATATACAAGATACGAAAAGGAAAATCGAAATTCTTAATTTTATGTATTCATTTAAATTAAGTGACGTAAACTTACATATGAATTCTGCCATCTGACAAAATACCCTTCGCTTCCTCCTACTTCTTCGACATCAAACTCATCTCACACCACCTTTGGGTACATCCACCCGACTCGAAAGGTAAAGTGTCATTATTCAGAACAAAATTTATTATTATTTTTCATTGATTTTCTAATTTTCTCATTGGTTTTTAACATTTGTGTTTACACAAATGTTAAAAACCAATGAGAAAATTAGAAAATCTAACGATTTAGAAAATCTAACGATTTAGAAAATCTAACGATTTAGAAAATCTAAACGATTTAGAAAATCTAACGAACATAGAAAATCTAACGAACATAGAAAATCTAAACGATTTAGAAAATCTAACGAACATAGAAAATCTAACGAACATAGAAAATCTAACGATTTAGAAAATCTAACGATTTAGAAAATCTAACGATTTAGAAAATCTAACGATTTAGAAAATCTAAACGATTTAGAAAATCTAACGAACATATTCCTTCGGGTGGTTATAAAATTTACACTTTATACGACTACTTTTTAGGGACTGGAGCAAATTACACCATTTATAGGATAAATCTTATCCCAGAATAAGAAAATTCCAAGATAAAAAATCCCTTCCGGAAAGAATTAATATCGCATCTTGAGGTATCACCGGAAATGATTTTTAAAAAAATAATGCTCCTGTATATACCATTGCTAGATAGAAAAAATAACATTTCCCTGTCTCCATTCGACCATTCACTGAGTTTAAAGTACGAGGTGTATACGATAAGTTTCCAGACTTTTTTTTTTACAGGCATTTAAAATTGTCGTAGACTCTTGAAAATTCACTATGTTATTGCTATACATCTTATGAGATAACTGACCAATTTTTATGATTTCACATTTAAATCAACAGCTGCAGCAGCAATTGGAATACACCCTACTAAAGCCTGATTGTCACAGCTGGTGAATTTCAAAAATGCAATCTGGACGTGAGGACACTTTAGAAAAACGATATGCAATAAAATTCTGTTTTGAACTTGGAAAAAATACTGACACAGAAACGTATGGAATGCTTCAGACTGCTTTTCGACCATCTTGCATGAATCGAGCATCAGTTTTTGAGTAGTATAAGAGATTCAAGAAAGGCTGGAAGTCTGTGAAGGATGATGAGAGGTGTGGGAGGAGTAAGGACGTCAATACACTAGAATTGATGGGCCAAAGGGTTAGGGTTAGGGTTATTATGTGGAGTTTTTAAGGGAGTTCAGGAAGAGATTCCGTCGGAAGAGGCCAACACCCTTCAAATCGACTCAGTGGCATTTCCACCAGGACAATGCATCAGTACACAACTTCATCCTTGTCACAGACTATTTGACCAAGATGGACATCAACACAGTTCGTCATCCTCCCTACAGTCCAGACCTTGCTTCCTGTGACTTTTGGTTATTCCCTAAGCTCAGAGGCTGTCTTTATGAGACAATTGAGGAGATTAAAGATGTGACCAAGGTCATTGACACGCTCACGCAAGATGACTTCGATAGGGCCTTCCAGAAGTTGTTGGAACGATACAACAAGTGCATGGCAGCCGGAGGAGATTACTTCGAAGGGGACTAGAGTTTCATGTGTGTACTATCAATAAAAGTGCCCATACGAAAAAAGTCTGGAAACTTATCGTATGTGCCTTGTACGTCTTCAGACAGAAGATGTTCCCAATTTGTAGACCAGAGGAAGAAAGACGCGCCAAATTCCTGCGAAGATTTTGGGACGATTTTATGGCGGGAAAGAATAATCACCGAATTCCAGGTTACTTGTCAGGAGTGTGTCTACGGCGAGGGGAGGTAGAGACAAGCTGAGAGAGGTCTGAACGGGGCCTTGGCAGGAATCCACAATTGGCAAACGATGACACATTAGACACTACGCCCAAAATCATGGTCTGTCATCCAAGAAACAAAAAAAGAATGTCGTTCAATTTCTTCTGAAAGGAATCCAAAATAGCCAGGTCTTTTTAACTGCTTCGCATTCTTCTCTTGTTTTGTCAAAGACGCTGGTAGATGTAAGTGGATCTCAATTATCTTTACAAATTGATACTATCGCTATAGGAAAAAGTTCCAAACTAGGCTGTGAGAAAGGCATGAATCCAAACCTCCCTACGTTCTTTTAATAGATTTCCAGATGTATCATGACAAAAATCTCCGTTTCAGCAGACAATGATGATTGATGGAGATGAAGCGGGATTGAATGAGACTCTCGACAATTACTGTCTCTCTTATCCAAACAATTGCAGTAAAATTCGATTTTCCGTGGAGCCAGCCTCGGTTATCACAATTTCCTTTTGTAAATTCATTGATTGCATATTTTGAGTTCTGATTTAAAAGTATATATGTTTGAGATGGTTCTGCCTTAAAAGATTCTGATTCAATAAGTTCTTTTCCAACATGATTAAATCAACAAAAATCTAGTCATTTGTAGGCAAAGAGGGACCGAGAGAGAAGAGCTTTGGGGAATTGGACGACCCCCAAACTATCTAACCTTTCCATGCAGTAACATTAAAATTCTGCCCCACAACCCCGTAGAACAATCCTTACACATCACAATAAATTCACCTTCATTCTTTTTAAATAGTTATTTATTTTGTACATTTCGAGTCAGTATTCAAACGTAGACATATTTGAACAGGTTTGGGCTAAGAAAGGCATGAATCCAATTTTCCCTACATTTTTTACCATTTCAAGATATGACAAAATTGACAAAAATCTCGGCTCTGTCAGACCATGAGAACTGTCAGAGCTGACCACAGATGAATGAGAACCCTCCCCCATGGGAATCTTACTTTTTCCAGCAGTAGCAAGGAAATTATGTCACCCTTGGAAATGATTTAAAAGAGTTTGATTCTTTAAGAGAGGCATGAATCCAATTTTCCATACGTCTTTTTCAATTTCCAGATATCTTGACAAAATCAACAAAAGTCATGTCACTGGCTGGCCCCAGTAAGTGACAAAAAATAGCCGTGAGTAAACGGGTAAACCACTCTCCCGTGATTACTTCATCTTGCCAAGAAGTAGTAATAAGATTATCTTACCCGTGTAAGCAACGTAGGATATCACAATTATTTCCTCTTTTTTTTTTCTTTTTTTGTTATTACATTTTTCGAGTTCTTATTCAAAGGTGGATAACAGAGGAATGGTTCTGGGTTTAAAAAAAGAATTTTTATGGTATGTACATAATTGTTACTGCTGTAAGTTCGCACCCATGTGAGTGTGTGTGTGAGTGTGTGTGCGTATTTGCGAGTGTGTGTTGTGAAGGGGTGGATGGGATGAAAGGAAAACGGTTTTGGTGATGAAGAATACAAGGCTCGTCTAAGAATTCGGTGAATTGATCGGAACAGGAAGTCAGGAAATAAAGTCAAGAAGTGTAAGAGAGAAAAAAAAAGGAAAAGGTAAGAGTTTTGTTGTGAAAGAAAGAAAGAAAGAAAGAAAGAAAGAAAGAAAGAAAAAAAAGAAAGAGTTTGGTAGTTATGGTAACAAAGAAAGAAAGAGTTTGGTTGTGAAAGAAAGAAAGAAAGAAAGAGAGAAAGAAAGAAAGAGTTTGGTAGTTATGGCAACAAAGAAAGAAAGAGTTTGATTGAGAAAGAAAGAAAGAAAGAAAGAAAGAGTTTGGTAGTTATGGCAACAAAGAAAGAAAGAGTTTGATTGTGAAAGAAAGAAAGAAAGAAAGAAAGAATTTTTTAGACTATCAAAAAGACATCTTTAAAAAAATGGAAGTAGAAATGGACGTGATCTAAAAAAAAAAAAAAAAAAAAGAAAGAAGAAAGACGTCATCATATTAATTTTTCTGTCGAGGAATCTTTCAGCTCACACACACACACACTCACACACACATATATATATATATATAGTATCGCTAATTACTGTACACCTCTGATAATCCCTTATAATAAAGTTATCTTTCTTTTTATCCAAAAATACCTCGATTGTATTATTTCCAATGAAATATTATACAATTAAAGTGAAAGCTATTAGGTATTATATATAACCAAACTCTACAACCCAAAATGAAATTACATCATTTTATATACTCATATTTTTGTTAAAGAGTTTCGAAGCTGTAGAGTTTAGTAATAAATAATACCTAATGGTATCTGTTTTGAGTGCAAAATGTTTCATTAGAAATAAATGAGGTAAACTCGTTTTGAGGCTGCTGCATATTCATATTTGAGGTTGTAAAATTTCATTTCTGTAAAGTTTGGTAATGCATTATGACAAATCAATTTTAAGCTGATTTCTGCTGCTTTGAAGTCAGTAGTTTTTTTTCTCCTAAGTTGGTTCTCTAAACAAGGCTACTATTTACCCATATATAGGAAAAACCTATGGATTCATGCCTTTTCTAAGGGAATTAGAAAGAAATGAAACAGCCTCGCAGAAGTTTGAACTCGGGTCTCCGATTTTGTTTACTTACGTCGATAATCCTAACCCTGAGGGAGGCTCCATGAATGTTATTTAACATCTAGTTTGGTCCTAGATCGATTGCCTTTTTTTTATTTGGTGGGGGATGTTTTCTGTGTCAAGTTACGTGGCTATAGTGAATGCAGCACTTAATTCAAGAAGATGTATTCGACCCATTTGTAAGTATGTGGGGGGGGGTCGTCTGTGTCAAGTTAAGTGGCTAGACAGGCCGCAGAACTTATTTCAAGAAACAAGATGCATCCAGCCTATTCTTTTGGGGGTGGGGCCCTCTGTCAAGTTAAGTGGCTAGACAGAACGCAGCATTTATTTCAAGAAACCAGATGCATCCAGCCCATTTTTGTGTGTGTGTGTGTGTGGGGGGGTCCTCTGTGTCCAGTTAAGTGTCTCGACTGAACATAGCACTTAATTTAAGACACGAGATGCATTCAGTCCATTCTAAACCAAATTTTTGATTTTCCGATTTCAAATGAAATACATAAAAATTATTTGCTTTAGTTTCTTTGTTTAAAGGCATATCAGACTGTGCGGGTTATCCACTGTCAAAACCGACCTTGTAGAAGAGCAGCAGTGATACTACTTAACCTATATCTGGGGGTATAAGGTGGTTCATGCCTTTCCCAACGGTATTAGAGTTCGAACTCGCAAACTTCGCGGTTGCAGTCAAGAGGTTTCGGCATTATGCCATGGAGACAGTTGTAGTAAGTAAAATTGGCGACCGTAGCCGAGGACGAACAGAAGGCTCCCTTTTCAATAGCTACTACACCGAGGTGTAGGAGAGGGCGCTACTCATTTCCCTTGATTGCTCCACTTTACCTTTGATATGTACCTTATACTGCTGAGTGTTAAGCAAGGAGGTATCAAGTACCATTTTTAAACTCTTTGGTATGACGCGACCTGGGATTTATGGAGACAGTAAATGCACCGAAATATCCATTTAATTTTTGTTACCATAAATATAAATATCAATTTTATTTATGTGAAGTAAATATCAAATTAACCAAAATATAGATATTTAATGATTGGTTTGGTTTAGTTTGGTTTCATGGCATATCAACCATTGTAGGTTATTTAATTCCAAATCCATTTTTATACATAAAAACAGTTCTATTTCAAACAATCCAGTTTAGCATAAGTTCGCAGTTTAGTTCTGTTTGACTCATAGATAAGACCCTATAAGGTACTACCACTCCATTAGAGCGATGGCAATAAAGGGGTACTCCGCATTCCCCAAAGCTCCAGCATTATTAGAGCCTCACCATCAGATTGTTTTCATATTCAGGACATTCATTGAGGAGGTTTTCTTACCCCTCTGCAGAGATGCAGTCGGTGTGTTCTGCAGCCCCAGCCGACTGGGCCAAGAAATTTAAGGAAATCTTCATATTTATTTGAACTTTCTTCAAACGAGGACACTGGATTATAATATGTCAATAAACATTACGTCTTTGCTGCAATAACAAAACCGATGTAGAATTATTTTTCATCTCGTTCTTCTGGCCAGAGTCATGAAAAAATAGTCATACCCTCCTTCAAGAACGCTGGAAAATATCCCGTTTGTTTATAAGGCCATGAAAATGTCCAATGAAACGTGAGAGCTTCAGCTGGAGAGAGAGAAAGACAGGGACTAACAGACAGACGGGGACGAAAAACTCGTTGTCTTTGAGTAATTGTAAAATCTAAAAAAAAAATGATGTTGAGGGAATCCGAAGCTGATCACCATTGGAATGATAAATAAAGAATTGATTCAAATTAGAACGAAAAGCAAAATAGAAAGAAAGAGAAAATCATATATATTAAATGAAGAGGCTTAGAAAGAAAGAAAGAAAGAAAGAAAGAAAGAAAGAAAGAAAGGATTAGAAAAAAAAAAGAATATGAATTTGATGAGAAAGAAAGAAAGAAAGAAAGAAAGAAAGAAAGAATAATATGAAAGTAGCTTCATAAGAAAGAAAGAAAGAAAGAAAGAAAGAAAAAAAGAAAGAAAGAAAGAATACGAATTTGATGAGAAAAAAAGAAAGAAAGAATATGAATTTGATGAGAAAGAAAGAAAGAAAGAAAGAAAGAAAGAAAGAATACGAATTTGATGAGAAAAAAAGAAAGAAAGGATATGAATTTGATCTGAAGGAGCTTCAAAAGAAAGAAAGAAAAAAAAAGCACAAGAAAAAAAGAAAGAAAGCAAAAGAAAGAAAGAAAGAAAGAAAGAAAGAAAGAAAGAAAGAAAGAATATGAATTTGATGAGAAGGAGTTAAGAAAGAAAGAAAGAAAAAAAGAATTTGATCTGAAGGAGCATCAAAAGAAAGAAAGAAAGAAAGCACTAGAAAGAAAGAAAGAAAGAAAGAAAGAAAGAAAGCAAAAGAAAGAAAGAAAGAAAGAAAGAAAGAATATGAATTTTATGAGAAAGAAAGAAAGAAAGAAAGAAAGAAAGAATATGAATTTGGTGAGAAGGAGTTAAGAAAGAAAGAAAGAAAGAAAGAAAGAAAGAAAGCACTAGAAAAAAAGAGAGAATATGAATTTGATGAGAAGGAGCATCAAAAGAAAGAAAGAAAGAAAGAAAGCACAAGAAAGAAAGAGAGAAAGAATATGAATTTGATGAGAAAGAAAGAAATCACAAGAAAGAAAGAATATGAATTTGGCGAGAAGGAGTTTTGAAAGAAAGAAGGAAAGAAAGAAAGAAGGAAAGAAAGAATATGAATTTGATCTGAAGGAACTTCCAAAGAAAAAAGAAAGAAAGAATATGAATTTGGTGAGATGGAGTTTAAAAAGAAAGAAAGAAAGAAAGAAAGAAAGAAAGAATATGAATTTGATCTGAAGGAGCTTTAAAATAAAAGAAAGATTGATAAAATCTGTCAAAATAGATCGAAGAGAAAGAAACAAAAGAAACATTTTCATAAGAATTAGTCTCCATTTCTCTGATCGATCTCAAAGATAAATTTTATATCAAGAAACCAACATCATATTCCATACTAAAACAATTACTAACCAACTAATATTTGCAAAATGTTCACTGAGAAAAATTGTATAAAAAGAGATCACTTATGTAAGGTCTTCCCATTTGAGGGTGTTATAGCGATTGGTGTGCTTGTTGCAAAGAAGGATATTTCGCCGTATCCTTATTTAGCAAGCATTTACGAGTCTCATTAAATAAGTTTCCAGACTTTTTTCGTATGGGCACTTTTATTAATAGTAGTAAAAAAAGTAAACTTGGCGACCATAGTCGAGGGTAACCCGAAGGCTCCCTTTTCGATAGCTACTACACCAAGGTGTAGGGGAGGGCGCTACTCCTTCCCTGGATTGCTCTACTTTACCCTTGATCCGTACCTTATAATGCTGAGTGTTAAGCAAGGAGGCATCAAGTACCATTTTTTGAGTCTTTGGTATGACTCGACCTCGGATTGAACCCAGGTCTCCCGGGCCATTGGCGAACACTCTAACCGCTAGGCCAATGTCTGGTATTTATTTATTAATAGTACACACATGAAACTCTAGTCCTCTTCGAAGTAAGCTCCTCCGGCTGCAATGCACTTGTTGTACCGTTCCAATAACTTCTCGAAGGCCCCATCGAAGTCCTCTTGTGTGAACGTGTCAATGACCTTCATCACAGCCTCTTTCATATCCTCAATTGTCTCATAACGACAGCCTCTGAGCTTAGGGAATGAACAAAAGTCACTGGGAGTAAGGTCTGGACTGTAGGGAGGGTGACGAACTGTGTTGATGTCCATCTTGGTCAAATAGTCTGTGACAAGGATGGAGTTGTGGACTGGTGCATTGTCCTGGGGGAAATGCTACTGACCCGATTTGAAGAGTGCTGCCCTCTTTCCAAGGAATCTCTTCCTGAACTCCCTTAAAAACTCAACATAGTAACCCTAACCCTTTGGCCAATCAACTCTGGTGTATTGACTTCCTTACTCCTCCCACACTTCTCATCATCCTTCACAGACTCCCTGGCTTCCTTGAATCTCTTATGCCACTCAACAACTGATGCTCGATTCATGCAAGATGCTCCAAAAGCAGTCTGAAGCATTCCATACGTTTCTGTGTCAGCATTTTTTCCAAGTTTAAAACACAATTTTATTGCATATTGTTCTTCTAAAGGGTCTGATTGCATTTTTGAAATTCACCAGCTGTGACAATCAGGCTTTAGTAGGGTGTATTCCAATTGCTACTGTAGCTGTTCATTTGAAGCTGAAATCATAGAAATTGGCCAGTCATTTCATAAGATGTATAGCAATAACATTCTGAATTCTCAAGAGTCTACGACAATTTAAAATGCCTGGAAACTTATTGAAGGCCCCATGTACATATTCGTGATACATATAGCGCGACAGAAATACCTCGACATTTCAAACTGTCATCTGTGTGGTGCAAGGGAACTTAGGTAAGTGGTAATGATAGCTCCATCAAACTAATGTCTTACCATTTTCTTTCATACACAATCAGATTCCTTCAACTGGTACAGAGGTAACCGATTCATTCAGACGTATCATGAAATGATCATGAAAAGCTCTGTGTATAATAATTCGGCTAGAAAATCTTTTAATGGTAAAAGTTCTGTGTGCGACGCTCCAAACTATGAACGTAATTTATCAATTTTGCAAGAAAAAAAATGTTAAGACATTAGGTAGACGTACCTACCATTACCACTTGCCTAAATTCACTTTCACCACAGAGATGACAGTTTTAAATCTTTCTGTCCTACTGTGTAGTTACACTGAACACAACGGAACGGAAGACAAGTTCATTCATATATTGGTTTTGGTTTGGTTTGTTTTTTTGGCATATCAACCACTGTAGGTTATTTAATGCCAAATCCTCTTTATACATATATATATAGGATGTGGTTGGGTTGGGTTTTATGACATATCAACCATTGTTGGTTATTTAATGCTAAATCCTCTTGATACATATATAATATAAAGGATTTGATTTGGTTTGGTTTTATGGCATATCAACCATTGTTGGTTATCTAATGCCAAATCCTCTTTATACATATACAAATAGGATGTGGTTGGGTTGGGTTTTATGACATATCAACCATTGTTGGTTATTTAATGCTAAATCCTCTTGATACATATATAATATAAAGGATTTGATTTGGTTTGGTTTTATGGCATATCAACCATTGTAGGTTATTTAATGCCAAATCCTCTTTATACATATATATATAGGATGTGGTTGGGTTGGGTTTTATGACATATCAACCATTGTTGGTTATTTAATGCTAAATTCTCTTGATACATATATAATATAAAGGATTTGATTTGGTTTGGTTTTATGGCATATCAACCATTGTTGGTTATCTAATGCCAAATCCTCTTTATACATATACAAATAGGATGTGGTTGGGTTGGGTTTTATGACATATCAACCATTGTTGGTTATTTAATGCTAAATCCTCTTGATACATATATAATATAAAGGATTTGATTTGGTTTGGTTTTATGGCATATCAACCATTGTAGGTTATTTAATGCCAAATCCTCTTTATACATATATATATAGGATGTGGTTGGGTTGGGTTTTATGACATATCAACCATTGTTGGTTATTTAATGCTAAATTCTCTTGATACATATATAATATAAAGGATTTGATTTGGTTTGGTTTTATGGCATATCAACCATTGTTGGTTATCTAATGCCAAATCCTCTTTATACATATACAAATAGGATGTGGTTGGGTTGGGTTTTATGACATATCAACCATTGTTGGTTATTTAATGCTAAATCCTCTTGATACATATATAATATAAAGGATTTGATTTGGTTTGGTTTTATGGCATATCAACCATTGTAGGTTATTTAATGCCAAATCCTCTTTATACATATATATATAGGATGTGGTTGGGTTGGGTTTTATGACATATCAACCATTGTTAGTTATTTAATGCTAAATCCTATTTATACATATATAATATAAAGGATTTGATTTGGTTTGGTTTTATGGCATATCAACCATTGTTGGTTATTTAATGCCAAATCCTCTTTATACATATCTATTAGATATATATGATTTGTTTTGGTTTGGTTTAGTCTGGTTTTATGGCATATCAACTATTGTAGATTATGTTATGCCAAATCCTCTTTATACGCATATATTGAATATATATGATTTGGTTTGGTTTGGTTTTATGGCATATCGACCACTGTAGGTTATTTAATGCCAAATCCATTTTTATATATATGAACAAACAATTCAGTTTAGCATAAGTACGCAGTTTAAATGTCAAAACAATTTCATCTCAACCAACACAGTTTAGTTCTATTTGACCCATAGATAGGACCCTATCAGGTGCTATCACTCCGGGTCAAAGTGAACCTGGGAGTGATGGTAATGAAGGGGTTCTTTGCATTCCATAAAGCTCCAGCATTACTGGAATGCCATCATCAGATTGTTTAGTGTCATATCCAGGACACTTGTTGGGGGAGTCTTGCTCCTCTACTGAGATGCATTCGTCAATGTTTAGCCCCAATTTACACATAGAAGAGTTTTCAATATTTGATATATACAGGGTGGACCGATAAAATTGTCGCCCTAGAAAAGACGACATGATTCCATTTCCGTTTAATGAAAACCGGTTTTCTTTTTCTTTTTTTGTTGCAGACGATCTACTAGTTGGTCAGTTGTGTACAAATCCCAAGAGCGATAGGAGCCTTCTATCATGTCTGAAAGTGACACAATGTTCAACGAGCGAGATCGGAGATGCGCCGCTGTACAACTCATCCTCTCTACCGATCCAAGTTGTGACAACATGACCATTGCCAGCACCCTCAAAGTGCAAATCCGGACGGTTCAACGATTGAGGGCACAGCTCAACGCATCGGACGACCCTTTGGAAGTGGTAGAGCGGAAGGCCACATCATGCCACCTCACATCTTCGAAGTCGGCTTGAAAGTCAACTCTAAAGTGTACCTGGATGTGCTGAAGAGTGTGCTAATCCCCTGGTGCAATCAGGTGGCCGGTGGCAGACCCTGGATATGGCAGCAAGACTCGGCGCCGGACCACAAGTCCAAAGAGACCCAGGCTTAGCTTCAGAAGGAGTGCTACGACTTTGTACCCTTCTCTCACTGGCCCCCTCCTCCCCGACCTGAACCCGCTGGACTACTTCGTTTGTTCATACGTTGAGAACAACACTAACATGACCTCCCACAACACCAAAGCCAGCCTGATCGCCGCCATTCGCCGAGTATTCGCCGAGCTCCCGCCGGCGCTTGTGGAAATGGCATGCTCCCAGTTCCGGACCCGTATCGAGGCGGTGATTGAGGTTGAAGGCGGCTACATTGAATAGATGTCAGCTCTACTACATAATCAGGTTACCTGAATTGATTTTTTCAATAAGAGTTTTAAAATAAAGCTGTAGTGTTATTTTCTTTAGGACGACAATTTTATCGTTCCACCCTGTAGATGTCAGCTCTACTACATAATCAAGTTAGCTGAATTGATTTTTTTCAATAAAAGTTTTAAAATAAAGCTGTAGTGTTGTTTTCTTTAGGACAACAATTTTATCGTTCCACCCTGTATACAATAAACGTACCACCAGATATTAAGATAAAGAATACTATTCTCCGCCTAACTATTGGTAAATAGTAGGGCAGATTGGGTTCTTTAACGAGTTCAAATCTTGGTCGAGACTGTATTTCAACACATGGGTACTAAGGGTATAGAGAAAAAGTTAAATGGGAATTGCACAAGAATGCTTCGAGCTATATTGAACAAATCCAGGAAGCAGCATCCCATGAAACAGTTGCTGTACGGTCACCTACATCCCATCTCTAAAACCATTCCAATAAGATTAACAAGATATGCGGGATAAGGATAAACTCATAAGCGACGTTCTCCTATAAACCCCTTCATACGGACAAACAGGAGTTGGACGTCCAACTAGAACTTATCGACAGCAGTTCTGTACGGACACAGGATGTGTTCAAGAAGACCTGCCAGAAGTGGTAGATGATAGAGACGAATGGCGAGAGAGTCAGGGAAATCCGTGCTAGCAGCAAGATATGATGATAACGATACTATGAATAAACAGTGTGTAAAAGGAGTACAAAAATGAAAAAGAGGCTTACTAGCCGAGGGAAAATAAAATAGCAACGTGACTTTACCATTCCCTTATAGTTTTGGATATTGACCCCATTTGACATCTGCAGCGGATGTCGAGCCCTGGTTGAACGAAAATAATCGGAGATGCACCTGAAACCTAAAGTAAACAAGACGCAGGTGTTCTCGACGAAAACGCCGCGTAAATTGCGTTGGTGGTATGCTAGAAGGAAGCGTGCCCACGTGCATTGTGTAAGTGGCAGGCTGGAGGAGTTGTGTCCATGAGGATTGCGTGGGTGACATGTCGGAGAGAAGCTTGGCCACATTTATTGAGTGGGTGTCCGGGATGTTATATAACAAGAAATATTTTGAACTAAAGAATAGTTTTCACCAAATATCTGTACTGTCGGCTTCTTACGTCTCAAACGTCTTCCACCCTTTTTTTGGCTCCAGCTTCCGTTCATTTTGGATAATAAAAAACAGAAGCAAATTATATTCTATTCATAAGTGTTGTCGTCTTTTTCTGATGTATGACTGTAGGATCTGAGACACATTTCTCCTGTTCAAAGAACAAGCAAAAGATGTCGAGAATGGTTTTCTGAATTGTCATGTGAGATTCCAAGAAGCACCCCAAACCCATTACCTAAGGGAAATAATTATTTATCATATTTACCCAACCCCTCCGCTCGGGCAGGATATGACACAAGGTCAATTTTTAAGCGGAGTTTAACAGGTTTGAATTCAGAGTTTTCCTTCTCCAAGGCTGAAGAACCTAGTCCGCCCTACTATTTACCCATAGCTGGAGGGAGAATGATTGGATCCATACCTTTCCCAAGGGTATTAGTGCTATGTGAAATGCTATCAGTCTCGTCCAGGATTTGAACTCGTGTCGCCGTGTGCATTTCCTACGACGATAACCATGACACCATTATTTATTGTCGCCCTAAACATTTGCTAATTGAAATTCTCATTTATAGGTGACATAGATCTGTTTAAAAACTGGAACCATAAAATTGTGTGCAAATTAGATAAGAATATTTGATACAATATATGGCCTAGTCGACTAGGGCTGCAGAGGGGTAAGACCACCCCACTAACGAGTGTCCTGGATAGGACACTAAACAATCTCATGGTGAGGCTATACTAATGCTGGAGCTTTAGGGAATGCAGAGTACCCCTTCATTGTCATTGCTCCCCGGTTTACTTTGGCTCGAGCGGTAGCACTTGATAGGGTCCTATCTATGGGTTAAATAGAACTAAATAGCATACTTATGCTAAACTGAATTGCTTGAAATAGAACAGTTTTGACATTTAACTGTGTAGACAAAAGTAAAAAGTAAAGTTGGCGACCATAGTCGAGGACGAACAGAAGGCCACCTTTTCAATAGCTACTATACCGAGGTGCAGAGGAGGGCGCTACTCCTTTCCCTGGATTGTTCCACTTTACCCTTGATAAGTACCTTATATTGCTGAGTGTTAAGCAAGTTGGTATCAAGTACCATTTTTAAAGTCTTTGGTATGACGCGACCTGGGATTGGAAATAGAAATATTTTTATCAATTAAAATGGATTTGGCATTAAATAACCGACAATGTTTGATATGCCATAATGTAACATACCCATGATACAGATATGTGAAACGTACATAAAATGAGGGTGTCCTCGTGGTGTAATTGTTAAAGCGATGGACTGCGGAATCGTAGAACGCGAGTTCGTACTCCAGTCGCGCTATTACGTTCACTTTCGGGCAAATACCCTTGGGAAAGGTATGAACTCCCTTATCCTACCAGCTATGGGTTAAATAGTATAACTACTGTTCTTCTAGGAGAATAGCTTTGGCATTAAATAATCTACAAAGGTTGATGTGCCATTAAACAAACAAACCAAACCAAACCGTACATAAAATGTTCATAAAATATATACATCGAACATAGGAATTCCGAAACACGAAAAACACTTACGACTTCTTACTTCAGGTACGAAATCTTTTATTACCTTTGAGTTAAAGGTTTCGACATAAGGAGAGAGGCACAATCTTTCTATGCTGGCTTTTCCATCTGCACCCGCCCAACACGTGTGGCATCCGTTACAAGGCCACTGGCCTGGCTTCGGCGAAAGTTAACCTTTTTCTTTCGAGCCAGGAACCCAACTCCTGACTTTCTTCAAAATCCCCAAAATCCTCAGCGCGAGTTTCCGGTGCATAACGTTATTCACATCCCCAAGTCACAATTTTCTATCTGGGATTTTTATTTTGACATCTGTGAACGACACAGACTTTGGGATAAAGTCCCTTTTCCTTTGAAAATGGTAACTCTTGAGTTCTTGCATGTTTCGAATTGGTTGACTCCCTGGCCACGAATACTGAGCGCCCTCGTACATATCTGGTGTTACTGGCCCACTTTGACTAATCTAACTAAACTTGAACTCGAAATGCCTGCTATCAAGGCAAATTCGTTACTGATTTCCCAACGGAGTCCACACTCATCGAGAGCTCACATATCAGGTAAGTAATATTTACCTAGCGTTACTAGCAAATACACCCAACCAAGCCGAAACACTACTGCATAGTTTGGAACGAGCCGCTGCAGGCATTGGCCTCCATGTCAATGCACAAAAAACTGAATATATGTGCTTTAATTAAGCAGGCGACATTTCCACACTTGACGGAACCTCTCTGAAACTGGTTGACAAGTTTACCTACCTAAGAAGCAGTGTCTCATCAACCGAAAAAGACATCTACACGCGGCTAACGAAGGCATGGACAGCTATCGATAAGCTATCGATCATATGGAAATCAGACCTGACCGATAAAATGAAACGCAGTTTCTTCCAAGCAACCGTCGTGTCGATACTGCTGTATGGATGCACCACTTGGACGCTAACAAAACGGCTGGAGAAGAAGCCAGACGGCAATTACACAAGAATGTTGCGAGCAATATTAAACAAGTCCTGACGGCAACAGCCCACAAAGCATCAACTATTCCGCCACCTGCCTCCCATCACGAAAACTATACAAGTTAGACGAACCAGGCACGCAGGACACTGCTGGAGAAGCAGAGACGAGCTCATAAGTGATGTACACTATGGACCCCCACATATGGCCGGGCAAAAGCAGGACGACCAGCAAGAACATACATACAGCAGCTATGTGAAGATACGGGATGTAGCTCAGAACACCTGCCGGAGGCGATGAACGATCGGGAGAAGTGGCGAGAGAGGGTCAGATATATCCGTGCTAGCGGATAAATCATGATTATTATTATTATTATTTACCTCGCAGTTATTGTTGCTGCTAAAACCTTAACTTCGACGACAAAGTTATGGTTTTGCACTAAGTGACCTTTGATGAAAGCAAAACCCATCTCACCCATCACCACATCCACATCGCCTGAATCATTTAGATGATGGCTGCTTGGAATGTGCACTAAGTGACCGCCTTGCTTTCAGCGTCGCGTGGTAGTACACCATGGGGGACGGGCGTAAATCGAGGTAAAAAAAAGCAAAACAATACAATACTGGTCAATAATAGCAAAATCTAAAAGAGCCAAAAAGATTAGAGGAAACTGGTAGAAGGCCACGAATACTGAGCGCCCTCGTACGTATCTGGTGTTACTGGCCCACGTTAACTAATGTGCAGTTTCCTCAAGAAAAGAGAAATTGCTTCGTAAAAAAAGTTGTTCATCAATGAATTTATCGTAAGTACTTTCTTGTCATCTTCGTCAGCGAAGATATTGATTGTTTCCCTTGCAGAGGGGTAAGATCCTCCCAAAAAGGATGTATCCAAGGGATGGCACTAAACTGCATCTGGTGATGAGACAACAGTTCTGGAGTTATGAGGAGTGTGAAGAACCCCTTCATTGGCATTACTCCCAGGTCCACTCTGATCTGAGGTGGAAGCATTAGTTAGACTTTTATGTAAGGATAAATTAGATCAGTTTAAAATTATTGGTATTTGATAGGAATACTTGATACCATATAACAGTAAATTATTCGTAATAAGAATAGTTGCTTTCAGTGTGAATTGCTTACTAAGTATTAATATTATATGATTTTGGTTTGGATTGGCTTGGTCAAGTTTTATGGCATATCAACCATTCTAGGTTATTTAATGCCAAATCCTCTTTATACATATATATTGAATATATAGGATTTGGTTTGGTTGGGTTTTATGGCATATCAACCATTGTAGGTTATTTAATGCCAAATCCTCTTTATACATATATATTGAATATATATGATTTGGTTTGGTTGGGTTTTATGGCATATCAACCATTGTAGGTTATTTAATGCCAAATCCTCTTTATACATATATATTGAATGTATATGATTTGGTTTGGTTTGGTTTGGTTTTATGGCATATCAACCATTGTAGGTTATTTAATGCCAAATCTTTTTAATACATATGTATATTAAATATGGTGTTTCTTAACACATTTTGTTGATAAAACTTTTTAAACGTGTCTGAGCTCATTTTTTTTGCACACAGTTAAATGGTTTCACTTATTTCTTTCTTATGTGAATAATTCTACTTACTATTAATCATTTGTTTGCACATAGTTAAATGCTTTCAACTATTGCTATCTAACACTAAAAATTAAATTCGACATTAGTCATTTGTTTATACACAGTTAAATGATCAAGCAGTTCTATTTTAAACAATTCAATTTCGCATAAATCAAGGAAATTAAATGGTTCCAAGTATTTCAAGGTATCACTAACAATTCATTTAAGCATCCGTCATTTGTTTATACACAGTTGAATGTTCAAACAGTTCTATTTCTAAGAATTCAATTTAGCCTAAGTCATTTGTTTACACTCAGTTTAAATGTCAAACAGTTCTATTTAACTCATAGATTGGACCCTATCAGGTGCTACCGCTCCCGGTCTGAGTGAACCTGGGAGCAATGGCAATGAAGGGGTACTTTGCATTCCCCAAAGCTCTAGCATTACTGAAACCTCACCATCAGATTGTTTAATGTCAATTCAGGATACTCGTTGGGGGAGAGTCATACCCCTGAAAAGAAATGCGGTTGGTGTATTCTACAATCCCAGTCGACTGGGCCACATATAACTGTGAAATAATTACTCGAAGCCCTATAATTATTAGTATTAGATAGGAATACTTAAAACCATACTATTGTTGGTAAATTATTTGTATTTGTGGGAAAAGTTGATATACAACTGGGGTTGTTGAATACACCGACTGCATATCTGTAATGTGTGTCCTGGATATGACTCTAAACAATCTGACAGTGCGGCTCCAGTCCTGTAGCTTTGGAAATGTGGAATAACTTTCATTGCCATTAATCCCTGGTTCACTCTGGCCCAGAGTAAAGTTGGCTATCTTAGTCGAGGGTGACCCGAAGGCTCCCTTTTCAATAGCTACTACTCTGCTTTACCCTTCATCCTTACCTTATAATGCTGAACATTAAGTAAGGTGGCATCAAGTACGATTTTTGAGTCTTCGGTATGACTCGACCTGGGATTGAACCACGGTCTCCCGGACCATTGGCGAACACTCTACTCATCATACCAATGGTAATTGAGTCCCATCTATGGATTGAATAGAACTGTTCGATTATTTAACTGTGTGCAAACAAATGCTTGATGTTAAGTTGATTGGTTTGGTTTGGTTTCTTTGTTTAATGGCATGTCAACCATTGTCGGCTATTTAATACCAAAACCATCCTTTTAGAAGAACAGTAGAGGTACAATTTAACCCATATGTGGGAGGATAAGTGGGTTCATACTTTTCCCAAAGGTATTTGTCTGAGAGTGAACGTAATAATGTGACTTACAACGATTTCGCAGTCCAGTGCTTTAACTATTACTCCACGAGGACACCCTCTTCTGTTAAATTGAACTGTTTCTTTTATAAATAATTGATATTGAATGAAATTATTCACGTTAGATATGAATACTCGAAACCATTTAACTATGTGCAAACAAATGAGCCCTGGCTCCTTTAAGAATGTTACCAAAAAATTTAACATAAGTATAGAGAGAGTTTGACATTAAATAACCTATAAGGGTTGATATGCCATAAAACCCAACCAACTAACCATCGAACAACGAACAAACAAATGACTAATGTTAAATCAAGGTGTTCACAATACTTGAAACCATTTAACTGTGTGTTAACAAATGAGGAAATGGTTTGTTTAAAATGGTTATTTCTATAATAGTAGTCGTCAAAAAATCATATATATATATATATATATATATATATATTGGAATGATAGATTGTAGTGAAACTGACAGTAAAATAGAAATATGTGGAAAGTTGGATAAATCAAACACTTTACTCAAAATTTAGATGTGTGATATTTCGTTCGGCTTTATTTCATCTCAAACTTCTTCACCACAATCTATCATGTCAACATATATATATATATATTGTCATCCACAGACAGATCTGTTTCGTTCTATCAGAACTCATCAGTGTGGCTAGACAGTATCTCCCCGTAGCTGGGATCGAAACCCGGTTGATTGAATCACCAATCCAAGATTCTAACCATTTAGCTACAAGGAGAAATTAGCCACGAAGTACATTTTTAAACGGTTATGAATCACAATTAGTATTGTTTACATACATCCGTTCAAACGGCCGCCGAGATCTCAATTCAAATACGAAGAGACTTGCAAAGGCGCTAATGGCAACACGAATACTTCTTCGCTAGAGAACTCAACCCTACGGGGGTAGGGGAGTATATATATTGAGAAAGTAGAAGTATTATGAATTTATTTCGCCGCATAAGCTTATTTATATATGTCTGCATATATTATAATCTTTACATTGACCACTCAAATTGGATAATTCCGTTTTAGTATATCTATAGAACAATAGATATAATATATATATATATATATATATATATATATATATATATATATATATATATATGTGTGTGTGTGTGTGTGTGTGTGTGTGTAAACAGTATTTGGTTGTAAATGACCTACAGGGGTAGATATGCCATTACGACCAACCAACCAACCAACCAAAATTCAAAGAAACCACTTCACAGCAGAAGATATGAAGGCATGATGAGCGCAATTCCCTCACCGCTTAGAATAAAATAAGCCTAGACGGGTTGACATACCGTTAAAATCAGTGAATCAATCAGTCATTTCTTTCTAGCCATCCTTTGGCTTCCTTCAACAAGTAATTTTTCTTACAACGACTAACTAGCAGGTTCGATTCCCACTGGGAGCTCCTTGTGGCCTAGTGGTATATAAGTGGCGTCTTCTAGTGGAATTCTCGCCGATTAGTTATATCTGAGTTCAGTCCTCGCTACTGGCAACTTTGAACAATATCTAATCTACCTAAGTAGATAAGTAATCAGCCTAGTCGTGGTATAAGTGTTAATTCGCTAATCTCGTCGACCAGTTAGTTGTGAGTTCGATTCCCACTTGGAATATCATATCTGTGTCAATTAAGCGGCACTTATCTTTATGGGCTACTTCCGCAGACCACAGTGAATTTCTTTCTTCTCGGGTGTCGCATTCTTTTGGCCTTGTGCCAAACTAAAATTAGCTTCGGAAGTAATTATGCACTCCAACGTTGCCATGCATTTTTTGTTCGTTATTTATTTATTTATTTATCTATTTTGTCTGTTTGTTTGTTAGCAGCCCGTTCTGATTTTTCGACCGTTAACATTTCGTTAGCTCAAAAATTTGTTTGTGTTTGAGGTGGGGTGCAACGGGGTGTCATTTGTTGTGGTTTTGTTTTGTCTTTTTTAAATGTTTCTTTTTTTTTTTAAGTTTCTTTATCTCTTTCTTTTTTCCCGCTTTTCTTCGGAACCTGAATTGTTCATAATTCCTAATGCAATTTCTTCTTCTTCTTCTTCTTCTTCTTCTTCTTCTTCTTCTTCTTCTTCTTCTTCTTCTTCTTCTTCTTCAACGGAATCATTCTTAAATCTGCGTCTTCTTCTTCTTCTTCTTCTTCTTCTTCTTCTTCTTCTTCTTCTTCTTCTTCTTCATCAAAATCATTCTTAAAATTTCTTCTTCTTTTTTTCTTCAACGGAATCATACTTAAATCTTCTTCTTCTTCTCCTTCTTCAACGGAATCATTCTGAAATCTTCTTCTTCTTTTTCTTCTTCTTCTTCTTCTTCTTCTTCAACGGAATCATTCTTAAATCTGCGTCTTCTTCTTCTTCAACAAAATCATTCTTAAATTTTCTTCTTCTTTTTCTTCAACGGAATCATTCTTAAATCTTCTTCTTCTTCTCCTTCTTCAACTAAATCATTCTTAAATCTTCTTCGTCTTCTTCAACGGAATCATTCTTAAATTTTCTTCTTCTTCTTCTTCTTCTTCTTCTTTTTCTTCTTCTTCTTCTTCAACGGAAACATTCTTAAATCTGCTTCTTCTTTTTCTTTTTCTTCTTCTTCAACAGAATCATTCTTAAATCTTCTTCTTCTTCTTCTTCTTCTTCTTCTTCTTCTTCTTCTTCTTCTTCTTCTTCTTCTTCTTCAACGGAATCATTCTTAAATCTTCTTCTTCTTCTTTTTCTTCAACGGAATCATTCTTAAATCTTCGTCTTCTTCTTTTTCTTCAACGGAATCATTCTTAAATCTTCTTCTTCTTCTTTTTCTTCAACGGAATCATTCTTAAATCTTCTTCTTCTTCTCCTTCTTCAACGGAATCATTCTTAAATCTTCTTCTTCTTTTTCTTCAACGGAATCATTCTTAAATCTTCTTCTTCTTCTCATTCTTCAACGGAATCATTCTTAAATCTTCTTCTTCTTCTTCTTCTTCTTCTTCTTCTTCTTCTTCTTCTTCTTCTTCTTCTTCTTCAACGGAATCATTCTTAAATCTTCTTCTTCTTCTTCTTTTTCTTCAACGGAATCATTCTTAAATCTTCTTTTTCTTCTCCTTCTTCAACGGAATCATTCTTAAATCTTCTTCTTCTTTTTCTTCTTCTTCTTCTTCTTCTTCTTCTTCTTCTTCTTCTTCTTCTTCTTCTTCAACGGAATCATTCTTAAATATTCTTCTTCTTCTTCTTCAACGGAATCATTCTTAAATCTTCTTCTTCTTCTTCTTCTTCAACGGAATCATTCTTAAATCTTCTTCTTCTTTTTCTTCAACGGAATCATTCTTAAATCTTCTTCTTCTTCTTCTTCTTCTTCTTCTTCTTCTTCTTCAACGGAATCATTCTTAAATCTTCTTCTTCTTCTTTTTCTTCAACGGAATCATTCTTAAATCTTCTTCTTCTTCTTTTTCTTCAACGGAATCATTCTTAAATCTTCTTCTTCTTTTTCTTCAACGGAATCATTCTTAAATCTTCTTCTTCTTCTTCTTCTTCTTCTTCTTCTTCTTCTTCTTCTTCTTCTTCAACGGAATCATTCTTAAATCTTCTTCTTCTTCTTTTTCTTCAACGGAATCATTCTTAAATCTTCTTCTTCTTCTTTTTCTTCAACGGAATCATTCTTAAATCTTCTTCTTCTTCTTCTTCTTCTTCTTCTTCTTCTTATTCTTATTCTTCTTCTTTTTCTTCAACGGAATCATTCTTAAATCTTCTTCTTCTTTTTCTTCAACGGAATCATTCTTAAATATTCTTCTTCTTCTTCAACGGAATCATTCTTAAATCTTCTTCTTCTTCTTCTTCTTCTTCTTCTTCTTCTTCTTCTTCTTCTTCTTCTTCAACAGAATCATTCTTACATCTTCTACTTCTTCTCCTTCTTCAACGGAATCATTCTTAAATCTTCTTCTTCTTCTTCTTCAACAAAATCATTCTTACATCTTCTTCTTCTTCTTCTCCTTCTTCAACGGAATCATTCTTAAATCTTCTTTTTCTTCTTCTTCTTTTTCAACGGAATCATTCTTAAATCTTCTTTTTCTTCAACGGAATCATTCTTAAATCTTCTTCTTCTTCTCCTTCTTCAACGGAATCATTCTTAAATCTTCTACTTCTTCTTCTTCAACGGAATCATTCTTGAATCTTCTTCTTCTTCTTCTTCTTCTTCTTCTTCTTCTTCTTCTTCTTCTTCTTCAACAGAATCATTCTTACATCTTCTTCTTCTTCTCCTTCTTCAACAAAATCATTCTTAAATCTTCTTCTTCTTCTTCTTCTTCAGCGGAATCATTCTTTAATCTTCTTCTTCTTCTTCTTCTTCTTCTTCTTCTTCTTCTTCTTCTTCTTCTTCAACGGAATCATTCTTAAATCTTTTTCTTCTTCTTCTTCTTCAACTGAATCATTCATAAATCTTCTTCTTCTTCTTCTTTTTCTTTAACGGAATCATTCTTAAATCTTCTTCTTCTTCTTCTTCTTCTTCTTCTTCTTCTTCTTCTTCTTCTTCTTCTTCTTCAACAGAATCATTCTTACATCTTCTTGTTCTTTTCCTTCTTCAACGGAATCATTCTTAAATCTTCTTCTTTTTCTTCAACGGAATCATTCTTACATCTTCTTCTTCTCCTTCTTCAACGGAATCATTCTTAAATCTTCTTCTTCTTCTTCAACTGAATCATTCTTTAATCTTCTTCTTCTTCTTCTTCTTCAACGGAATCATTCTTAAATCTTCTTCTTCTTCATCTTCTTCAACAGAATCATTCTTAAATTCTCTTCTTCTTCTTCTTCTTCTTCTTCTTCTTCTTCTTCTTCTTCTTCAACGGAATCATTCTTATATATTCTTCTTCTTCTTTTTTCACAGAATCATTTTAGAATATTTTTTTTTCTTGTCTTTCTTAAAATAATCTTACACCTTCTCCTCCTCTTCCTCCTCCTTGCACTCCATGTTCTTGCGTTTTCTTAAATACCTTCCATTTCTTTTTAGCTTCTCCTCCCACTTGCATGATTATTAAATTAGATAGCACCAATATCTCACAGTTCTACCTGGTCTTTTAACTATTTAACTGAGGTGTCCTCGTGGTGTAATGGTTAAAGCGATGGACTGCAGAATCGTGGAAAGCGAGTTCGTAATCCAATCGTTTGAAAAACAAATAGTGTAGCAATTTTTGATTCACCAGTCTTAAAACAAACGTTTCACCAGCAAACCCACCCTATGCACCGGTCCACCCCATGGTCAATATATTAAATATATCTTCATAAAGTGTAAGTACGTACTTATACCTTAGGTAAAAAACATGTATATGTATATTCTCTGCAAAGATATGGGTGTTTAATAGGGTAGACTAGGCTCTCTAGCCTTAATAAGGGCAACCAATCTAAGAGAAAGAAAATTCTGAATTCAAAATCCCTTACCAACGCGGCATAGTCACTTGCTTCGGTGAAGTGCTGAAATTGCAAGCTAGGTTCCCTAAGACATTGTGTTCTGCCTCGTTCTGGCAACTCCTGGGAGTGGGTGGGGGTACACGAGTGCTAAGCTGAACAGCGACTTGCACTTCTCTAAGAAAAAAACTCGGTGTTATGACAACGGAAGGCCGGCAGCATGGGCAATTTATAGTATTTCATATAACATTGCCTAGGCCGGTGCCGTTGATCCAGGCTCAGATCCATGGGGTCGTATATTCTATAACACATCATTGATAATTTTCCATCGGTTAGGCTAGGATCAATGATGTTAGGCTAATCTGTCGTTGTTATATAATTACGGAATGATTTTTTTTTATATTAATCATTTTTCGTTAATTATATCTTATCATTCAGTTTGGTTGGGCTTTGAACTATTCGGCTCTTAGTTCTGGTGCATAGCATTGGGTACAGTTTTGTGCACGCGCGCAAAGGTTATGACAATCACAATTGTTATAATAAACCCTAGATAGAAAATAGGGCTGGGGTGTGAATGACGTCATGCCTGGAAGCGATGGTCCAGAGAATTTGAAGATTTTGAAAGAGAGTCAGTTGGGAGTTGACTTTGGGAGTTGACTTTGGGCCATGTAAACAGACAGTTGGTTTGTCTGCCATTGAGGCAGACAGTTGAAGTTGGGGTTCGACAATTATGTTGAGAAATTGAGATTGGACCACGAGATGTGCTGAGTGTTGGGTGTTGTTAGCATAGTTTGATACGAAAGACTTTTAAGAAATGTCTCTTTCCTCGTGTCGAAGAACCGAATTCAAGAAGTTAATAAACGGTTCGTATCTGAACAAAAGAGTCCACCTGTGTTTTTGCATATGTATATGTACTGTTGTTATTGATATCATTATGATTATAGCTATACAACATCATCTTATTGCCCAGTCGGCTGGGGCTGTAGAATACACCGACTGCTTCTCTGCAGAGGGTTAAGACCCCCCCTACCGAGTGTCCTGGATATGACACTAAACAATCTGATGGTGAGGTTCCAGCAGTGCTGGAGCTTTGGGGAATGCGGAGTACCCCTTCATTGCCATCGCTCCCAGTTCCACTCTGGCCCGGAGTGGTAGCACCTGATAGGGCCCTATCTATGGGTTAAATAGAACTAACAGCGTACTTATGCTAAAATGAATTGAGTAAACTGAATGGCTTGAAATAGAAACGTTGTTGACAATTAAACCGTACTTATATTTAAATTGCGTGCTTATGCTTAACTGAATTATTTGAAATAGAACTGTTTTTCGACATTAAAAGTGTATTTACACTTAACTGAATTATTACATATAACTGCTTGAATAGTTTGAAATAGAAATGTTTTTGACAATTAAACTGCGTACTTATGCTAAACTAAACTGTTTTCAATAGAACAGATTATTTACATAAAAATGGATTTGGCATTAAATAACCTACAAAGGTTGATATGCCATAAAATCAAACAAACCAAACCAAACATCATCTTAAGACAAAATCCGTTTTTTGTTGTGGTTGTTCCTGTTGTTGGAGGGGTGGTAATCTTTTGACTTTCCGTTTTATTCTATCGTCAACAACATCCACAATTAAGAAAAGGTTTTGGTTTCACAGACTCGTTGAAATTAATCAATCGATCTGATCATGTGATCAGAATGGAGTGATCAGATCAGGTTGGATTTCAAAATCTTTTAGGACATTTTTTTTATTCCGGAAGATCGATACTGTTTTTTGTGCATATATCGTTCGTTTGCACAATTCCATTCCTTTCCTACTCACTCATGCCTATGTTTACATTCCTTCGACACTTGAACAGCTTCATTTGCAAATTATGAAACAGGCGATTTTTATCCTTGTCTTCCCATGGATGACATTTTCTCTTCTGCCATGATCTCCCCCCCCCATTCTCTATCTCTCTCTCTCTCTCCCCTCAATTCTAATTCTAGTACAGTCGTTCTGGTCCGACATTTTTAGGGATTCCGTTCTGTCCTCAAGTGTTATTTGCTTTTATTACTATTTAGATCATTGCTGGATTTGGGATTAGTGTGGTGGTTATGACGGTGGTGGTGATTGTGTAGGTTGTGGTGGTGGTTTATTGTTGTTCTGTTATTATTATCATCAATAATACGGTTAGTTTTGTTTTTCTTACGCCCTCAAGATTTGTGTTTGAGAAAAATATCAATAGTTCTGGAATCAAGGAAGCCGTATGGGAATCGTTCTCATGCCCTGATATATATATATATATATATATATATATATATATATATATATATATATATATATATATATGTGTGTGTGTGTGTGTACAGAGAGAGAGAGAGAAAGAAAGAAAGAAAGAAAGAAAGAAAAGAAAAGAAAGAAAGAAAGATATATAGAGAGAGATCTACAAATAAACACAGATAAAATTCTCTGTTTCATATATATGTAAATTTCCATCTCTCTCTCAGTCTCTCTCTCTCTCTGTCTCTGTCTGTCTGTCTCTCTCTCTCTCTATATATATATATAATATCTATCTATCTATCTATCGAGAGTGAGGGAAAGACAGATGAACAGAAGAAAATAGAATAGATAGAATTGTTTCATACATATTCATATATATATATATATATATATATATATATATATATATCATCCATTCTCTCTCTTTCCCACTTTCTTGCAAATCACAGGGTTTAGATAAGATTACATAAAGGCATATAAATGATTATTAAATTACGGTGTACAAGTCGACCTTGTATACGAGTCAATCACAAGATTTTTAGCTCAAAATTCTAGTTTAGACCTCTATCTGTTGTATAGTTTGACCCCCTCCCCACCAATGTACAGCAAGCTACTATGATGTTCTGGCTTGTATTTACAGTCAATGCATCTACTGTTAGAAACAGCGTGTGATATTTTTATTACAGTTTTATAGTAAAAATAAAGCTAGTGACCTTAGTAGAGGGGGATCCGAAGGCTCCCTTTTCTATTGCTACTACATCGACTCCTTTCCTTGGAGTGCTTTACTTTACCTTATAATACTGAGTGTTAAGCAAAGAGGCATCAAGTACAATTTTTTGAGTCTTTGGTATGACTCGACCTGGGATTGAACCCCGCTCTCCCGGGCCATTCGAGAACACTCTAACCACTTGTCCAACGGGCTGTTATAATTTCTGTTTATTTGTTAAATATGTTCTCCCAACATGCGTTAAAGTTAGTTGACCATTCTGTTGTAAAGGCTTAGATTTTAGCCCTGCCATATAAGTTGACCTATTGAGATTTTTTAGTCTTAAAAGATCGACATATGGATGCACCGTATGGACACTGACAAAAACACATAGAAAAAGCTAGATGAGAAATACAAAAAATGCTGCGAACAATCTACAATAAATCCTGGAAGCAACACCCCACGAAACGAAAGCTTTACGGCCACTTACCTCCCATCTCAAAAACCATCCAAGTAAGACGAAGAAGACACTCCTGGAGAACTCCTAAGTGACGTTCTTCTCTAGACCTTGCACATGAAGGAGCCAGTGTTGGTCGACCAGCAAGAACTTATTTACGGACACAGGATGTAGTTTGGAAGACCTGAAAGGAGCGATGAATGATAGGGACGGATGGAGAGATTCGTGAAACCTATACTGTCTGAGCGATTTGATGATGATGACGATACCCAGCAATTTGTGGTAGTTGCATCAAACCATCTGTGTATATATTACTGGTATTAAATAGCACTAATCGAAACCATGAAACTACCTGGAAATTATCTTAATATTAGAAGATTAGTTAAAACTATGCAACAATTAGAATTGTTCGTATTAAATATTAATACCTAAAGAGGGTAGCTTAATACAAGATATAAATAAATTGAGAAAATAGTCTCACCAAAACCGTAATACCTTAAAAAAGTAGTCTATACAAGGCTGTAATGCCTCAAAAAGTAGTCTCATACAGTGCTGTAATACCTTAAAAAGTAATCTCACACAAGTCTGTAATACCTTAAAAAAAGTAGTCTATACAAGGATGTAATACCTTAAAAAGTTGTCTCATTCAAGGCTGTGATACCTTTAAAAAGATGCCTCATACAAGGCTCCAATACGTTAAATAAGTAGTCTCGTACAAGGCTGTAGTACCTTAAAAAGTTGTCTCATTCAAGGCTGTGATACCTTAAAAAAGTTGTCTCATACAAGGATGTAATACCTTAAAAAAATTGTCTCATACAAGGCAGTAATACATTTTAAAAAGTAGTCTCATTCAAGGCTGTAATAACTTTAAAAGGTGGTCTCATACAAGGCTGTAATACCTTAAAATGTAATATCATACAAGGCTGTAATACGTTAAATAAGTAGTCTCATACAAGGCTGTAGTACCTTAAAAAAGATGCCTCATACAAGGCTCTAATACGTTAAATAAGTAGTCTCGTACAATGCTGTAGTACCTTAAAAAGTTGTCTCATTCAAGGCTGTGATACCTTAAAAAAGTTGTCTCATACAAGGCTGTAATACCTTAAAAAAGATGCCTCGTACAAGGCTCTAATACGTTGAATAATTAGTCTCGTACAAGGCTGTAGTACCTTAAAATGTTGTCTCATTCAAGGCTGTGATACCTTAACAAAGTTGTCTCATACAAGGCTGTAATACCTTAAAAAAGATGCCTCATACGAGGCTCTAATACGTTAAATAAGTAGTCCCATACAAGGCTGTAGTACCTTAAAAAGTTGTCTCATTCAAGGCTGTGATACATTAAAAAAGTTGTCTCATACAAGGCTGTAATACCTTAAAAAAGATGCCTCATACAAGGCTCTAATACGTTAAATAATTAGTCTCGTACAAGGCTGTAGTACCTTAAAAAGTTGTCTCATTCAAGGCTGTGATACCTTAAAAAAGTTATCTCATACAAGGCTGTAATACCTTAAAAAAGACGCCTCATACAAGGCTCTAATACGTTAAATAAGTAGTCTCATACAAGGTTGTAATACCTTGAAAGTTGTCTCATTCAAGGCTGTGATACCTTAAAAAAGTTGTCTCATTCAAGGCTGTAATGCCTTTAAAAAGATGCCTCATACAAGGCTCTAATACGTTAGATAAGTAGTCTCGTACAAGGCTGTAGTACCTTAAAAAGTTGTCTCATTCAAGGCTGTGATACCTTAAAAAAGTTGTCCCATACAAGGCTGTAATACCTTAAAAAAGATGCCTCATACAAGGCTCTAATACGTTAAATAAGTAGTCCCGTACAAGGCTGTAGTAGCTTAAAAAGTTGTCTCATTCAAGGCTGTGATACCTTAAAAAAGTTGTCTCATACAAGAATGTAATATCTTAAAAAGGTTGTCCCATACAAGGCAGTAATAAATTTTAAAAAGTAGTCTCATTCAAGGCTGTAATAACTTTAAAAGGTGGTCTCATACAAGGCTGTAATACCTTAAAATGTAATATCATACAAGGCTGTAATACGTTAAATAAGTAGTCTCATACAAGGCTGTAATACCTTAAAAAGTTATCTCATTCAAGGCTGTGAGACCTTAAAAAAGTTTTCTCATACAGGGCTGTAATACCTTAAAAAAGATGCCTCATACAAGGCTCTAATATGTTAAAAAAGTAGTCTCGTACAAGGCTGTTGTACCTTAAAAAGTAGTCTCATTCAAGGCTGTGATACCTTAAAAATGTTGTCTCATACAAGGCTGTAATACCTTCAAAATGTTGTCTCATACAAGGCAGTAATAAATTTTAAAAAGTAGTCTCATTCAAGGCTGTAATAACTTTAAAAGGTGGTCTCATACAAGGCTGTAATACCTTAAAATGTAATATCATACAAGGCTGTAATACGTTAAATAAGTAGTCTCATACAAGGCTGTAATACCTTAAAAAGTTGTCTCATTCAAGGCTGTGATACCTTAAAATTTGTCTCATACAAGGCTGTAATACCTTAAAAAAGATGCCTCATTCAAGGCTCTAATACGTTAAATAAGTAGTCTTTTACAAGGCTGTAGTACCTTAAAAACGTAGTCTATACGAGGCTGTAATAACTTAAAAAAAGTAATCTCATACAAGGCTGTAATACCTTAAAAAAGTTGCCTCATACAAGGCTGTAATACCTTAAAAAGGTAGTCTCATACAATACTGTAGTACCTTAAAAAGTTGTCTCATTCAAGGCTGTGATACCTTAAAAAAGTTGTCTCATACAAGGCTGTAATACCTTAAAAAAGACGCCTCATACAAGGCTCTAATACGTTAAATAAGTAGTCTCATACAAGGTTGTAATACCTTGAAAGTTGTCTCATTCAAGGCTGTGATACCTTAAAACAGTTGTCTCATACAAGGCTGTAATACCTTAAAAAAGATGCCTCATACAAGGCTCTAATACGTTAAAAAAGTAGTCTCGTACAAGGCTGTAGTACCTTAAAAAGTTGTCTCATTCAAGGCTGTGATACCTTAAAAAAGTTGTCTCATACAAGGCTGTAATACCTTAAAAAAGATGCCTCATACAAGGCTCTAATACGTTAAATAAGTAGTCTCGTACAAGGCTGTAGTACCTTAAAAAGTTGTCTCATTCAAGGCTGTGATACCTTAAAAAAGTTGTCTCATACAAGGATGTAATACCTTAAAAAAGTTGTCTCATACAAGGCAGTAAATAAATTTTAAAAAGTAGTCTCATTCAGGGCTGTAATAACTTTAAAAGGTGGTCTCATACAAGGCTGTAATACCTTAAAATGTAATATCATACAAGGCTGTAATACGTTAAATAAGTAGTCTCATACAAGGCTGTAATACCTTAAAAAAGTTGTCTCATTCAAGGCTGTGATACCTTAAAAAAGTTGTCTCATACAAGGATGTAATACCTTAAAAATGTTGTCTCATACAAGGCAGTAATAAATTTTAAAAAGTAGTCTCTTTCAAGGCTGTAATAACTTTAAAAGGTGGTCTCATACAAGGCTGTAATACCTTAAAATGTAATATCATACAAGGCTTTAATACGTTAAATAAGTTGTCTCATAAAAGGCTGTAATACCTTAAAAAGTTGTCTCATTCAAGGCTGTGATTCCTTAAAAAAGTTTTCTCATACAGGGCTGTAATACCTTGAAAAAGATGCCTCATACAAGGCTCTAATACGTTAAATAAGTAGTCTCGTACAAGGCTGTTGTACCTTAAAAAGTAGTCTCATTCAAGGCTGTGATACCTTAAAAAAGTTGTCTCATACAAGGATGTAATACCTTCAAAAAGTTGCCTCATACAAGGTTGTAATAATTTAAAAAGTTGCCTCATACAAGGCTGTAATACCTTTAAAAAGTAGTCTCGTACAAGACTGTAGTACCTTAAAAAGTAGTCTCATACAAGGCTGTAATACCTTTAAAAAGTTGCCTCATACAAGGTTGTAATACCTTGATAAGTTGCCTTATACAAGGCTGTAATACCTTTAAAAAGTAGTCTCATACAATACCGTAGTAACTTAAAAAGTAGTCTCATACAAGGCTGTAATACCTTTAAAAAGTTGCCTCATACAAGGCTGTAATACCTTTAAAAAGTTGCCTCATACAAGGCTGTAATACCTTTAAAAAGTTGCCTCATACAAGGCTGTAATACCTTTAAAAAGTTGCCTCATACATGGTTGTAATACCTTTAAAAAGTTGCCTCATACAAGGCCGTAATACCTTAAAAAAGTTGCCTCATACAAGGTTGTAATACCTTAAAAAAGTTGCCTCATACAAGGCTGTAATACCTTTAAAAAGTAGTCTCGTACAAGACTGTAATACCTTAAAAGGTAGTTACATATAAAGTAGTAGTAGGTTAAGAAAATAGTCTCTGAGAAGGCCACAGTCCATTAAGAAACGAATTCCTAACCATAGCATTCTTCAAAGTCTTGCTTATTCTCATTGTAGAGTGTCTTAGGTGTGACACTCAATTGCATCATGTGGTGAGGTTTGAGTTCTGGGGATTTGAGGAGAGTAAAGTCACTCCTTCATTACAATTACTCCCAGGTCCATTTTGACCATATATCGTAGTACCTGTTTTTGCCCGATCTATAGTATTAGGTAGGTATACTTGATACTATATAACTATGTGCAAACAAGCTTAAAAGTGCGATTAAAAAAGTTGATTCCAATGAAAAATTAAAAAGGAAATCCAATTCTACTGCCGAATAAATAGAATAGACTTGAAGAGAGTGTCAATGTTTGGTCGAGGAATGTGACAAAACTTTGATAGATAGATAGATAGATAGATATGAACAAACTGAGATAGATAGATAGATAGATAGACAGATAGATAGATAGATATGATTGACAGATGGATAGAGAAAAACTAATAAACATGTAATCCAGCAAGAATAAGAATTTAATTAGATTACCTTGTTTATCAATTTTCTTTATATTGCCAGATTTACTTCCATTATTTACTCCCATAGATAGATAGATGTAACGGGACTGTGATAGATAGATAGATAGATAGATAGATAGATAGATAGATAGATAGGAACAGACTGAGATAGATAGATAGATAGATAGATAGATATGAACAGACTGAGATAGATAGATAGATAGATAGATAGATAGATAGATAGATAGATATGAATAAGTTAATATAACTATGGATAGGCTGAAATCAAAATTAATACACTGTGATAGATAGGAATACGCTTAGATAGATAGATAGATAGATAGATAGATAGATAGATAGATAGATAGATATGAATAAGTTGATACAGATATGGATAGGCTGAAATTAATATGAATACACTGAGATTGATAGGAATACGCTTAGATAGATAGATAGATAGATAGATAGATAGATAGTGTGCGGGAATCTATTTTTATAGACATCATCTGATAGAAAGGCATCTAAGTACACGAGAAGATGTGCATGCTTTTGTAAAGACACATGTTGGGGACGAAATGAGAAGCTATCGTTTATGGTGCGTGCGCATGCTCTATTTGCGTCGCTTGTTTGCGAAGCTGATGTATGCTCCTGCTGCTGTAACACGTGTATTGGCGCGAATTCGTCTAATCAGCTTGACAAAAACAAAAATATCGATGAAACCTCATCAGTGTTGCAAAAACTGGCAACAATCTCAGCAAGTTGCCATTTTTATTTATTTATTCATTCTTTTAACAGACTCCGAAAAATTAAATAAAGTAGGCTCCTCGCCTTGGAGCAATGGTTTACAAGCTAATCTTGAGAATCTTACTTTGTATAATTGCTTCTTAAGAGCTTTTTTTTTTTGTTGCTCACAGTCATATGATATCAAGTATTCACATATAATACGAATAAACTGCGCACAGTTGTATGGTTTCAAGTATTCCAATTCAATATCAATAATTATATGCTTCCCAGGAACTAATTATAATTCTTTGTAAAGAATTATAGCTTTGAGTCGCTATTCTTAAAACCAGTTTGCCCAGTCGGCAAAACACTGACTGCACCTCTGTTGAGGGGTAAGACCCCCACCAATGAGAGTCCTGGACATGACACTAAACAATCTGATGGTGAGGCTCCAATGATGCTGGAGCTTCGGGGAATGCGGAGTACCCATTCATTGCCATTGCTCCCAGATCCACTCTGGCTCGGAATGGTAGCACCTGATAGGGCCCTATCTATGGGTTAAATAGAACTAACTACGTACTTATGCTAAACTGAATTGTTTGAACTAGAACTATTTGAGTAACCTGAATTGCTTGAAATAGAAATGTTTTTGACAAATAAACTGTGTACTTACAGATAAATTGCGTGCTTATGCTAAACTGAATTGTTTGAAATGGAACTGTTTTTGACATCGAAACTGTACTTACACTACACTGAATAGTTTAATATAGAACTGTTTTGACATTTAACTCGGTGTAAAAAAATTAGTTGAATTAGAACTGTTTGACTAAACTGAATAGCTTGAAATAAAATACTTTTCGCAATTAAATTGTGTACTCATGCTAAATTTGTATGAAAATAGATTTGGCGATGAATAACCAAGAAAGGTTGATATGCCATAAAACCCAACCAACCAAACAACCAACTTAATGCGAGTAATTTATATTTATATGGCACCAAGTATTCCTCTGAAATCCAAAGCATTTTTTAACATATTTATTCGACATAGATATATTTTCCCAAACCCTCCGAACAAGCAGGATGTGACACAAGGTCAATTCTAAGGCGGAGTTTCACGTGTTTGAATTCAGATTTTTTTTCTCCTGGACTGGTTCCCATACCGAGGTTAAAAAGCCAAGTCTGCCTGAATTCATACCTTTTCCAAGGGTATTAGCGCTATGTGAAGTGCAAACAGTCCCGTTCAGAATTTGAACCGTGTCAACTTCCTACGACAATAACCATTAAATAACGATTTATTTGACTGATAGGATTTGGTTTTATGGCATATCAACCATTGTAGGTTACTTAATGCCAAACCCTTTTTATACATATATATTAGATATATAGGATTTGGTTTGGTTGGGTTTGGTTTAGTTTTATGGCATACCAAACATTGTACGTTATTTAATGCCAAGTCCTCTTTATATATATATATATTGAATATATATGATTTGGTTTGGTTGGGTTTTATGGCATATCAACCATTGTAGGTTATTTAATGCCAAATCCTCTTTATACATATATATTAAATTCATATGATTTGGTTTGGTTGGATTTTATAGCATATCAACCATTGTTGGTTATTTAATGCCAAATTCTCTATACATATATATAAGATATATAGGATTTGGTTTGGTTGGGTTTTATGGAATATCAACCATTGTAGGTTATTTAATGCTAAATCCTTTTTATACATATATATTAAATACATTGGATTTGGCTTGGTTGGCTTTGGTTTAGTTTTATGGCATACCAACCATTGGAGGTTATTTAATGCCAAGTCCTCTTTATAGATATATATTAAATATATAGGATTTGGTTTGGTTTGGTTTTATGGCATATAAACCATTGTTGGTTATTTAATGCCAAATCCTCTTTATACATATATATCAAATATATAGGATTTGGTTTGGTTGGGTTGGGTTTATGGCATATAAACCATTGTAGGTTATTTAATGCCAAGTCCTCTTTATACATACATATTAAATATATAGGATTTGGTTTGGTTGGGTTTTATGGCATATCAACCATTCTAGCTTATTTAATGACAGATCCTATTTATATATATATATATATATATAGGATTTGTTAAGATAAAGTTGAATGGTTCCAACTATTGCTTTGTATCATTAACAACTCAATTAAACACCAGTCATTAGTTTGCATTTAGTTTAAATGTCAACTAGTTCTATTTGATCCACAGATAGAACTCTTTCAGGTGCTACCACTTCGGACCCAAATTTATTTTTATAAAACGTTTACAATTCTTTTTTTTTCTCGAAGCCTCAACTTATAAATAAAACAAACTAAGGTCCGTAAAGTTACAAGGTATATATACATTTACCCTGGGTGCGACACAAGGTCAATTTTTTAGAAGAGATGTAGAGGAGAAATATAGATGATTGAATAAAACACCGATTTACAAATTAATTTATTTAAGTTATTTCTTTCAATTAAGCGGAAGAAATTATAAAATCTTATTCTAGTAAGAAAAGATGATATTAGTCAGAGCGTAAATATTCAACAAATAATTTCATTACAATTGTTACATATTGACCCTCGACCGAGCCGTCAATCAAGAGATACACCTGTGTAAATAAGAGGAAGCAGGTGGGTGTGAGACAATTATATAACCAGGTGCCACAGACGGCATGAGTCAGTTCCAGTTGCAGTTGGAGTCAGTTGGAGTGAGAACCAGCACCAGACAGAGGGCTTGGGCCCCCAGTGACCCACGGTTGAGCAGCCCTGCCAGGATGCGAAAGAAGTGCTGCTATGGTCAGAAGAACTTTGGGTCAATATGTAGCAGTCTGTCCTCGTCTCCAACTCACCCCTCACACCCAACCAACATCAACCCTTTCGAGAATAAAGTGTGAGAGGTACTATTTACCAACCCCTCCGCTCGGGCAGGATATGACACAAGGTCAATTTTTAAGCGGAGTTTAACAGGTTTTGAATTCAGAGTTTTCCTTCTCCTAGACTAGTTGCCTCACCAAGGCTGAAGAAACTAGTCCGTCCTACTATTTACCCATAGCTGGAGGGAGAATAAGGGGGTTCATACCTTTCCCAAGGGTATTTGCCCGAAAGTGAACGTAATAGCGCGACTGGAGTACGAACTCGCGTACTACGATTCCGCAGTTCATCGCTTTAACCGTTACACCACGAGGAGGACACCCTTAAAGTGTGAGAGGTATATTTTTATAAAGAAGTGTGTTCGTTCGTTCATTGAAGTTCAACATTATGTTTGATTATGTTCCGCATGTAAATGTATTATGTATATCTATATGCGTAGTATACGACACAATCTGATTTCTCCAGTAAGGACACATGGTGCAGTGGATAAGGTATTTTATTGGAAAGTGCTTCATGGTGAAATCATCTGGGGGTAGTAGGTTCAATCCCAACAAACAAGAGTACTTTTTATAACTTAACACTTGTACCCAGTCATCGTTAACAGTCTACTCCTCAGGGTCAAATAAAGACTTTAGTTCAAGATACTTAGTGGACTCCCGATACCGATAGAAAACACCTAAAGAAGGTCGAAAGATATATCGGCCGAAACATTCTGTGTATAACAATAAAGATGAGGTCAATAGTCCGAATATTCTAAGCAATAACAATTATCAAGCTTCATTTAATAAATTTAGACAAATAAGACAGGAAAGTTTCATGCAGCAGTTTCGTTTTGCCTTAATCCAGTTGATAGATTTTGTGTGTGTAAAATATCTTTGTGTGAGTGTGTCACTATGTGAAAGAGAAAGTATATCTATGCATTAATGTGTACGTGTTTGCAGTTGAAATTTTCATATATAAAGTTTGATTTGCCGTACGATTATTCATCTAAACAAAACATATTCGGTCAATTTAAGATAATTAAGTGGTGTTGAAATTAAATGCATCCTTGAAGGGACAGAATGTTTGATTTTTCACTAAAAGAAATAAAGCTAAAATTTTTGTTATGGTGAGATATGTAATCACCACCGGAACAGTTTAAATGAGGAACTATATCACCGGTCACCGGACAGACATACACGGAGATACACAGAGAGACACCCTGGACAGAACACGTGAAGAACAAACACTCTCTCTGTAAATAATACAATAAACCACTTCTTTATTTATTCAAACCCATAGTACATATTATTTCCTTTATTTCCTTTTTCTTCAAAAGTGTCAGTTGTTCCAGGTATAAATTCTTGCCTCTTCGGGATTGATTGGATCGTTTTGTTTGATTTATGGGAGCTACCCATAAATTCATTTTGTAACTGTGTTAGTGCCGGTTTGTCACCAGCTGAACTAATGTTCGCTCGAAAAATCAGATCCATATTTGACAGGATTTTACCAAATACAAACAAGACAACAGCAACAAGAGAAAATCCTTCGACAAGGTTCTACAAACCTGGTGACAAAATACTCTTCTTGAACTATAGGACTGTGAAAAGCTTTTGGGAAGAGGGGATTGTTATGAAAAGAATTGGACACGTGCTATATTCTGTAAGAAGTAGTAAATTTGACTGTCGCAGGCATATAAATCAGCTAAGACCTCGACACACTGATGACTACACACAGGCAGAAGATAATGAACTGCCCTTGGAGGTATTATATGACTCTTTTAATGTTCCTCTACCCATAACACAACCTACTCCAAGAGTGGTATCTTCTACTCCAGGTCCAAGAGTACCAGTTTCATCACCAATTCCACCCCCTCAAACAATGTTGAGGAGAAAAAGTACAAGGGTAAAAAGAAAAGTCAACCGGCTGAGCCCCAGACCTAAAAACAAACGGTATTAAGCCAAATTCTCCAGGGAAAAATTGGCTTAGGGGGAGATGTTATGGTGAGATATGTTATCACCACTGGAACAGTTTAAATGAGGAACTATATCACCGGTCACCGGACAAACATACACGGAGATACACAGAGAGACACCCTGGACAGAACACGTGAAGAACAAACACTCTCTCTGTAAATAATACAATAAACCACTTCTTTATTTATTCAAACCCATAGTACATATTATTTCCTTTCACGGAATACTATTTCTTGATTATCCTTATATTATTGCCACCTCAGGATATATCAGTTTTTGAGTAGGCTACAGAAACAATCTGAAAAACTTACTGAAGATGTTTTCATTTTATTGCTAAATAAAAGATTGAGGTAAGATAGAAATTAGATTTTAAAAAGCTAATGATTCATCTCTGATTCTAATTGGTTAAAATGTATCGATAACAATTTAGGAAGGAAAAGATTTCTTAATTTTTTTTTTTTTTTTTGAGTTTTGATCTTTCAGAATTTTTATGGCAAGTCAAATATTGTCACCGGCGAATCTCAAAGAAAAAATTTAAAAACCATCGCAAAAGCGCCGATTTGCCAGTAAATGCAAAAATACTGATACGAAAAATACAGTTTCTCGAGCCTATTTTTTCAGCAGTGGGTATATTGTTCCTGGAGACCGGGGTTCAATCCAAGGTCGAGTTATATCAAATACTTTTAAAATGGTACTTGATACCGCCTTTCTTAACACTCAGCAATATAAGGTACGTATCAAGGATAAAGTGGAGCAATCCAGGGAAAGGAGTAGCGCCCTCCCCTTCACCTCGGTGTAGTATCTATTGAAAAGGGAGCTTTCTGGTCACCCTTGACTATTGGCCCAGCGGTTAGAGTGTTCGCCAATGGCCCGGGAGACCTGGGTTCAATCCCAGGTCGAGTCATACCAAAGACTTTAAAAATGGAACTTGATACCACCTTGCTTAACACTCAGCATTATAAGGTACGGTTTAAGGGTAAAGTGGAGCAATCCTGGGAATGGAGTAGCGCCCTCCCCTACACCTTGGTGTAGTAGCTATCGAAAAGGGAGCCTTCGGGTCACCCTCGACTATGGTCGCTAACTTTACTTACTTTTATTTGTATGGAAATCTGTTGACTTCCCATAACGCCTAGAGATGGTTTGAATACAGTTTTCATTCTCTTTGACAGTTTCCTATACCGAGGCTAAAGAGTCCAGTCTGCCCAACCATTTACACATAGCAGGTGGAGTGGGGGCAGAAGAGATGGATTCATGCCCCCAAGAGCATTAGTGGAAAATGAAACGCAAATAGCCTCCTTCAGTATTTGAACTCTGATCCTTAATTCCATTTTCTATGTTAACTGCCATTTCCCTGTACCTACTTACGCAGTTAGGGCCGGAACGTTTTGCAATAAAAAGTAATTGAAACGAAGATGGAATGGTAAGGTAGAAGACGCCTCCTGCTCCACTGGTGCCCAGCTATGTGAGCAAGAACAAAAGATTAATCACGAGAACTCTAGTGGTAAGTACGAGAGACGGTTGCACACGGAAGTTGGAGATATATGAAAAGGGGAAACGAGTGAGTTACTGGAAGAGCAACAGATAACGATATAAATTTTGCTACCAGCAAAACTGCACTTGGTACCATTGTTATATAATAGCCGAGGGAATTCGGTTCATGCCTTTGAGTTTAGTTAGGCTGAGAACCTTTCGGCTCAGCACATGGGTTAGTTGGGTGCAACATTGAGGCAGTGGGTATATTGTTCCTGGAGACCGGGGCGCTGGCGGATGGAGGTGTCACTCAGATGTCATAATAGTCCGAGGCGAAACGGGTGACAGGGTGCAGTTGACGTCACGCACCGGAAGCGCGCGGAGGTTTGTGTGAGAATCTGAAGAAAGTCAAAGAGTTGGGTACTAGACGCCAAACGAGGACGGTCGACTTTTGGAGCTCGCAGACGCGAGGCGAACTTGCGCCCTATGGGGGGGTGCTCGAGATGGGGGCCAAATGAATAAGACAGTATAGAAGATTGTGTCTCTCCTCCTTATATCGAAACCTTTAACTCAAAGTTAATAAAAAGGTTTCGTACCTGAACAAGAAGTCGTTACGTGTTTTCGAATTTCGAGATTCCTATGTTCTTTATATGTTCTATTGTTATGAACATTATAAGTCCATTTCGCACATGGTCATATTCGTGTATATGGCTATGTAACACCATAAGTGGTGGGCTATGATCTTTCAAAGAATAGATCTTTCCTTGGTTGACTTGAAAATACCAATATACACCTTCCTGTTTTTGTAGTGGTGTAGTCGTTATCGCCGTAGGAAATGAACACGGCGACACGAGTTCAAATCCTGGACGAGACTGATTGCATTTTCACATAGCACTAATACCCTTGGGAAAGGTATGAATCCAATTATTCTCCCTCCAACTATGGGTAAATAGTAGGACAGACTAGGTTCTTCAGCCTTGGTTAGGCAACTAGTCTAGGAGAAGGAAAACTCTGAATTGAAACCTGTTAAACTCCGCTTAAAAATTGACCTTGTGTCATATCCTGCCCGAGCGGAAGGGTTGGTAAATAGTACCTTCCTGTTTTTGAGACCGGTCCAAGGGAAACATTAATGATAAAGAGAGGGCGATTTTTCTGCGTCTACGGGTCTATCTTTTTCCTTTCCTAACGTGAACTCTAGTTTTTTGTCCTCGTCAAAAAATTTTGTTCGACAGAAATCCGGCAGAAAAAAAATTTTTTTGCATGTGGATGATATCGAATCTTTTGGCAAAATTAAACACATGCTGGAGATACTTTAAAAACTGTTTGGATCTTCATCTAAGTCTTCAAGATGGAATTTAGAATTGGAAAATCCCGGATAATCCCATTATGAATAAAGGAATTAGAAAAAATAAAACGCTCGAAAAAAAAAGTGATGTAACCGAACAAAAGGTTACTGAATGAGAAATAACTAAAACGGGAGTTGTAAATGAAATAGAAATCTTTATAGTATTAAACAAATTCAATACTCACCAACAACGTGAAGAAGGTACCCACTGCTAGTGGTGAACTACTTAGTCAGCAAAAATCACCTCCTCGTAAAAGTGTCGGGCGTATTTTTGAGGAAGAGGACATAACCCATTATTGTTCACTTGTAGGGTAAATGACAAAAAGAATGCTGCAAATACCGGGAAATATTTGAAGCAGTTATATTCAAACAAAAATGAAAAACAGACTAACAAAAGTATACCCCAGAAACAAAAGCAATAAAATTCAAATAATCATGGTTGGTTGGTTGGTTGGTTGAGTGGTTGGTTTAACGGTGTATCAATCCTTCTCGGGTTATTTAACACCAAATTGAATTTCAAACAATTTAGTTTAGTATAAATATAGTTTTTGTTTACATACAGTTAACGTCAAAACAGTTTAGTTAATGGTTAAAACTGTTCTATTTCAAGTAATTCAGTTTAGCATAAGTACGCAGTTTAGTTCTATTTAACCCATAGATAGGGCCCTATCAGGGGCTACTACTCTGGGCCAACGTAGACCTGGGAGTGATGGCAATGAAGGGGTACTCCGCATTCCCCAAAGCTCCGGCTGGAACTGCAGCCATCAGATTATTTAATGCCATATCCAAGACACTCTTTGGGTGGGGTTACCCCTCAGCAGAGTTGCATTCGGTGTATTCAACAGCCCCAGCTGACTGTGCAATCAAATAATTTTTTTTCTAAATGAAAGAAAGTTTCTTTTCAGGTCGAAGTTTTTATCAAAGAGGAAATTTGTAAACTTTGAAATTGCCTCATTGGAATAATGGTGAGAGTGTTCGCCAATAGTCCAAAAGATCGGGGTCCAGTCCCTGGTTGGGTCATACCAAAGACTCAAAAAATGGTACTTGATGCCTCTTTGCTTAACAACTCAGTATTATAAGGTACGGATCAAGGGCAAAGTGGAGCAATACAGAGAAAAGAGTAGCACCTTCCCCTACATCTCGGTGTTGTAGCTATTGAAAAGGAAACCTTCGAATCGCTCTCGCCTACGGTCGGCCTACTTAACTATATATATATATATATATATAATATTCAACCGTTAGCTGGGAGGATAAAGGGGTTCATTCTTTTCGCAAGTCCTAAAGTGAACATAATAGTGTGGCTGGATTTCAAACTTGGTTATATATATATATATATATAAGTGATCAGCATAAATGTACTGGCTGTCTGGGTCGTTGACTGAAAAAGTAGTAGCACCTGTTTGTTAATAAGGTTTTCGTTATTCTTTGAAGTCAGAGTATTTACATGTCAATTGTCAGTGTAACAAAGAATATTTTTCTTCATGTGGTTATGTCGTTATATATATATATATATACTTATTCGCTTACTCCTTTTCTATGCTAAGTTTTTTTTCTTCTTTCTTTTTCTTTACGCCATTTTTTTTTTTCCGTTTTAAATTCCTACCCAACTGGGATTCATCTAAATACCTTTTCTTTCAATAGGATGAGTTGACTAATAAAAGCAAAGTTGTGGTTGTTCTTTTAGTTAAAAAAGAACATTCTGAAAATTAAAAATGTCACACATTACATTTTTGGATAATAAAGTCACTTAAAAAGAAAAAAGAAAAATATTGTTAAATCAATGGTTTTTTTTTTAATTCGGGAGCACCCCAGGCGAGCTGTGACATCGTAGTAAGCGAGTTCGAACCCCAGTCGTGCAATTAAATTCACTTTGGGACTGATACCCTTAGCTAAGGTATGAACACCTTTATCCACCCCAGCAGTTATGAGTTAAATAGGACCACTCCTGTTCTTCAACTAAGAAGGCTTTGGCATTAAATAACCCACGAACGTTGATATGGCTTTAAACAAAGAAACCTAACTAAACCGATTTTAGATTCAATCGAAAACTTCTTTCAGTTGACTGATATATATATATATATATATATATATATATATATATATATGTGTGTGTGTGTGTGTGTGTGTGTGTGTGTGTGTTAGTGGTGTCCTAAGTATAACACTGAATTGCAAGTGATGGCGAGGCTTCACTTCTGGAGATGTTGAGAGCTTGGAGTACCCCTGCATTGTCATTACTCCCAGGTCCACTCTGACCTGGAATCGTTGTGGCTGTTAAGATACAATATTTGGTTCAAATAGATATGTTTGAAAATTATTTGCATTCAATGGGAATTCTTGATTGCTTATAAATTTAAATTATTTGTATCACGATTAGCTACTTAAGGTTGTCGTGGCTTACGAAGGATTATTATTTAAAATAATATAACAGTGAAACTATTTGACTGTGTTCAAACAAATGACTATAATTAAACAGAAAGGATTACGTGAAACTACATAATTACTCGTATTAGATAAGAATATTTATGTACCATAGCCATGATATGGCTATGCATGAAACGTACATCGAATGTCCATAAAGATAGAACATAGGAATCTCGAAGCACGAAAAACACTTACGACTTCTCAGTTCAGGTACGAAACTTTTTATTGTCTTTGAGTTTAAAGGTTGCTCGACATAAGGAGAGAGGCACAGTCTTTCTATACAGGCTTTTTCATCTAACCCCCCCTCATCTCGTGCGGCACCTGCCCAAGGCCTCACGAGCTAGCGAAAGCTAACCGTCTTCTCCCGAGGCAGGTCTCATCTCAACTCACTGACTTCTTCAAAATCTCCCAAAATCCTCCGCGCGCTTCCGGTGCGTGACGTCATTCGCACTGTGTAACCCCGTTTCCAATCTCGGGCTATTGTGACATCTCTGAGTGATACGTCCGCTCCGCGCGTGCGCGCGAACACCTATTTTAATGTTGCACCTAACTAACCCATATGCTGAGCCGAAAGGTTCTCAGCCTAACTAAACCCAAAGGCATAAACCGAAATCCCTCAGCCATTATATTACACTTAAAACTATACAACCATGTATAAATTATTTGTATTTGACAGGGATCTTTGGTAATATACAACTTTAAACAAAAATTTTTTAGAAAAAAATAACACACAAAAAGATTAATATTAATGTACAACGAATGCATTTCTCTGACCTCTTGGCAAAAAATCTCTCTAGATGAGTTGACATGCCGTTAAAATCAATCAGTCTGTCCTTCTTTAAGCCCAATGGTCTTATCATTGACTTGTACCTTCCAAAGAACATGCAACCAGCCCAGATTAAAAACTGAATAAAAATTTATTTATTTATTTATTCATTTATTTATTTTTGCTGCTGTCTTTTTTTTTCTCGCGTTCAGCTGTCCGAATGTGGTAAAGAAAATAAATTATTCAAGAATGGTGACACGTGCTTGCGAGTCTTTTAGAAGACTTTCGGAAGATGAAGGAAGCCTGTCGCTTTTTACTGTTTTGAGGTGCCCGGATGCAGGTTGTCATCCAAATATGGAGTAAGAATACAAATCGAACCAATGCGTCAGATTGTTTTTATTTCTTTCCCTATATATATATATATATATATATATGTGTGTGTGTGTGTGTGTGTGTGTGTGTGTGTGCGTGTGTTATCTTTTCATTGCAAGCAAATCAAAAAAAGATTATTTTATCTTTAATTTTTTGAAGAACTTTATTTATTTATTTAGAATGGCCGATATTTCAAGTCTTAAAGAAGTCGTCTATCAACCAGTACTTAAAATCGAGATGTTTTCGTGATAACACAAACTAAACGATGGGTTAAGAAATTTCTATGTTCTTTAGGAGTATAAAAGAAAGTATATGTTCGATGACTTGCAATTTTAATTGAAGCTTTACAAATACATCTTTTTTCTATTTTCATAATTACCAAAAGAATATTTCTGACTTTAATAATTCATTAACCAGTTTAATTTGTAACCTTTATTTGAAGTAACTATATATATATATATATATGTGTGTGTGTGTGTGTGTGTGTGTATTTTGGCAGCATTTCTTCATGAATACAAAGTTCGTTGAATATAATAGACATTTTCTGTCTACATATTTTCTTGTTGATCCTTTCATATTGCCGTATTGATTTTATAATATTCGGCGTGAATTGATTGATATATTTTCCATAATTGTTTATTTCCAAAGTACTTTCTGCCCGACTTTGGGCCAGCATCCGGGGAGAATGTATTACAAAAGCGATGTAACTTTTCTATGTACATCACTACTTTGTAAGAAGAATAGCGTCTGGGCCGTTTCAGTGTGTAGCGTTTACTTTTAAAATTGTTCTACAATTTAAAAACACAACAATATTAGAACATCAAAATAACAAACAAAAACTACAGATTCTCACAGCACTACAGATTAGAAACATGCTACCCAAACCTAACAGATCTAATTTTCAAACCAGTTCTAATGTACCTAAATGTCTTTAGCTACTGACACTAATTATAGAACAATTTTGATGTACATACAGAAGTATGACACACCCTCCCTCAAAACCTCGTTCGCTGCACGCGATCAGCATACATTACAGTTTGAAAAAATTGACTGAAAGATGGCTTGTGACAAGGATGGCCTTTCGCGCACCAAAAATATAAATCTGATAAAAGACAGTTGGCGAATATCTTTAGAGAGGAACAAACGCAGCGGCCAGCCAACTCAAAGAAATACTCAATGGCAACCTAAGAAAAGTGGTCTTATAAAAAGAAAAGAACCACGGAGATTTATCGTGAGGGACACATGTTATCAGAACTATGATAATAAAAGAATACAACGAGTGACTTTTGTGAAGGTTGAAAGCAAAAGCATCACCCTGCCTTTCTGTGGACTTCAGAATAGGGAAAAGAAGGAAAAGACAGACTTTTAGCCGTGATCCTTCTTGTGTCCCCATGTGAGATAAAGAACTGAATTAGCGAAATGACTTTGTTTTATTCGTATAGTCCCTCTACACTGATACATATGAATACATAAATCTTTCTGCTTCCCAAACAATCGACTGATTTGTTTTTGTAAATTTTTTCCTCTTGAGTCGTTCTATGTTCATTTGTCGTTGGCGAATAAATCTTCTTCTATTGTCACTTCACCACTTCAAGGATTTCTGCCTCATTTAAAAAAAAAAAATTGTGTGTTCGAGCTGATCTCGCGAGAGATGAAGGAATATTTTACGTGAAAGATACAAATTTGCATGTTCCGAGATCTTCTCGGCTCATAACAATAAAGATTATAAATGAGTTGTGATGGTTACTTTCTCTCATTCAGACTAATGACCATTATAAATATACAATTACAATGTGTCAACATATTTGATATGCTTATTTAGAAATGGAAAAAGCACATTTTTTACAACTATTTTTTTCTAAAATGTGTCAATGATATTGTTTTTTATATTTCTATTTGTTTTTTTTTTATCTTTTTTATTTGTTTTTTTAAATCTTTTTTGTTTTGTTTTTATCTCTTTTTGTTTTGTTTTTTTTAAATCTTTTTTATCTTTTTATTTATTTTCAATCTTTTTTATTTGTTTATTTTTAATCTTTTTTATTTGTTTTTTTAAATCTTTTTATTTGCTTTTATCTCTTTTGCTTTTTATCTTTTTTATTTTTTTGTTTAATCTTTTAATTATTTTTGAATTTTTTCATGTTTTTTATCTTTTCCTTTGTTTTTATCTTTTTATTTGTTTTTTTAATCTTTTTATTTGTTTTTTTATCTTTTTATTTGTTTTTTTAAATCTTTTTTTTTGTTGTTATCTCTTTTTGTTTTGTTTTTTTAATCTTTTTTATCTTTTTATTTATTTTCAATCTTTTTTATTTGTTTATTTTTAATCTTTTTTATTTGTTCTTTTTTAAAATCTTTTTATTTGCTTTTATCTCTTTTGCTTTTTATCTTTTTTATTTTTTTGTTTAATCTTTTAATTATTTTTGAATTTTTTTTATGTTTTTTATCTTTTCATTTGTTTTTATCTTTTTATTTGTTTTTTTAATCTTTTTTATTTGTTGTTTTTAAATCTTTTTTAATCTATGACTTGATCTTTGGTCATTACACTGCTCTCAAGCTTTTCAAAAGTAAAATGCTTTTTTTGAGCATACAAACCCTTCTGGCTTCTTTAATGCCAAATACTGTTCACACAAAAAGATATATTGTAAATATATGGTGTGGAAAGGTTGGTTGGTTGGTTGGGTTTTACGGCATATCAACCCTTGTAGGTTAGTTATTTAATGCTAAATACTCTTTATACACGTAGATATTAAATAAATATGATTTGTAAATGTTAGTTGATTGGGTTTTATGGTATATAAACCCTTTTCGCTTAATCATTGACAAATCCTATATATATATATATATATATATCGAGAAAGTAGGTTAGCAGACTTGGAGTCTTCTTTTTCAAAAGCTACAATCCAGGGAAGGACGCTACTCTTTTCCGCGAATTACTCCACTTACTCTTGATTCTTAACTTACAATGCTGAATGTTTTGCCAGAAGCCATTAAGTACTATTTTCAGAGTCTTTGGTATGACTCAACCTGGTATTGAACCCCAGTATCCCTGACCATTGGCGAACAGTCTTATAATTATGTCATTGTAAATATTGATTGGTTGAGATTATGGTACTTAATGCCAAATTTTGTTTATATATATATATGTATATATATATGTATATATATATATATATATAAATTATATGTATTATATATATATATATATAAATTATATGTATTTTATATATAGATATATATATATATATATATAAATTATATGTATTTTATATATATATATATATATATATAAATTATATGTATTTTATATATATATATATATATATATATAAATTATATGTATTTTATATATATATATATATAAAATACATATAATTTATATATATATATATATATATATATATATATATATATATATATATATATAATACATATAATTTTTAAGGGTTCGTTGGGTGGGTTTTATGGCATATCAACCTTGTTGTTTATTCAATGCCAAATCCTATATATATATATATATATATTAAGATAAATTTTCTCTTAAAAAATCGGTTACATTAAGATAATTGACTTATTTCCATCCTGTTCAAAAACATTGATATAAATCAATGCTCTAAAAAATGAACAGGACTTCTTCAGAACAAACAAGAAAATGGATAAAAATATTTTTTTTCACATTCACAACCAGAGTAGAAGGGAAAAAAATATGGCCTGTAAATAAACATCCGGTTTCATCAAACTTCATACATGAATGAAAATTTGAATTTTTATAAGTAATTTTTACTCTATTATGGTAATTGGGGGAGGGGATATAACCGTAAATAATAAGATTAGTTTTTTTGGGGGTTTTTTTCATTTTAATGATAAAAATTAATGTACTAAAATTAGATATATCTGAATGATAAATTATTTTTTTATTTAAATGTTTGAATGCTTAGACATGTGTTATTGTAGCTGTCAATTTTTCCTCCGTTAAATTTGAAGTATGATGAAACAGGATGTTCCTTTACATGCCTAAATAAGTTGATACTTATTGTTACTTGAAGTTAAAGGGTTACTTTTATTCAGGAGAAATATTTTCTTTTTTTTTTGTTTTTTTTTTTTTAGCCGAGTTAATGTGTAAAAAATTATTTTAGTCCATTTTTTTGTTTGATATGAACAATTCCTGTTGATTGTTTTAGTGTGTTGATTTATATCAATGCTTTTTAACAGGATGGAAATAAAATTGTGACTTCAAGTTAAAGGGTTACTTTTAAATAGGAGAAATAATGTTTCATTTAGATTTTTCTTTTCTAGTTTGGTTGTGAATCTGAAAAAAGTTATTTTAGTCCATTTTCTTGTTTGATATGAACAGATCCTGTTGATTTTTTTTAGAGAATTGAATTATATCAATGCTTTTTAACAGGATGTGACCAATTTTTATTTTTTTAAGAGAAAAGTATTTGCTCTGTGGATTTTATTTACATTGAATTCTCGACCGGGATTATTTAAATTTAATTTTCTATTTTTGAATATTTCATTGGTCCTGCTTGGATTTGTTCCCAATTTCAGATTTACTGGATTAAATAATATCTTATATATATATATATATATATATATATATATATATATATATATATATATATATATATATATAATTTGTAAAGGTAGGTTGATTGCGTTTTAATAGGTCACTAAATAATTCCCGATCCAAACTAATAAAACAGCTTTTAGGTAAAATTCGACTTCATTCATCATAGTCTCCTTCTTGGGGTGATTCCAACGTTTCTCTAATTCGATGCCTTTTTTTATGGAACGATTTGTCTTTACGCCTCGGTTTCCGATATCACTTCTTCATTGGAGCCAAATCTCTTTCCCTGGAACATTCTTTTGGGGTCTGTAAACAGCCAGCAATCGCTGGGGGCCAGATATGGTGAATATGGTGGTTTGGGAAGCAATTTGAAGTACTATTCCTGTAGTTTTGCCATCGTTGCTATCAACTTATAACATGGCGCATTATCTTGGTGAAAGAGCCCTTTTTTCTTCTTCATTTGCGGCCGTTTTTTGGCGATTTATTCCTTCAAACACGCCAATAATGCCATGTAATATTCGCTATTGATGGTTCTTCCTTTCTCTTAATCAAAGAACAAAAAGCATCCCAAAATACGGATGCCAAAATAGGGATGCCAAAACCTTGCCAGCTGATGTTTGGATCTTTGGTCGCTTTGGACGGCTTTCACCAGCTGCTGTCCACTCAGTTGACTGCCGATTTGACCCTGGACTGAAGTGGTGGATGCATGTTTCATCCATTGTTGCATATTTATGTAAAAACTTATTTTTGTTACGTTAAAACAGTTACAAACAACGCTCTGAATCGTCGACGTGTTGTCGTTTTTGACCGATTGTGAGCAAATGCGGCAACCGCTTTGAACACGGCTTTCTTATTGACAAATTCTCATGCTAAATGGTGAATACACAACCTTCTGATATCTTCAACTCCTCTCCTATATCACTCGATTTCAACTTACGATCGGCCAAAAGGAGTTTGGGGAGTTTTTTGGTGTTTTGCGGGACAACAGCTGAATTTGGGCGACCTGACCGTTCAGCATCATTTGTGTCGGTACGACTGCAGTTAAAGTCGGCATACAACCTCTTAACCATCGTTTCCGATGAAGCAGAGTCCGAATAACACTTATCAAGCCATTGCTTTGCTTGAACAATATTTTTCCCATCAGAAAGCAATGCTTTATCCACACACGAAATTCAGATTTTTCCATTGTTTTGAAAATTTGCAACAGTAGCTTCACTTAAATAACTGTAATTTGTAAACTGATTATCCGAGTGGGCTTAAATTCTTACACGTGCCATTTGAAGGTTAGTACTTTATAAAAAATTATATGGATTTTTTATCAGTGGTGCCATCTATATGTCAGGCCCGGGATTTATTGAGTGATGTGTTATGATATACCAACCCTTCTAAGCTATTTATTGCGAAATCTTGATTATACGCACACACACACACACACACACATATATATATATATATATATATATATATATATATATATATATATATATATATATCAACGAAATCATTTGTAAACTTATAGTTCGTAGGTAACATTTTAAAATGAGCTAGAGCTCACTTATTTACATCCAGTTAAATAGTTTTAAGAATTGTTACCTATTGTTTGCACACAGTTAAATGGTTTTAAGCAGGCTAAATAATTAATGAGTTCTATTTGGCCTATATATATATATATATATATTGTCATCCACAGACAGACTGTTTCGTTCTATCAGAACTCTTCAGTGTGGCTAGACACGCAGGACGCTCGAAGCCGGGATCGAAACCTATCCAACTTTACGTTAGACTAAATCTCAGACCTCTCGGCCGACAAGCGGACCACGTTGGCTAAGGGAATTTTAAGGTATTTATTTAGCAACAGCAGCAGCAGCTGTTTGTTTACATTTTTATACCCTATCGGCTACCAGAGTGCTCAAGAGTTGGTTGATTGAGTTTTATGGCAGATGGGACTCTAATAGTTATTAACTCTTTAGATCAGAGTGGGCCAGGGAGTAATGGTAATGACGGGGTACTCAACATTCCCCTAAAGCTTCAGGACTGAAGACTCACCATCAGATGCAGTTTAGTATCATATCCATGGCACTTGTTCGGTCGGTTGGGAATTCTTACCTCTCAGCAAAGATGCAATTGTCGTATTCTACAGACCCAGCCGACAGGAAAATTTTAAGATACGTACACGGTTGATATAGTTAAACATTTTGTTTGATTGGTTCAGTTTTATGGCATATCAACCATTGAAGGTTATATATAATTGCGGAGGGATTTTTTTTATATTATCATTTTTCTCGTTTTACATATCTTGCCTTTCGGGTAAGTTAGGCTGAGAACCTTTCGGCTTAGTGCATGGGTTAGTTAAGTGCACACACTGAGAGCAGGTGTTCACGCGTGCGCTGGGCGGATGTGAAAATCAACAGATGTCACAATAAAAACCCCAGATAGGAAATTTGGACCGGGGACATGAATGACGTCATGCCCGGAAACGGGGCTGAGGATTTTGAGATTTGAAAAAAAAGCAGTTAGTCGAGATTCGAGTCTAGAGGAGGGTAGTCTATTTTTGGTGTCGCCGAGGCGAGACCAGTTGGGGTTTACGAAATGCCCGCGCGTTGGTTGAGTCAGTGAGTTGAGAGCTGACGATGTACGAACAGTCAGCATAGTAAGAAATTGTGTGTCTCTCTCTCCTCATGTCGAAAAACCTTAAACTTAAAAAGGTAAACAAAAGTTTCGTACCTGAACCAAAAGGGAGTCGTCAAGTTGTTATATTCTCATATACATGTTCATGCAGCATCACAACAACACCATAATTACGAGGCAGTGACAAAGACAGACGCAGGAATAAACGAGGCAGGAAGACTTCTTTACAAATATATTTACCTCTCACTTTATTGCAAGGGTTCGAAAGGGTTGTTCAAGGGTTGCATGTGAGAGGGAGCTGGAGACCGAACATAAACTGTAATATCTTGACCCCACTGTTATGACCGTCACGTTGTGTCTTTCTTGTTCTTTAGTGCTGTTCAACCGCAGGCCTAGGGCCCACTGCTAGATGCTGGCTTTCTTTATTGCGTCTTATCAGCATCTTCTCTGGACCCCAAACTCCATCGGGGTTTCCGAGGGCCCCCTCGGTCGGGTGTGGCTTTCCCTACCACATCTGTTCTCCAGCTGTCTGGAATTCTACTGGCAACTGCTTCTTGGACTCGAACTCAACAGAGTTAAATAATAATTCAACGCCCACACGATCGTCCACTGGATCTTTGAAATCGAATGTTTAATCGTCATCAAGCGGAAATAACTGTCATGCAGTTCAGAGGTCACTCTCTTCCGGTGCATCAGTCTGTATTGGCACAGTGGGACCTTCACCTTGTCCAATATTATAAGCCTTAATCCGCCCATGCAATCTCTTTCGATTACTGGCCATTGGAATGTGTCACTTCCTTCCGGTGCATCACCTTGGAATAGCATTTTTTGGGGCCGGGTCGAAGGTCAAAACATAACAAAGTGTTTCGAGTGTTTTCGGATTCCTATACGCATATGAACATTCTGAACGTTTTCAGTATCCGTATGAATATTTCTATTTCACATATTCATATCTTGGTCGTATTTTTGAAATGATATATTAGAATTGTATGTTATTTCTATACATAAAACAGTTCTGTTTCAATTAATTCAGGTTAGCATAAGTACAGTTTTTTTGTTTACATATATTTAAATGTAGAAGCAGTTCCTAATCAAACATTTCAGTTTAACATAAGTACACTGTTTAAATGTAAAAACAGTTCTATTTCAAACAAATCAGTTTACTATAAGTACACAGTTTAAAGTGTCAACAACAGTTCTATTTCAAACGATTCAGTTTAGCATAAGTACATTTTTTTGGTCTATGCACAGTTAAATGTGAGTAAAAGTAAGTAAAGTTGGCAACCGTAGTCGAGGGCGACCCGAAGGCTCCCTTTTTAATAGCTACTACACTGAGGTGTAAGGGAGAGTGCTACTCCTTTCCCTAGATTGTTCCACTTTACCCTTGATACGTACCTTATATTGCTGAGTGTTAAGCAGGGGGTATCAAGTACCAATTTAAAAGTCTTTGGTATGACGCGACTTAGGATAGAACTCTGGTCTCCCGGACCATTGGTGAACACTCTACCCACTAAGCCAATGAACAGTTCTATTTCACACAATTCAGTTTAGCATAAGTACACGGTTTAGTTCTATTTGACCCATAGATAGATCCCTATTAGGTGCTACCACTCTGGGATAGAGTTGACCTGGGAGCGATAACAATAAAGGGGCACTCCGCATTCCCCAAATCTCAAGGCTCATCATCAGATTGCTTTGGACACGAGTTCAAATCCTGGACGAGACTGATTGCATTTCACATAGCACTAATACACTTGAGAAAGGTATGAATCCAATTATTCTCCCTCCAGCTATGGGTAAATAGTAGGACAGACTAGGTTCTTCAGCCTTGGTGAGGCAACTAGTCTAGGAGAAGGAAAACTCTAAATTCAAACCTGTTGAACTCCGCTTGTGTCATATCCTGCCCGAGCGGAGGGGTTGGTAAATAGGATCATCAGATTGCTTTGTGTCATATCCAGGACATTCGTTGGGGTAGTCTTACAGGGGTAAAAGATGTAGCCGGTGTATTCTGCAACCTCGAGTTTAATAGAGATGTACTTGTTTGGTACTATTTACCAACCCCTCCGCTCGGGCAGGATATGACACAAGGTCCATTTTTAAGCGGAGTTTAACAGGTTTGAATTCAAAGTTTTCTTTCTCCTAGACTAGTTGCCTCACTAAGGCTGAAGAACCTAGTCCGTCCTACTATTTACCCATAGCTGGAGGGAGAATAAGGGGATTCATACCTTTCCCAAGGGTATTTGCCCGAAAGTGAACGTAATAGCGCGACTGGAGTACGAACTCGCGTACTACGATTCTGCTGTTCATCGCTTTAACCATTACACCACGAGGACACTTGTTTGGTTGTGAGAAATCTAGACTAAAAAAAATAACCATCTAATTACAAATTAGAGTTAATAACTGCGTACGAAAGAAAAAAATTTCCAAGTGTTTCATTCAGTTGGGCGTTTTCTTTTGTATAAAGTTACGTTTTGTATTTAAGTACGAACGTTCTTACTGTGAAAGGAAAGAATAAAAAGACTGAGAAGATTTTTAAAAAGATTTTTATACGCGAAAGAAACAAAAAGAATTGTAAAGCAAAGAAAAAAAATTTTTTTTTTAAATGAACAAAAAAATAGAAAGAAAAAGAAAAAGGAAATAAAAAGAAAACTTTAAAGAAAAAAGAAAAAAGAAAAATGTAATAAAGAAAAAAGACAGGAAAAAAAAAAACAATGAAAGAAAAAAGAAAAGAAATTTAGAGGAAATAAAAAAAAAGATTTAAAGAACGTAAAAAAAAATTGGAAAATAAAAAAACAAAAAAGGAACGAAAAAAAAAGTAAACAAAAGAAAAAAGGGGCAAAGAAGAGGAAAAAAAAAAAAAGAAAAAAGGAAAAGGAAAAAAAGAAAGAGAAGTGAAAGGAAAAGGAGAATCTGAAAGAAATAAGAAAAAAGGAAAGAAAAAGAAAGCAAAAAGGAAAAGGAGAAAAAAGGAAAGAATAAGGGGAAGAAAAGGGAAAGGAAAAAGAAAGAAAAAGAAAGAAAAAGGAATAAAAAGAAAAAGGAGGAGAAAGAAAGAAAGAAAGAAAGAAAGAAAAGGGTAAAGAAAAAGTGTTTAAAAAAAAGGAAGGAAAGAAACGAAGAAGGAAAAAAGAAAAGAAAAAAAAGAAAGAAAAAAGTGAAATTTTTAAAATTTCGAAGTGAAGAAAGTGTAAAGAATAGAAGAAAATTTTTTTTTTAAAAAGTTAAAAAATTAAAAAATGAAAATCACACACACACACACACACACACACACACACACACACACACACACACACACACAGAGAAACACACACACACACACACACATACACACAAGTATTCAAATACTCACATACACATACATATATACGCACAACAACATACACACAAACTTACACACACATACAGACGAATACACATATACTCAAACATACACATACACACATGAATACATACATACACACACACAACTACATACATACATATTTACACAAATACACATACACATAGTCACACATACATACAAACAAATTCACAGAATTACATACGCAGATATTTACACACGCACCAACACACACACACACACACACACACACACACACGCACATATGCACACACGCACACATGCACATACACTCACACATGCACATATACACACGCATACGTACAGTCACACACGCAGATACTCAGATTACACACACAAATACACACACAAATACACACACAAATACAAACACACACAAATACGCATATGCACATATTTACACACACATGCATATACACAAACACTCTCACATACACATACACACATATTTACACAAATACACATACACACTGTCATATATATATTCAAAGAAATACATCGAACCACATACGCATATATCTACACACCCACATACACTCAGCCATACACATACACACATCCATACCCACCCACACACACATACACATCAATACCCACGCATACACTGCCACATACATTCACATTTATCATATCACACATACTCACACATATACACATATCATCATCATCATGTCGTGCCGCCAGCACGGATATCCCTGACCATCTCTCGCCACTTCTCCCTATCATTCATCGCCTCCGGCAGGTCTTCAGGGTTACATCCTGTGTCCTCAGGGCGCCTCGGGTAGCGTAATGGTTAGCAAGCTAGACTAGCAAACCTACACGTTCGATGAGTTCGATTCTCATTGAGTGCCCCATTCATATCGCCTAGTGTCACATCTAAGCAAAAAAGCTTAGTAAATTACTACATCCTGTGTCCTCACATAGCTGCTGTATGTAAGTTCGGGCTGGTCGTCCAAATGGCTGGAGAAGAAACTTGACGGCAACTACACAAGAATGTTGAGAGCAATATTGAACAAGTCCTGGCGACAACACCCCACGAGACACCAACTATACGGCCACTTGCCTCCCATCACGAAAACTATACAGGTTAGACGTGCCAGACACGCAGGACACTGCTGGAGAAGCAAGGACGAGCTCGTAAGTGATGTACTCCTATACACATATCCACAAACAAATACATACGGCTACATACGCAGATATTTACATACTCACATAAACTTACACACGCATACACACAAAGACAGGGGGAAAATGATAAAAATGAAAAAAAAAAGAAAAAAAAGGAAAGAAATTCCAAAACGAAAGAAATAGTTTTAAAAAAAGAAAAGAAATGAAAAACCTCACCCCCCTCACCTAAATGTTGGTCGCTTTGCCGGAAGAAAAATAAATAAAATACAAAAAAAAAAAACTCCCAGTAATTGTACTCTCTTTTCATTATAAAAAGTGTTGGCCGATTTACGCACCCAGAAAATAAACAAATTAACAAAAAAAAAAAAAAAAAAAAAAAACCCAAAAAAACCCTAAACTATTATGTAATTCACTTTCTTCATTCATTTTTCGACCTTTGCTAAATCACATATTCACAAGTTGTCACATTTATTTGGATTTTACAAGTACGCTGTTGTAACCTAGAATACGGAATCTCTGTTGTATCACTTGGCAAGATCCAAGTGATAGTGTAAAAAACATGTACATATTGAGATAGATAGATAGATAGATAGATAGATAGATAGATAGATAGATAGATAGATTAGACCTTCTTGAGAAAGAAAGAAAGAAAGAAAGAAAGAGTCAGATATATATGAACCAACTGAGATAGATAGATAGATAGATAGATAGATAGATAAAACTTTTTGAGAAAGAAAGAAAGAAAGAAAGAAAGGGTCATAAATATGAACCAACTGAGATAGATAGATAGATAGATAGATAGATAGATAGATAGATTGATAAGACTTTTTGAGAAAGAAAGAAAGAAAGAAAGAAAGAAAGAAAGGGTCATAAATATGAACAAACTGAGATAGATAGATAGATAGATAGATAGATAGGAAAGAACCTCTAGAGAAAGAAAGAAAGAAAGAAAGAGTCAGATATATATGAACAAACTGAGATAGATAGATAAATAGATAGATAGATAGATAGGAAAGAACCTCTCGAGAAAGAAAGAAAGAAAGAAAGAAAGAAAGAAAGAAAGAAAGAGTCAGATTGATAAATATGAACAAACTGAAATAGTTAGATAGATAAGACCTTCTTGAGAAAGAAAGAAAGAAAGAAAGAAAGAGTCAGATATATATGAACAAACTGAGATAGATAGATAGATAGATAGATAAGACTTTTTGAGAAAGAAAGAAAGAAAGAAAGAAAGGGTCATAAATATGAACCAACTGAGATAGATAGATAGATAGATAGATAAGACTTTTTGAGAAAGAAAGAAAGAAAGAAAGAAAGGGTCATAAATATGAACAAACTGAGATAGATAGATAGATAGATAGATAGATAGGAAAGAACCTCTAGAGAAAGAAAGAAAGAAAGAAAGAAAGAGTCAGATATATATGAACAAACTGAGATAGATAGATAAATAGATAGATAGATAGATAGATAGGAAAGAACCTCTCGAGAAAGAAAGAAAGAAAGAAAGAAAGAAAGAAAAAAAGAAAGAAAGAGCCAGATTGATAAATATGAACAAACTGAAATAGTTAGATAGATAGATAAGACCTTCTTGAGAAAGAAAGAAAGAAAGAAAGAAAGAAAGAGTCAGATATATATGAACAAACTGAGATAGATAGAGAGATAGATAGATAGATAAGAGCTTTTTGAGAAAGAACGAAAGAAAGAAAGAAAGAAAGGAAGAAAGAAAGAGTCATAAATATGAACAAACTGAGATAGATAGATAGATAGATAGGAAAGAACCTTTTGAGAAAGAAAGAAAGAAAGAAAGAAAGAGTCAGGATTGTCGTGTACGGGAAAGAACAAAAACAACGACGCTGGCGTATAAAAATATAATCAGTCACTTTTCTTTCCTTTTCATTACCCGAAATGTACGAAATGGTAGAGTGAGGGAGAAAATCAAAAACGGTTGAGATGTACACACAGGGTGAGATACGAATCTTCAGAGAACCGCTTATTCTTTGTTCTGCTTTCGTGAGACTGGTAAAAGGCCACCTCAAGGCACCGCAGCACCTTAATTCCTACTTGCTTCTCGATTTTCGTGAGTCTCGTACAGTTTAGGCTTTTAACTACCTTTCAACCAAGGGCAACCTGGCACAAAGGCCGTGTCCAGAATGGCGTAACGTCTAGTAGTTCTTTTGTCAGTCTTCTTCGTTGCTCTAGGGTCGAAATCTTCCCTAGTTTATATAATTTCCCGGACACCCACCCAAACCTCATGGCCACTCCTCCCGCCTACGTGTTGGGAGTATACACGCCTCCAGTCTAAAATGACACCCATGCAACCTACGCGGTGCTTCTTCTGAAGAAGCAGCGTTCTGTTTACTTTAGGCAATAGGTGTCCATTCTGTTATGCTAACCACTCAATTTATGTGGCATATCAAAGGGATCTTTCTGGTCAATATTCAAACATGATTATAGAATAAATTAAGAAATTTACACAATTGGGCCCAAGGCCTTAAGAAGAAAGAAAGAGTCAGATAAATAGATATGAATAAATTGAGATAGATAGATAGATAGATAAGAGTCTCTTGAGACAGAAAGAAAGAAAGAAAGAAAGAAACAGTCAGATATATATGAACCAAAGAAAAATAGATAGATAGACAGATAGATAGATAGGAAAGAGCCTCTTGAGAAAGAAAGAAAGAAAGAAAGAAAGAAAGAGTCTATAAGACAAATATAAACAGACATAGATAGATAGATAGATAGATAGATAGATAGATAGATAGATAGATAGAAATGAGTCGTCTAAGAAAGAAAGAAAGAAAGAAAGAAAAAGATCATTATTAGATTAGGTTTCGGTTTATTTGTTTAATGGCATATCAACCTTCGTGGGTTATTTAATTGTAACGTAATGGCCAAGGGATTTCGGTTCATGCCTTTGAGTTTAGTTAGGCTGAAAACCTGAGCACATGGGTTAGTTAGGTGCAAACCTTGATGTAGGTGGTAACGCGCACGCAGGGCGGACGTGCCACTCAGAGATGTCACAATGGCCCGAGATGACGGAACGAGGTGACAGGGTGCGGGTGATGTCACGCACCGGAAGCGCGCGGAGGTTTGTGGGAGATTTGAAGAAAGTTAGAGAGTTGGAAACTGGACGCCGAACGAGGAGGTTCGATTTTGGGGGCTCGCTGAAACGAGACAAATTTGCGCGCTGTGGGTGCCGCACGAGATAGGGGCCAAATGAATAAGACGGCATAGCGAGATTGTGTCTCTCCTCCTTATGTCGAAACCTTTAACTCAAAGTTAATAAAAAGGTTTCGTACCTGAACAAGAAGTCGTTACGTGTTTTCGAATTTCGAGATTCCTATGTTCTTTATATGTTCTATCGTTATGAACATTATATGTCCATTTCGCACACGGCGTTAATTGTGGCTATGTAATATAATGACAAACCCATCCTTAAAGAAAAAACAGTTGTGGCATTATTTAATAAGGGACACCAAACCTTTCCCTAAAGTATTAGTCTGAAAGTGAACGTAATAGCGCACCTGGAGTTCGAACTCGCTTACAAAGATGTCACAATCCAGGACATTAGCCACTACACTACGTGGGAAGTAGATGAAAGCTTTTCCTGAAAATCAGTATTAGAAATTATGTCATTTGTTGAGCTTGAATGCCAACTTCACATTCCGGCATGTATATATATATAGTCGAGGGTTACCCGAAGGCTTCCTTTTCAATAGCTACTACACCAAAGTGTAGGAGAAGGCGCGACTCCTTTCTATGGATTGCTCCACTTTACCCTTGATCCATACCTTATGACGATGAGTTGAGCGAGGCAGCATCAAGTACCATTTTTAAGTCTTTGGTATGACTCATCCTGGGATTGAACCCGATCTACCGAGCAATTGGCGAACACTCTACCCACTGATATGAGCTGAAAAGTTCATATGAACTTTTTCAGCCTAAGAATTTTTAGCCCACCGTTCTATCTATCTATCTATCTATCTGTATTTACACACACACACATCGACCGACACATGCATTGACACATGTCTTAAACTTTATGACAAAACCCCAGAAAAATTGGAAATATCTGGTGATCATTTTTAAAGATTAAATGAGATCAGTTTATCAAAACAGATAAGAAAAAAATTAATAAAAAAGGAAATAATTATATGAGATTGCTGGGATTACCCCTTTTTGTATCCGGCTCATATCAGACCACCCGTATTTTCTTACTCATTTACCCATGAACGGCTACGGAATTTTGAGACCATCCAAATATGACGTCATCCCATGTCCCAGCCAACGGATCACATGTTCGTTTTTCGTCATGTGACGAACGTCTAAATTTTGATCAGCCAAGTGAAAGTTTCTGCATTCATTTTTGCTTATTTTGTTTCTTTTGTTCAGGGTAGTAACCCGACCCGAACAATTTTATGTTTTGTATTGTTAACCACCCGTCGGGTACAAGGCGTTCTTCATTGTTCGACTCTTGACAAATAAATAAATAAAATATTTACGTCACATTCCATATCCAGTAAAGTTGTGGGATGTGATATTTAATTTCATTCAACTGGGAGGAAAATAGCCATATAAGGCTAGTTACTAGTTTAAACGTTTTGGTTTTAGTCAAGCAGAAAGAGTATCCTGAAGATCTTCGTTTTCGTCTCTTCTTGACAGCATTAAGCAGGCGCCGTGGCTCAGCTCGTAAAGACGTCAAGACTTAAATTGAAAATTCAGTTTTCTTTTATCAGCGGTATTTGCCTTCCAAATCTCGGGAAAATTCACTTACATGAGATCTTCTCTAAGTTTGGACAACAGAATAAGAACCAGAAATGAATAAATCAAAATAGGTTGATTGGTTTGCAGGTTGGTTGGTTGGTTGGTTGGTGACTGGGTTAGCTGGCTGGTTGGTTGGTTGGTTGTTTGCTTGGCTGGTTGATTTGATAATCGGCTGGTTGGTTGTTTGATTGATTGGCTGGTTGGCTGGTTGGTTGATTAGTTGGCTGGTTAGCTGGTTAGTTGACTGGTTAATTGGCTGATGGGCTAGTTGGCTGGTTGATTCGTTTTCTGGTTGGTTGATTGGGTGATTGGTTGCCCAATTGGTCAGTTGGTTAGTTGGTTCATTGGTAGGTTGGCTGGTTGATTCGTTTCCTGGTTGGTTGATTGAGTGGTTGGTTCGTTGATTGAGTGGTTGGTTGGTTGGTTGGTTAGCTGATTGGTTGGCTATTTGGATAGTTGGTTTATTCACTTGCTGGTCGGTGGATTGGTTGGTTGGCTAGTTGGTTGGTTGATTGGTTGGTTGATTGGTTGGTTGGTTGATTGGTTGGTTGGTTGGTTGGTTGGTTGGTTGGTTGGTTGGTTGGATAATTGGTTGGATAATTGTTTGGTTGGTTGGCTGGCTGGTTAGTTGGTTGGTTGGTTAGCTGATTGGTTGGCTATTTGGATAGTTGGTTTATTCGCTTGCTGGTCGGTGGATTGGTTGGTTGGCCAGTTGGTTGGTTGGTTGATTAGGTGGTTGATTGGTTGGTTGATTAGTTGGTTGGTTGGTTGGCTGGTTGGATAATTGGTTGGCTAATTGTTTGGTTGGTTGGCTGGCTGGTTAGTTGGTTGGTTGGTTGGCTGGCTGGCTGGTTGGTTGGTTGGTTGGTTGGTTGGTTGCCCGCTTAGTTGATTGATTGGTTGGTTTTATGACTTGCCTACCCTTGCTGAATTATTTTCTACCGAAGTCAGTGAAACAGTTATGTATTTTCACAATCATTTTAAACAGCTAGAAACTTTGTTATCTCAGAATGATTAGTTTGAATTCATGGATAAGACCAAAACAGATATTTTCACTTCGGGTTAAAGTGGACCTTGGAGTAATGGCAACGAAAATATCACTCTACAGCCCTCAGACATTCAGAACTAGCATCTCACATCAAGATGTACTTCTGTGCCATAACCAAAACACTTTTTTGTGGGGAGGGGCTCGGAAGTTTCTTCAGGGAATACAATTGACTTATTTTAGCCGCTGCTCACAGAACAGACTTAAAAAAAAAAAAAGAAAAGATTTTCAAAAAATTAAGTTACAAAAATCAGCACATAAAATGAAGTAAAAAATAAAATTTCAAACGTAGAACAGTTAAAGTTTTTAGAGCGCTTTTTTATTGTTATTAATAGCGGACGTATAAGCAAATGGACCTTATTCAGGTGGATGTTTTCTAAATCACAATGGTGCTGGGAGGGTCAAAAGTCGCCAAACGAGTTAGAAATTAAATTAAATCTACAGGAAACTGAAAATAAAGAACATCTTAGCAGATAAAGTAAGTTGATCACCATTTTGTGAATTTTAGTTACGTTTTCAACAGCTACGTCACTGTCATGTCACCCGTAAGTCCTATGAGACCCCATGGATCTAAGATTTAATTTTAGCAAAGACCTGGTAAAGTTTACATGATAACTAATTTAATCCAGCTGTTTAGTTTATTCATTCTGATTTGAAGAAAGAGGAGTCTCCGTGGTGCGGTGGCTAACTTGCAAAGCTGCAAAATCGTAGAAGACGAGTTCGAACTCCAGTCTAGCTATTACGTTCTCTTTCAGTCTAATGCTCCTAAGAAAGGCATGAACCCCCTTATACCACCAGCTATGGGTTAAATAGTACTACTAGTGTTCTACCACAAGGATAGCTATGACATTAAATAACCCACAAAGGTTGATATGCCATGGAACAAAGAAACCTCAAATATTACCACGACTGTTCTTCAACAAGGACAGCTTTGGCATTAAATAATCCACGAAGGTTGATATGCCCTTACACAAAGAAACGATTTAGAGAAGAATTCATTTTTGTAATTTATGATTCATCCATGGCATCTTTCTCTTCCATGTGTGATGCCCAGTTTCCTGAAAACTGACAAAAGCTTTTTGAATAATGAACGGCCCACGTGATCCATCAATGGGGTATACTCTCATTCATGTTTTTGGATCATCCTGGAGTCACTTACCACGCGCAAGTTCTCAATGAGTCAGATGTCTGTGCGGCGCTCTTCCTTGCGAAAGACATAGCTTAACTATCGGAATTATTCTTTAGTGACATGTTGATTCGGTGCCTTCAGGAACTTCCTGGTTCGTGAGTCTATCCCGGACTTCCTAGTTCGTCACAAGATACATCTAGGAGTACCTAGCCGAGTCGGTTATTTGATCCCAGAGTATTTTTCCAACAGGATGTGACACAAGGTCATTTATAAGTGGAGGGCAACAGGAGTATGGCCTCGAAGTAAGAGAATTCAAGCTCCAGTCGGGCTATAAAATCTAAAAAGGACAAAACTGACGCCAGAGCTCTCGTTAAATATCTCCAAAAGAAAAGTATGACACCCAAATAAATCCATGAGGATACGGTACAGATGTTTGTCGATGACTTCCCTTCCTATGCAACTGTGACGAAGTGGGCAATGGCATTCAAGTAGCGTAGGGACAGTACAAAAGGTGACCCTCGATCAGGTCATCCAAAAACTTCAAGTACTGAATGCCATTCGCTGAATAGTTTCGGATGACAGACATCTTATTGTCCAGCAGATAGCATTGTCTATAGACATTGGTTCTGATTCAGAATCATTGTTCTAACTGAAGTCTTGGGGATGAGCAAGCTGTCTGAATGACAGAAAATACGATGACGCCAGTGCACAAGCTGAAAAGGGTCAACATTTCAAGATCATTTCTGAATAACTTCGAGGCTACCTCTAAGAACTTCTGCTGTAGATTAAAAACTTGGGGTCACCTCTTCGAAATTAGATCAAAGGTTCAAAGCAAACAGGGAAACAATCTTAATAATTTCATGCAGATAATGTCTGTTGGCAAAAAGATAGCTTCTGTTTTTTTTTAATTTCTATTTTTTTTATTCTTAAGGCGTAATCAGGATAGACTACTTGGAAAAGCAATATATATATATATATATATATATATATATATATATATATATATATATATATCAGACTTAAGACAAGTGAAGGGAGTAATCAATTCGAAACGCAAAGAAATGAAATGTTGAGGGTAGGTGTATTCTGACACCAGGATAACGCACCCGTTCAGTTGGCTATGACTGTAGAACACACCGGCTACATCTCTACAGAGGGGTAAGACTCCTCCGATGAGTGTCCTGGATACGATACCAAATAATCTGATGGTGAGGAATGCGAGGTACCCATTAATTACCATTGCTCCCAGGTCCGGAGTGGTAGCATGTAAGTAAGTCAGTAAAGTTGTCTCCCTTTAGTCGAGGGCAACCCAAAGGCTCCCTTTTCAATAGCTACTACACCGAAGTGTAGGGGAAGGCACTACTCCTTTCCCTGGATTGCTCCACTTTATCCTTGATACGTACCATATAATGCTGAGTGTTAAGCAAGTAGGTATCAAGCACCACTTTTAAAGTCTTTGGTATGACCTGACCTGAGATTGAACCCCGGTCTCCCGGATCATTGGCAAACACTCTACGAGCTAGGCCAATGACCCGGCACATGTGATAGGGTTCTATCTATGGGTGAAACAGAACTGTTTGACGTTTAAACTGTGTACTTATGCGATAACGAACTCTTTGAAATAGAACTGTTTTCACATTTAACTGTGTGCAAACAAATGACTAATATTTAGTTGAATTGTTAGTGATACATAGCAATACTTGGAACCATTTAACTTTGTTGACATGCCAAACTGAATTGTTTAAAATAGAACTGCTTGGTCGTTTAACTGTATGTAAACAAAAAAAATGTGTACTCATGCTAAACTGAATTGTTTGAAATAGAATTGAGTTTATATTTAACTGTGAATAAACAAAAATCTGTATTTAAACAAATGACTAACTGCATGTAAAGAAAAAAAAATGAACTTATGGTAAACTGAATTGTTTAAAAGTAAGTGAAACCATTAGATGTGTGCCAAAAAATTATCTCGGGCTTGTTTAAAAATGATATCTAGAAAATGTGTTTAGAGATCATATATGTAATATATGTATAAAGAGGATTTGGCATTAAATAACCTGCAATGGTTGATATGCCATAAAACCAAACCAAACCAAATCATATATATTTGATATATATGTATAAAGAGGGTCTGGAATAAAACAACCAACAATGGCTGATATGCCATAAAACCAAACCAAACCAAATCTTATATATTTGATGTATATGTATAAAGAGGGTCTGGAATAAAACAAACAACAATGGCTGATATGCCATAAAACCCAACCAAACCCAATTATATATATATATATATATATATAGAGAGAGAGAGATATAGAGAGAGGGGGGATTTTACATTAAATAATCTACAATGTTTGATATGCCATAAAAACCAAACCAAACCAAATCCTATATATTTAATATATATGTTTAAAGAGGATTTGGCATTAAATAACCAACAATGGTTGATATGCCGTAAAACTAAACCAAACCAAACTCATGTAGCAGTCACTGAAGCAATCATTTTTGGTTTTGAATCGCAACTATATCCCCCTTATTCACCAATCTTTGCTTTATCTGACTTCTACCTGTTTCTTAAAATCAAATCAGACCTGTGTGGTCGGCATTTTAGAAACAATGATGACATCATATTCTCTGTGGATGAGTTTTTGAAAGACTTGGAAGCCACCTTATTCGGTGGTAGGATTTCAATGTTTTAGAATCATCGAATCAAAATACATTGATTTCAAGGGAAACTATCTTTAAAAAATCGAGAAAAACTGTCTTGTTTCTCTGACTCCTTCTGGACGGGGCATATAACTTTTTGAAAGACTCTGGAACAAACCCTTTATTTTTCTTAACATTTTCAATATATATTTATATAAATGTAAATGTTTGTTACTAACCGATTATCTCCAGTTTTATACCACTAATTTGTTTAAAATTTATTCGAATTCAGGAGTTGTTTTATATACTTATTTTCCCAAAATATTACAATAATTAAAAAAAACATTTTTAATAAGTCGTTTTTCTCCGACAAAAGCCGAACACGAAAACATAACTTCCGTTTCAAAGAATTTTACATGTGACTTAATTTTTCTGCTTAGTCACTTTTTGTTTGGTTGAATTAAGCAGAAATACTAAATTTTAAACCATATTTCGTTGGTTCAGTAGTAAGTAATTTTTTTTTATTCTAACGAATTGTTTACAAAATATGTTTTTGTGTTTAAACTCAACGAAAGACATCCATTCAAAAGTTTTCTTTCTTAAACCATATTTCGTTGGTTAAGTAATAACGAATTGTTTACTAAATATTTTATTTTATTTTTTCAATATGACATTTTTTTCTCTTATTTCTTTCGTTTATCATTAAGACAATAAACTTTAAACCATATTTCGTCAGTTCAGTAGTAACAAATTGTTTACTAAAAATTTTTTTTCTTTTTTTGTTTATCTTCAACGAAAGACATTCCTTAAAAAGTTTTCTTTCGTTAATAAACTTTAAGCCATATTTCGTTGGTTCAGTAGTAAGTAAATTTCTTTTTATTCTAAAAATTTATTCTTAAATCTTTTCTTCACTATTGATATCCCATTTATTTTGTTGTTTGATAAATATTTTATGGTGTGCCAATTATTATGTTGCGAAATATTAACCAGCCCAAGCTTTGTAATGGCACACGTCTTTCAGTAAAAAAAATTAATGACCAACATCATAGAAGCAAAAATTTTGACTGGGCCTTTCAAAGGTGAAGATATCCTCATACCGCGAATTTTATGATTCCAACAGATATATCATTTCAATTTAAGAGATTGCCATTCCCAATTCAATTGGCATTTGCAATCACGATCAATAAAGCACAGGGACAATCTTTAGAATTGTGTGACTTATATTTACACACTCATTGCTTCTCACATGGGCAATTATATGTTGCCTATTCCAGAGTCGGCAATCCAGACAATCTCTTTATTTACACGGAAACTGGAACTACCAAGAATATTATGTATCCACAAGTATTGGAAAATTAAACATATTAGAAGAATGCATTTTCTTTTTTTTCCCATTTAAACAAACTGAGCCACAGCAACGCGTGGCCGGGTACAGCTAGTATATATATATATATATATATATATATATATATATAACTGTTTATATGATTCTGGCGGCATAAAAACAGATAATGCAATTTGTATATAATATATATATATATATATATATATATATATATATATATATATAATGAGATAGATTGATTGGTTGGTTGGTTGGATTTTATGGTATATGAAACTTTGTCGCTTATTTAACGCCAAATCGATTTCTCTTTTTTACAAATAATCAGTTCTATTTCAAACAATTCAGTTTAGCTGAAGTACACAGTTTAATGGTCGAAAACATTTCTATTTCAAGCAATTCAATTTACTCAAACAGTTCTAATTCAATTAATGTAAGTACAGATTTTGTTAACACACAAGTAAATATTAAAACAGTTCAATAATTAACAAAAAGTTGAGTGTAAGTACAGTTTCAATGTCAAAAACAGTTCTATTTCAAATAATTCAGTTTAGTATAAGAACACAGTTTAAATGTAAGTAGGTTTTAATTGTTAAAAACACTTATTTCAAGCTATTCAGTTAAGTAAAAAAAATTCAGTTTAGCATTAGTATCCCGTTAGTTCTATTTAATCCATACATAGGGCCCCATCACGTGCTACCACGTCGGGCCAGAGTGGACCTGGGTGCGATGGCAATTAAGAAGTGCGCAGCATTCCCTAAAGCCCCAGCATCACTGGAACCTCACCATCAGATTGTTTAGTGTCATATCAGGACACTCATTGGGAGTCTTACCCCTCTGCAGAGGTGCAGTCAGTGAATGATATATATATATATATATATATATATATATATATATATATATATTCTTCCTTGTTTTATATATATATATATATATATATATATATATATATATATATATATATATATATTCTTCGTTGTTTTATATATATATATATATATATATATATATATATTCTTCATTGTTTTATATATATATATATATATATATATATATATATATTCTTCGTTGTTTTATATATATATATATATATATTCTTCATTGTTTTATATATATATATATATATATATATATATTCTTCGTTGTTTTATATATATATGTATATATATATACATATTCTTCATTGTTTTATATATATATATATATATATATATATATATTCTTCATTGGTTTATATATATATATATATATAGGGTGGTTTCTTCTGTTTTGGCATTACAACCATGAATGCACAGAGAAGCGAGTGTCTATTTTTAGATTATTGGTCATCGATAGCAAAGAGAGACAATCCAATCAGCTGAACGTTTAATCGATATCAAATGCGTTTCTGTAAAATGCTGTTTATCCGAACTTGTTCTGGGAACAGTCGCTTTCCCGTTGAGAGGCTGTTTTTCTTCTAATAACTAGAAAGATCGAGGGCGGAAAATAAAAAAGACGGAAAAAAAAAGTAAAACAGAAAGAAAGAAATAATGTAATAAGCAAATCAAGCGAAGAAAAAAAGACATAAGGATTAAAAAAAAAAAAAGAAAAAAGAAACTTAAACAAAACAATAAAACAGGAAGAAAGAAAGAAAGAATGGGATAAGCCAAGCAAGCGAAAAAAGAAAGAAAGAAAGAAAAAACAAAGAAAAAAAGACAAAAGGAGGAAAGAAAAAAAGAAACTTGAAGGAAAAAAGAAGAAACTGAAAGAAAGAAAGAAAGAAAGAAAGAAAGTGATAAGCCAAACAAGCAAAAAAAGAAAGAAAGAAAGACAAAAGAACGAAAGAAAAAAAGAAACTAGAAGAAAGAAAGAAAAAAGAAACTTGAAGAAAGAAAGAAAGAAGAAATTCGAAGAAAGAAAGAAAGAAAGCAAGAAAGAAAGTGTTAAGCCAAGCAAGCGAAAAAAGAAAGAACGAAAGACAAAAGGACGAAAGAAAAAAAGAAACCTGAAGAAAAAAAAAAAGAAACTTGAAGAAAGAAAGAAAGATATAAACCAAGCGAGTAAAGAAAGAAAGGAAGAAAGAAAGAAAGTGTTAAGCCAAGGAAGCGAAAAAAGAAAGAAAGAAAGAAAGACTAAAGGACGAAATAAAAAAGAAACTTGAAGAAAAAAAGAAACTTGAAGAAAGAAAGAAAGAAAGAAAGAAAGGGATAAGCAAAGTAAGGGAGGAATCAAAAAATGACAAAAGAATGAAAGAAAAAGAAAAGAAAAAGGAAACAAACAAAATAAGCAAAATAGAAAGAAAGAACGAAAGAAAGAAAGAAAGATATAAACCAAGCGAGTAAAACAGAAAAGAAAAAAAAGAAAATTAAAGAAACAATAGAAAGAGCGAATTAATGAATGAAAAAACAACAGACGTGGTAGAAGTAGAAAAACCAAGAATTGGCAGGAAACCATTTTTGCAGACAAAAAAATCTTCCACTCATGATAAATTCCATGTTTCCTTTCAACTCATGAGGTTAATTTCTTCTTCATCATCATCATGTCGCGCTAGTAGCACGGATATCCTTGACCCTCTCTCGCCACTCGTCCCTATCTTTCATCGCCCCAGGCAGGTCTTCAGGACAACATCCCGTATCCTCACATAGCTGCTGAATTTATGTTCGTGCTGGTCGTCCTGCTTTTGCACGGCCATGTGTGGGGGTCCATAAGAGTACATCTCTTATGAGTTCGTCCCTGCTTCTCCAGCAGTGTCCTGCATGTCTGGTTCGTCTAACTTGAATAGTTTTCGTGATAGGGGGCAGGTGGCCGTACAGTTGGTGTCCTGTGGGGTGTTGCCGCCAGGACTTGTTCAGGATTGCACGCAGCATTCTTGTGTAATTGCCGTCTAGCTTCTTCTCCAGCCGTTTTGTTAGCGTCCATGTAGTGCACCCATATAGCAGTATCGATGTGACCGCTGTCTGGAAGAAACTGCGTTTCATTTTATCGGTTAGGTCTGATTTCCATATAATCGATAGCCAATTGATAGCTGTCCATGCTTTCGTTAACCTCGTGTCGATGTCCTTTTCGGTTGATTCGACGCTGCTTCCTAGGTAAGTGAATTTGTCTACTAGTTTAAGAGGGGTTCCTTCTAGAGTGGAGATGTCCCTCATTTGATTATAGCACATATATTCCGTTTTGTGTGCATTAATATAGAGGCCTATGCCTGCGGCTGCTCGTTCCAAACTATGCAGTAGTGTTTCGGCTTGGTCGGGTGTATTTGCCAGTATCGCTATGTCATCGGCGTAGTCGGCGTCGGTAATTGTTTTTGCGGGGTACCTTCTGCTTCTTTTCTTCGTCAGCTCGAAGCCATTCTCTCAGATTTTGTCAATCGATGTTCTAAGTACGTAGTCTAGACAAATGATGAAGAGGTACGGTGCCAGCGTGTCCCCTTGTAGTACTCCTGCTATAATATCGAAGTATTCTGTGTCTCCATCTGGTGATCGTACTTTTACTTTGGTGTTTCTATAGAGACTCGTTAATTTCTTAGTTTGATGGTATATCAACCTCTGTGGGTTATTTAAAGCCCAAATCTATTCTTATAGAAATATAAAAGTAGGATAATGGGGTTCATGCCTTTCCTAAGAGTATTAGTTGAAAAGTGAACATAATAGCGCGACTGGAGTTCGAACTCGCTTACTACGACGTCACAGTCTAGTATATAAGGCCATACCCGCTATCATATAACTGAACAAATTTATTTTAATTAGATTTGAGTAGATAGGGTTACTTGTTATATAACTGTGTTCAAAAAGTGTCATAAGAAAAAAAACTATACAAAAAAAATGTACAAAGTAGACAATTCCCTAACGTGTAGTCCTAAAATAACCCTAGACGGGTTGATATGCCGTTAAAATCAACGAATGAATCAACCTACGGATATCAGGTTGCATAACTGATATATATATATATATATATATATATATATATATATATATATATATATATATGTGTGTGTGTGTGTGTGTGTGTGTGTGTGTGTGTTAGGATGTTTGGATTTCACATAGTTCTAATAACCTTTGGAATAGTATTAATCCAACAATTCTCTTTTCACTTATGTGTAAATAGTAGGGCAGACTGAATCTTTAACCTTGATATGGCAACCAATTTGGGAAAAAGAAAGCACTGAATTCAAACTTATTAAACTCCGATTATTAAACTCCGAATAAAAATGACCTTCCTGCTCGTGCTGAGTGTATATATATGTATATATATATATATATATATATATCTTTAAGAAAAAAACAAAACCGGTCACATTAGGATTATAAATTTATAATAAAAAAAACACGAAAAGATTAACAGGACTTCAAATCCCAATATATATATATATATATATATATATATATAGATAGATAGATAGATATAATCAAAACTATATTTTCAATTTTTCATTGGATTCTTTGAAATATTACTTTTCATTTTTCATATCAAATAATTTTTGTTCCGTTAAGAAGAAGAGGAAACCTAAATCTCTCTCCTTTTCTCTTTCTCTTCTTTCCCCCTCTCCCACTCACGCTGCCGTCTTCTTCTTCTTCTTCTTCTCTCGCTTAAGCGAACTAATATTTGGATGGGAAGTTGCATTTGTTGTTTAGTTTCAATTAGTTTATTAGTTTAACGGCATATTAACTCCTTATGGGTTATTTTATGCCAAATTGGGATTCATTCGTTTGATCGTAATCAAAACTATATATTTTCAATTTTTCCTTGGATTCTTTAAAACTGAACTTTTCATCCTTTTTCTAGTTTTATTACAAGTATTCCTATCAAATAATTTGTATTCCGTTAAACTGTTTCAGATCACTATTCAAATTTAATAAGAAAAATCTTTGTTGACACGGTTATTTGGTATGAAGAATTGGTCTAATGAGTACAGTGTTCGCCAATGGTCCGGGAGACCGGGGTTCAATTCCAGGTTGAGTTATACCAAAGACTCAAAAAATGGTACTTGATGCCGCCTTGCTTAACGCTAAGCATTATAAGATAATAATCAAGGGTAAAGTGGAGCAATCCAGGGAAGGGAGTAGCGTCCTCTCCTACACCTCGGTGTTGTAGCTATTGAAAAGGGAGCTTTCGGGTCACCCTTGACTATGGTCACCAACTTTACTTTCCAGGAAATGGAGTAGCACCCTCCCATACACCTCGGTGTAGTAGCTATTGAAAAGGGAGCCTTTGGGTTGCTGTCCACTAACTTTATTTATGCCAATCATAATTTTCAAGTAATTCTGTTGGGCCCCCACAGACAAGACTACAGATAATTTATACAATTATATAATTTCAATATATCAATTACATAATTTCAATATATATATATATATATATACAAAGTCTAACGTAAAGTTAGGCGGATTTCGATCCCAGCTTCAAGCGTCCTACGTGTCTAGCCACACTGAAGAGTTGTAATACAACGAAACAGTCCGTCTGTGGATGACAATATATATATATATATATATATATATATTGAGATAAAGAAAAAAAATCAATTTTTTGGTGTCGATAGCCGTTGGCATTGATCACTCAAATTGGATACTCTGTAGGGAACGAATAAACAAATAAAGAAATTTAAAATTAAATTTAGAAAAATAAATAAATAAAAAGAAAACTATTAAATTTGGAGAAAACTCCCAGAGGTCCATAACAGGAAAACGGGATGACGCATGCGTATAAAAGAAAAAAGGCTTTCCTCTTGGCAAAGGGAGCAAAGTATTCTTTCACTTTCAGGCAGTGACCAGCGGATTGATAACCTCGTGCTGGTATTTTGGGCACCACGCATACGTCTTTGGACGTCGCGTCGGTTAGTCCCTTCACCCAGTAGCTGCCCTTTCTCTATCAGTCAACATTATGCTGAAATATACAAGACCCACTACTGAACTATAAACTAACTGATACAGGACTTTGATAAAACTTCCAAAAAGAAACTAACCCTTATGGAAGCCCGAAATACCAAATGCGGACACATACATACATGAAGACTTTTAACGTATTTTTGACACCTTAACTGGAGGATTCACCATTTCAATGTATTCAGGAAAAACTCCCTCATCCACGGAATGGTTGTTGAACCCAGTAAATAAAGGAAAGTATAAAAGAAACGTCTTCGTCTCTTATCTGCTGCTATCTTTCTTTCGTATATTTCTTTTGGGACTTTCTTTGGGCAAGGCATTGCGCCGGCCAGTCAACGTGGGGTAAAATCATATAACCAAAATATGGAGTCAGATATTCTAACGCCAACATAACCAACGAAATACCAACGCTACCAACGAAATACTAACGCTACCAACCAAAATAAAACCAACGTAACATAAGCCTTCAAACCCCACAACTCTAACCCCTGGATTTTTTCCTCGGATTATATATATATATATATATATATATATATACCATATTGTTAGTTTAATTTTTGTTGCTTCTTTTATTGTAAAGAAAGTGTAGTCAAGGAAATTTCACATTGAATTAGTCGTTCACACGTTTGAAAGATTTAGACATGAAATACATTCGTAAGTTAACAATCTAAATGATATATAATTTCTTTAGTCAAGTGGTATGATTAAAGGCTCCTTTTGTGGTTTTGGCCACAAACTGCTGAAATAGACAATTGCTGACTAGACCCATTCATAAATAAATGCCGTAGACACCTCTCTCTCTCTCTCTCTCTCTCTCTCTCTGGTCACGGATTTAGGTGAATTAGTAACCTCTCCAAACTACTGACTGCTTTTATTTATTTATTTTTACTATCAATCCGAAATACGTCGAACGTTTCCACGCAGTTAAAACTATCATTTGATTGTCGTCACTTTTCAGACAAATAAATGAATAATGCGAGTCTTGTTTTAATTGAAAAAATATCCGTCTGCATTGAAAACTTAAATGTATTCATTACAGTTCTGTAGCTATGAGGAGGGTGGAGATGACACTTCGTAGCCATTACTTTCTGCCCCATTATTATTTGTACCCGTTAGAGTGCTATCAATGGGTCGAATAGAACTAAGATAATACTTAAAACGATTTTGAATTAAAATTACTTTTGAAACGTTAATACTGTTTCTAAGAAGGAAGCGCCTACTAGTATAAAATGTTTGTGAACTTTTTTATTTCATTGAAGTGTTTATCTGTTTAAAATGTTTGTGAACTTTATTCATACATTGGCTCTTAAAACATTGATATTCTAACAAATTATAAAGTGTTTATCTGTTTAAAATGATTGGGAACTTTATTCATACATTGGCTCTTAAAACATTGATATTCTAACAAATTATAAAGTGTTTATCTGTTTAAAATGATTGGGAACTTTATTCATACATTGGCTCTTAAAACATTGATATTCTAACAAATTATAAAGTGTTTATCTGTTTAAAATGATTGGGAACTTTATTCATACATTGGCTCTTAAAACATTGATATTCTAACAAATTATAAAGTGTTTATCTGTTTAAAATGTTTGTGAACTTTATTCATACATTGGCTCTTAAAACATTGATATTCTAACAAATTATAAAGTGTTTATCTGTTTAAAATGTTTGTGAACTTTATTCATACATTGGCTCTTAAAACATTGATATTCTAACAAATTATAAAGTGTTTATCTGTTTAAAATGATTGGGAACTTTATAAATACATTGTCTCTTAAAACATTGATATTGCAACTAACTATTAAGTGTTTATGGCCAACATTTTTTCCAATTATTATATCAACACACCTTCAAAACGATTTGCATTTTTTCAAAATAAATTCTTCAGACATTTTATTCAATTCCTCCTTAATAGAAGAAGAAGAAGAAGAAGAAGAAGAAGAAGAAGAAGAAGAAGAACCCTAATCCTCTCTCCTTTTCTCTTTCTCTTCTTTTTCCCCTCTCCCACTCTCTCTGTCTTCTTCTTCTTCTTCTTCTTCTTCTTCTTCTTCTTCTTCTTCTTGTGAACTTTATTAATACATTGGCTCTTAAAACATTGATATTGCAACTAAGTATGAAGTGTTTACCCGTTTAAAACGATTGTGAACTTTATTGATATATTAGTTGGTAAGATATTGATATTGCAACGAAGTATGAAGTGTTTACTGGTTTAAAATGATTGTGAACTTTATTAATACATTGGCTCTTAAAATATTGATATTGCAACGAAGTATGAAGAGTTTACCGGTTTAAAATGATTGTGAACTTTATTAATACATTGGCTGTTTAAACATTGATATAGCAACTAAGTATGAAGTGTTTATTGCAATTTTAATGGGAATAGTTAATTGAAGATTTATAACTTAACAACTATGATTATTTTGATTGAATGCTTAGTTGAAATAATGTAAGTATAGACATGCCATAAAACCAACCAACCAACCAACAATTCTAAAATTTATGTAGTACTTCTAATTCATGATATACAAAATTGGTGCAAGCATTATAATTCAAAACTCCTACGGGGAAGCTAATACTTGTACATGTTATATTCTTGCTTGGTCGGCGTAGACAATAGTGAACAATTCAGACAATCGATCAGGTGGTAATTGATCGATTTGCCCACTCAACTAGATTAGCGGCATCGTATGGGTGTGGCTGACCAAAAAAAGAAAAAAAGTGACCAAGCAAGATAAGGCACTTTGGCATTTATTCAAACCATTCTCTTAAAAAAACATTGATTTGATCTACTGGTTTGGTTCGTTTGGTTTGGTTTATTTATCGGCACATCGACACCATTATGGGTCATTTAATGCTGAAATTCGACCCATTTGTTAAGTTTGATTTGCTTTATTTGTTTAACGGCATTTCAACTCCTTTTGGGTTATTTAATGCCAAAATTGGTTTTATGTTTTTACTGTTTTATTCATAAATCGATTATAATAAAAAATTTTGTGTCAATGTTCCAATACAATTATTGTTTTTATTTAAATTCTTTGTCTGTAATCATATTTTAAGAAGAAGAAGAAGAAAAAGAAGAAGAAGAAGAAGAAGAAGAAGGCAGGGAGAGAGGAAGAGGAGGAGAAAAAGAAAAAGACAAGAAGAAGAAGAAGGCAGGGAGAGAGGAAGAGGAGAAAAAAAGAAAAAGACAAAAATTAGAAGAAGAAGAAGAAGAAGAAGAAGAAGAAGAAGAAGAAGAAGAAGAAGAAGAAGAAGTCAGGGAGAGAGGAAGAGGAGGAGAAAAAGAAAAAGACAAGAAGAAGAAGAAGGCAGGGAGAGAGGAAGAGGAGAAAAAAAGAAAAAGACAAAAATTAGAAGAAGAAGAAGAAGAAGAAGAAGAAGAAGAAGAAGAAGAAGAAGAAGAAGAAGAAGTCAGGGAGAGAGGAAGAGGAGGAGAAAAAGAAAAAGACAAAAATTAGAAGAAGAAGAAGAAGAAGAAGAAGAAGAAGAAGAAGAAGAAGAAGAAGAAGAAGAAGGCAGGGAGAGAGGAAGAGGAGAAAAAAAAGAAAAAGACAAAAATTAGAAGAAGAAGAAGAAGAAGAAGAAGTCAGGGAGAGAGGAAGAGGAGAAAAAAAGAAATGGACCAAATTAAGAAGAAGAAGAGGAAACCTAAATCTCTCTCCTTTTCTCTTTCTCTTCTTTTCCCCCTCTCCCACTCACCCTGCCGTCTTCTTCTTCTTCTTCTTCTTCTTCTTCTTCTTCTTCTCTCGCTAATGCGAACTAATATTTAGATGGGAAGTTGCATTTGTTGTTTAGTTTCGTTTAGTTTATTAGTTTAACGGCATATTAACTCCTTATGGGTTGTTTTATGCCAAATTGGGATTCATTTGTTTGATCGTAATCAAAACTATATATTTTCAATTTTTCCTTGGATTCTTTAAAATTGAACTTTTCATCCTTTTTCTAGTTTTATTACAAGTATTCCTATCAAATAATTTGTATTCCGTTAAACTGTTTCAGATCACAATTCAAATTTAATAAGAAAAATCTTTGTTGACACGGTTATTTGGTATGAAGAATTGGTCTAATGAGTACAGTGTTCGCCAATGGTCCGGGAGACCGGGGTTCAATTCCAGGTTGAGTTATACCAAAGACTCAAAAAATGGTACTTGATGCCGCCTTGCTTAACGCTAAGCATTATAAGATAATGATCAAGGGTAAAGTGGAGCAATCCAGGGAAGGGAGTAGCGTCCTCTCCTACACCTCGGTGTAGTAGCTATTGAAAAGAGAGCCTTCGGGTCACCCTTGACTATGGTCACCAACTTTACTTTCCAGGAAATGGAGTAGCACCCTCCCATACACCTCGGTATAGTAGCTATTGAAAAGGGAGCCTTCGGGTAATCCTCGACTATGGTCGCCAACTTTACTTTCCAGGAAATGGAGTAGCACCCTCCCATACACCTCGGTGTAGTAGCTATTGAAATTGGAGCCTTCGGGTCACCCTCGACTATGGTCGCCAACTTTACTTTCCAGCAAATGGAGTAGCACCCTCCCCTACACCCCGGTGTAGTAGCTATTGAAAAGGGAGCCTTTGGGTTGCTCTCGACTACGGTTGTCAACTTCACGTAATTTATTTATATCAATCATATAATTTTAAAACAAATCTGTTTGACCCCCACAGACAGGACTACTGATAATTTATACAATTATATAATCTCAAGTCCCTAATTGTATTTTACAAACAATTTTTGCATCAAAAAACAATTCTTAATACAAATAATTTGCATCGAATAAAATAGTTTCAAGTATTCCTTTCTAACATTGCATAATTATCTTTTGTTTGCATACAGTTTTATTTTTTGACAACAGAAATTTTCAAACCGATCTATTTAACCCATAGGTTGGGACCTAAGGGAGACAATCACTCCAGGTCAGAGTTGAACTGGAAGTAATGGCTATCAACGGGTCATCCACACTCCGAAGATATCCCCAATTGGAGCCTCATCACCGACTGGAATTTAATGTGATATCCAGAAAACCTATCCTCCGATAATCACCTGACTTCGAGGGCTCTAGTTACCATGGTTACTGTATTCATTCTGCAAATCTAGCTCAAGACCAGAATTACCTACATTGAACAGCTTTCGAGATCTGAAAATTATTCATTGCACTATATATATATATATATATATACATGTCATCAAGTCAGCCTACGATAGAAGAACATTTCTGCTTTAATATGTTAT
>OY757923.1:87736686-87756686 GCA_963585895.1 Sepioteuthis lessoniana | reverse complement strand
AAAACCTCCAACTGATTCATTAAAAATAATTCCTCTACCTCGATTGGAGTTTTGCAAAAAACCAACGTTATATGTCAATTTAAATGTCCTTTAGGAGATTGTATCTCTGAAAATAATAATATATATATTGGTTTAACTTCAACTACCCTATCGAGGAGACTTACAATACATATTTCTGATACAAGTTCCATAGCACAGCATTTAAAAAAAACATTTATGCCCAACAACAGAATTACGGAAAATTCTTACCGAAAACACAACAATATTAGAACATCAAAATAACAAGCAAAAACTACAGATTCTTGAGGCACTACATATTAGGAACATACAACCCAAACTTAATAGAATTAATTTAGAAACCAGTGCTAATGTACTTAAATGTCTTTAATTACACGCTATCCATAGAAACAAATTTGAAAAGTAAACGCTACGCAATACAATAGTACAAACGCTCATTTTTACAAAGTAGTAATGTACATACAAAAGTTACACCACTTTTGTAATACATCCTCCCCTGATGATGGCCCAAAGTTGGACAGAATGTACTTGGGAAATAACTAATTATGGAAGATTTATCAAGTAATTCCCGCCGAATATCATAAGATCAATACGGCAATTCGAAAGGATTAACAAAAAATACATGGACAAAAAATGTTTTTTATATTCAATCAAATATATATATATATATATATATATATATATAATAACTAAAATCGCTCACTATTAGTAAAGCTTTTATGTTTATAACCGAACATTTTGAAAATAAAATGCTAAAAACATTCAAACCGATAACTTCAAAACAAAACGCTACAAATGATTAAAACAGTAAAAACGGAAACAATCAACACAAAACTACACTACCCCTGATGACGACTAAAATTATGGTCAAAAGCGCTTGGGCTGAAGGTATGGGACAATTCCTTTACCATCTAGATCTCGACACACGAAAAATTACAAGGAGACTTGAAAAAATAAAATTAAGAATAATAAACGGTATTCCATCGTCATTAACAAAACTTGCTTGAATAATACCTTGCTGCCTAAATATGCACTCTTCTAAATATATGACCCTGTAGCAAAAATGGAAAATACTACGAAAATGTTTTGGAAACATCAAATAGAACAGCAAATTACGAGGTGCATACGATAAGTTTCCAGACTTTTTTCGTATGGGCACTTATATTGATAGTACACACATGAAACTTCGAAGTAATCTCCTCTGGCTGCAATGAACTTGTTGTACCGTTCTAACAACTTCTAGAAGGCCCCATGGAAGTACTCTTGTGTGAGCGTGTCAATGACCTTCGTCACAGCCTCTTTCATCTCCTCAATTGTCTCATAACGACAGCCTCTGAGCTTAGAGAATAAGGAAAAGTCACAAGAAGCAAGGTCTGGACTATAGGGAGGCTAAGGAACTGTCTTGATGCCCATCTTGGTTAAATAGTCTGTGACAAGAATGGAGTTGTGGACTGGTGTATTGTCCGGTTGGAAATGCCACTGAGCCGATTTGAAGAGTGCTGGTCTCTATCCAACGAATCTCTTCCTGAACTCCGTTAAAACCTCAACATAGTAACCCTAACCCTAACCGTTTGGCCAATCAACTCTGGTGTATTAACTTCCTTACTCCTCCTACACCTCTCATCATCCCTCACAGACTCCCTACCTTCCTTGAATCTCTTATGCCACTCAAAAACTGATGCTCGATTCATGCAAGATGCTCCAAAAGCAGTCTGAAGCATTCCAAACATTTCTGTGGCATTTTTTCCGAGTTTAAAACAATTTTATTGCATATCGTTCTTCTAAAGTGTCCTGACGTCCAGATTGCATTTTTGAAATTCACCAGCTGTGACAATCAGGCTTTACTAGTGTGTATTCCAATTGCTGCTGTAGCTGTTCATTTAAACCTGAAATCATAAAAATTGATCAGTCATCTCATAAGACGTATAGCAATAAGATACTGAATTTTCAAGAGTCTACAAAAATTTTAAATGCCTGTACAAAAAAGTCTGGAAACTTATTGTATGCACCTCGTACATCAGCTGAAACCGAAACCCGTGAAATTAACATTAAATGAAAGGGATTATGGAATCCCTACGTCAAAATATATCGGAAACCCAAATGACCGGAATTCAACATAAACTTCCTGAAGCCATCCAAAGCTCCAAGAACTTAAAAAAAGATTAAAAAAATAAATAAAAAAACTGAATCATTTATATCAAGGAGAATAGTTCTACCCAACGCAAGTAACAAATACATCGACCTGTCACATATCATACTCACTGAGACACAACAGGGATTTTTGGACTTAGGCCCAAACTGCCACCTCTCAAGAAAATTAGACATTAATATATAAAAAAGCAAAATTGAAATATTATATAACCAAATATTGGACAGTAGAATACCAGTAAAATTACTATAAACCCAAACCTTTGCGACTTACTAAAGGCTGAAGGAGTTAAAAACCGTTTCAAACTCAAACACCAATAGGACTTTACACACCAACAATTTAATATGAGCGGTATGCCACTTGTTCCCACAAAGATGGCGGACACTCACATATTCAGTCTCGGGAAACCATTGGCCAGGAGGACCACGTGATATGCTTAAAACTACGTCCGCGCGTAAATTTTCGTCCTGCATTTGGAGCCTATTACAAGACGCGTATTTTCTATAAAGACGTCGTCTTCAAACAGGCTCCAAACGCAGGACGAAAATTTACGCGTGGACGTAGTTTTAAGCATGTCACGTGGTCCTCCTGGGCAATGGTTTCCCGAGACTGAATATGTGTGTGTCCGCCATCTTTGTGGGAACAAGTGGCATACCGCTCATATTAAATTGTTGGTGTGTAAAGTCCTATACACCAAAACAAACTACGGTACTTATGCATCTATGTTACCGCAAAAAAGCCGAACTTTCCCGAGCGTTTCGGGGCCGATAACGGAAAGAATCGGATTGTTCCGGAACGAAATTTAAGCAAGCAGACGATAAAATAAGTCAACCAATTTGTTGACATAACACATGACGACAAAAAAAAAAAAAAAAAAAAAAAAAAAAGAGAAAAAGACAATTTTTAATGGATAATGTTACCAACCTTTTCAGGAGAAAAAGACTAGATCAACAGTCAATGTATGGTAAATTTGAATATGAAAAAATAGTTTGAATTTTTATTTTATCTTTCTTTTTTTTTTTTTTTTTTGGTTTGTGTATCATTTTTTTTTGTCTTTTTGAATATTTTTTTTCTTTTTTATGCAATTATTGTACCCTGCAGAAGTAATAACGTGTTAATTTAGAAATCCATTATTACCATGGGGAGGGGAAATCAGACCTAACCGATAAAATGAAACGCAGTTTCTTCCAGACAGCGGTCACATCGATACTGCTATATGGATGCACCACATGGACGCTAACAAAACGGCTGGAGAAGAAACTAGATGGCAATTACACAAGAATGCTGCGTGCAATCCTGAACAAGTCCTGGCAGCAACACCCCACAAGACACCAACTGTACGGCCACCTGCCCCCTATCACGAAAACTATTCAAGTTAGACGAACCAGACATGCAGGACACTGCTGGAGAAGCAGAGATGAACTCATAAGAGATGTACTCTTATGGATCCCCACACATGGCCGCGCAAAAGCAGGTCGACCAGCTCGAACGTACATTCAGCAGCTATGTAAGGATACGGGATGTTGTCCTGAAGACCTACCTAGGGCGATGAACGATAGGGAGGAGTGGCGAGAGAGGGTCAGGGATATCCGTGCTACCAGCGCGATATGATGATGATGACTTTCACCTAACAATTTAATAATAATCCAGGTCCTGCATTTGGTGTTACGGCATTTCCAGGCATAACTTTTCCTCGTTCTTTTATAGGTGGCAAGGATGCTCACATGCCCGGCAACTGTTAATTTTGCCAATAAGGTTTTTTTGGATCACCATTTCTGCACATTGCAGATTTTCGCTTAGCTGCGATAAATTCATGTTTACACTTGTTTGTAACTTAGTAAACAAATTGATTGAATTATTTTATCTTAAATTTGATTAACTAGGCGTTTCAGCCTATTCCGATTCTTTCCGGAAACGCTCGGCTTTTTTGCTGTAACATAGATGCATAAGTACCCAAACAACTAACCCCAACACTAAAACAAGCAGCAAAACAACTGTTTGTTTACCATTATAGAATACACATTTTTTTAGCCTTAAAATAATCAACAAAAACATACATAAGAACATTCTAGAAATTTTGGATCAAAACCACATTTGTATTGAAGTTACATTTTTATATTTTTCAACCAATCAGCTAAAAACATAGAATAAGAACATTCTAGAAAATCCGGATCAAAAACTAATTTACAGAAAATTTTTAGGCTCTAAAACAAATAAGTAAAAATAAGAATCTGATCAGTCAAGAAATGTCTACCCGCTTAAAATTTTAGGACCCGCAATAAAACTATTTTTTGATCCACAACTAAAGTATTAATAACGAAGAATTTAATCAACTAGGTCAGTTTCGATCATTCAATTCATTTCTTCCACGGCCAAAAAGTCATTCCGTCTACTACCAAAAAGACTTTTCACTAGAGGTCATGAACGAGCTGCAGAGAGCCACGGTTTGCGACTTTCCTTCATCAATGCGACACGTTGTCGCCAAAATCTTAAGAAAACACACAGAGCGGACTTAATGAAAGCAAAGACCCATACTTACGGTCCATCATTCATATACACACACACATACCCATAGATGTAAGTAAAGACGATTATTTTTATTCTTTCTTACTTCGGCCAACCATGGATCCGTTTATTTGATAGACTTTATCAACATGTAAACACACACACACACACACGTGTGAACAACCCTAATTTCATTTAACTGGCCATAACTGTATTTCTACAAAGGCCGCTCGCACATTATGTTTCTCATCTATTTTTATTCCTGTTTTGTTAAGAACATTAAATTGTTTGTTTCTTAATGTTCGTTGTTGTCATATCCCATTTGTTTTACGTGCTTGTAAAATTTGTGTTGTGTTTGTGGTGGAACTAATCATGAAAGTAATACCCGTAAAATACGGACGAGAACTCATTTTCACTCGCTACAAATTGGAGAGTAACATATCCACTAAGCAATAACATGCACCCAATACACCATCCGTACCGGTGACAAGACCAATATCTACATTATATTAAATAAAACTTGTAATATAATTGCAGAGGGATTTCTTTTTGTATATCTTGTCTTTCGGTTTAGTTAGGATGAGAACTTTTCGGTTCAGTGCATGAGTTAGTTAGGTGCAAACATGAGTGCAAGTGTTCAAATGTCAAAATAAAACCCCAGATGGAATGGAACCAGGGGGTGTGAATGACGTCATGCACCGGAAGCGTGGGCTGAGGATTTGGGGGATTTGAGAAAAAGTAGAGTTGAGTTCCTGCCTCCGAACGAGAGAGTCGAGTTTCAGAGCTGGGCGAGGCTAGACGAATTTGTGCGCTACGGGCGCCGCGCGTTGGTTGGGTTTCAGTTCAGTAGAGTTTGGTCTTGAATAAAAGCTAATAATATCCATTTTAATTTAAATGTTTTACTGGAAATATAAAAATCCTGGCAATCTTACTTCTTACTGTATATCAACAATATTCGAGGGACAGTGGCTTAGACATTTATCTTTTATCTTTTTTCATACTTCGTCCAGTTCTTTCTAATTTCCCCCCACTACTCCTCCCTGACATGACTATATTTTAGGCTGTTTTCTGAAATCTTCATTATTCACTACCCAATGTTACTATCCCATCAGTTCAGCCCCTATTAACAAACCCGAATTTATGTAATTCACAACGCCGTAGACCTACATACTGAAAGACGAACAGACGAGAGAGAGAGAGAGAGAGAGAGAGCGAGAGAGAGAGAGAGAGAGGGAGAGCGAGAGCGAGAGAGGGGGAGAGAGAGGGAGAGAGAGAGAGAGAGCGAGAGAGAGAGAGAGAGAGAGAGAGAGAGGTTGAGAGAAATTCCAATAAAAGACGAAGAGAGTGAAATGCAAACCAAATCATCCAATACTATATCAATCAAGCGCGTTTGTGTATTGCGTTCATTGTTGAGACACGTGACTAAATCATTCATGCGAACGCGGGGCATTGTGTATCCTTCTGTGTTGATAGCAAATTGAAGAGCATCATAGTTAATACGTCATTTTGTCTACGTAGATGTAAGTGAAGGCATGTTTGTAATTATGCGTGTTGTTCCGTATATTTAACAATATTTACAGTGGCCACTGTTTAAGTTAGTGACGAATATAATAGATAGATAGATAGATAGATAGATAGATAGATAGATATGAACAGACTGAGATAGATAGATAGATAGATAGATAGATATGAACAGACTGAGATAGATAGATAGATAGATAGATAGATAGATAGATAGATATGAGCAGACTGAGATAGATAGATAGATAGATAGATAGATAGATAGATAGATAGATATGAAGCAGACTTGGATAGATAGATAGATAGATAGATAGATATGAACAGACTGAGATAGATAGATAGATAGATAGATAGATATGAACAGACTGAGATAGATAGATAGATAGATATGAACAGACTGAGATAGATAGATAGATAGATAGATAGATAGATAGATAGATATGAACAGACTGAGATAGATAGATAGATAGATAGATAGATAGATAGATAGATAGATAGATAGATAGATAGATAGATATGAAGCAGACTTAGATAGATAGATAGATAGATAGATTGATAGATATGAACAGACTGAGATAGATAGATAGATAGATAGATAGATAGATATGAACAGACTGAGATAGATAGATAGATAGATAGATAGATAGATAGATAAGAACAGACTGAGATAGATAGATAGATAGATAGATATGAACAGACTGAGATAGATAGATAGCCAGATAGATATGAACAGACTGAGGTAGATAGATAGATAGATAGATTCTATTAATTTTATGTGTATCAATAAATTGCTAGAAATACTTTTCGGTAACCTTTTTTTTTTTTCGAAGCGATTGACCCTCAACCGGTGTTTTTCAGCACCTTTAAGATAAAAAGCGTTCAGTGTTTGTTTGCCATGAGTGCAATTTGTTGAATACCGTTGAGACTTAATCCCAAAATGATGGGACTTGACATGACCAATTGATTGATCGGGTCGGGCCTCTCCGATCGCACGTCTAGCCTTTGTAAAGATCAAAGTTAGAACGCTGTAAGTCACGTGAACACTTAGTACCCAGATCTCGGGCCGCTCAGCCACTAAGACCATGTCCTTAAGCAACTTCGGGTTACCATCCCCAGCTAACAGGTGGCTCTGTTGGAGGTCTTACCCATCTGCAGAGAGTGCAGTCGATGTATTCTATAATCCCACTCCAGCCAACAAGGTGGAGGAAGAAAAAAAAAAGGTTTAAGATTCTTGATTATTTAAACTGTAATTGAAATATATTTTAAATGGGAGAGGACATCAACTGGGCGCTCGGTGACGATGTATTTTTAAAATCTTTTTAGAAAGGAAATTTGGGCATTTTCTTTTCCACCAAAAAATAACATTTTTATTTAAGATTTTAACAATTTTAAAAACATTTTTATAAAATGTTTAGAATGGTCAGTTGATTTACTGATAAAACGTTTGTGTATAGTTGTGTAATATGGTTTCAGTATCGACTGGGAAATTTAATCTTCCAAAAAGATAGAGAGCTAGCTAGCTTGCTTGCTAGATAGATAGATAGATAGATAGATAGATAGATAGATATGAACAGGGTGGAGATAGATAGATAGATAGATAGATAGATAGATAGATAGAAATGATTAGACTTACGATATTTTCTTCGTTTAATGGTATTTGTAGATTGTTTAATGCCAAAGCCTTCCTCATAGAAAAGTAGTTTAGATAGATAGATAGAAAGATAGATAGATAGATAGATACTGAGATAGATAGATAGATAGATAGAAAGAGAGAGAGAGAAATTAGCTGAGATAGATAGATAGATAGACAGACAGACAGAGAGAGAGAAATAAGCTAAGATAGATAGATGAATATATATATATATATATATATAGAGAGAGAGAGAGAGAGAGAGAGAGAAAGAGAAAGAAAGAGAAAGAGAGAGGAGATCGGCACGCACGTTTCAGATGAATGGATGCCAGTTCATATGTAATTCCTTTAACGAGCACGTGACTAATCGCTTACGCGTAATTTTTTCCCCGGTTCTCTCTTTGCACATAAATAAGAGTGTCACTACGCAGTTTATATGAAGGATCTAATTGTCTAAGTCTGGCGGTTGTAAAAGATTTCCTGGATTGCTATTATCTTAATCATTGATCATTAGCTATCAATCTTTAATCAAGATATAAATCCGCTGACCCGACCTTCTCCAATTCAGACTGTGTATTAGCTTCTCTTAAATCATTGCATGGCTACTGACTTCAAAACGTTAACATGTTCCTCTGTGAACACAATATCGACTATAAATAAAACCCTATCTGCTTTTTAAAGTGAGTTTTCTTTTTTGCCAAACATACCAGGATATCATTATTTGTAGAAGAATATTACACAATCAAAACGGACTTTGTTAGGTATTATTTATTACTAACCTATACAGAATTCAAAGTTTCGACTAAAAATAAAATTGGAACTCCTTTCTTACCAATAATCAAATTTGTATCATATTTACCAACCTCTCCGCTCGAGCAGGATATGACACAAGGTCAATTTTTAAGCGGAGTTTAACAGGTTTGAATTCAGAGTTTTTCCTTCTCCTAGACTAGTTGCCTCACCAAGGCTGAAGAACCTAGTCTGCCCTACTATTTACCCATAGCTGGAGGGAGAATAATTGGATTTATACCTTTCCCAAGGGTATTAGTGCTATGTGAAATGCAATCAGTCTCGTCCAGGATTTGAACTCGTGTTTCCGTGTCCATATCCTGCGACGATAGCCATTACACCACAGGCATTGTGTATTGTATTATATATATATATAGGTGTCCATATATAAGTAAATAAAGTTAACGACCGTAGTCGAGGGCGACTAGAAGACGCTCTTTTCAATAGCAATAACACCGAGTTGTAGGGGAGGGCGCTACTCCTTTCCCTAGATTTCTCCTCTTTACCCTTGACATGTACCTTATAATGCTGAGTGTTAAGCAAGGAGGTATCAAGTACCATTTTTAAAGTCTTTGATATGACGCGACCTGGGATTGAGCCCAGGTCTCCCGGACCATTGGCGAACACTTTACCAACTAGGCCAATGAACCGGTTCGAATGAAACTAATGTAAAGAAACATGCAGAATATCACTCCACAAAACCAACATTTAAATACTGGAAAATAGAAAATTAAATGTATCTAAACACCTATACGAATGTGGTCGCGGAGAATTTAAATCAATGCCCATATATCAAACAAACGACTACACATTACTTCAAATAAAAGAAAAAACTTATAGGTAAATTCAAGGCCACGTTGAATAAAACATAAATCATGCACACACACAAACGGAAAAAAACATACGCATATATGTATATATATATATGTACACACACCAAAAAATAAAAGTCAAAAGTAATTGTCAGTAAATTTGAGACCACATTACTTCAAAAGAAAAAACTCAAGCCTAAACTATACACGCGCACAGGAACAAATACACAAACACGGAAGAAAGAGTAACTGTTAGTTGAATTCAAAACCACTTTGAAAAAAAAAAAAAAAAAAAAAAAAAAAAACAACAACAACAACAACAACAAACGACCAATAAATACTATAACATATCAATTACATACAAACACACACACGCACACATGCACACAGAACGACCAAAAGTAAAACAACGAAAAACTTTATAGCATATCAAATATCAAAGACTAATTAGGGAAATGTACCCACAAGGCTGACCAGGAGACACGGTCTGAGAAAGGGGAAAGGAGGAGGAGGGAAAGGAAGAGGAAGAAGAAGAAGAAGAAGAAGAAGAAGAAGAAGAAGAAGAAGAAGAAGAAGAAGAAGAAGAAATCTAACAGAAAAAAATTACCTTTACAATCCGATACAAAAGACTAACAAACCTACACGAGTTAGTTCGAGTCTTACCGGGTACCCTATTCATATGTCCCTGTGCCATATTCAAACAAAAAACTAGTAAATTACAAAATTTTCTCTGACGAAAGCAACAAGCTGGAAAGCAACAAGCTGGAAACATACACGTATTTAAGAACAAAATGAATAATACTTTAAAAAACTATAAATCCCTTAGTGAACCTCTTCATTTATATATATATATATATATATATATACATCATTTTTGGAGACAAAAGCAAGCAATGGAGAAAAGAAAGGGCCTTTTTTAGAACATATGATAAACCTATCCTAGAATTTTTTACTTACCATAGGATATATATATATATATATATATATATATATATATATATATATTAACTTATTGTTGGACAGTTACATAAAGTTACAGGGTTCTTTAGAGGTGCTCGTAGTGTTGAAATTGCTGATAATTCCATCGGTGAAGTTTCAATAGAAATGAAAAATACCTTAGGTTGGGTGGTGGTGGTGGCGATGACGGTTGAAGAGAACGTTTGGTTTAGTTTCTTTGTTAAATGGCATATCAACCTTTGTAGGTTATTTAATGCCAAAGCTATTCTCCAAGAAGAACAGTAGTGGTACTATTTAAGCCATGGCTGGGAGGATAAGGGAGTTCATACCTTTCCCAAGGGTATTTGCCCGAAAGTGAACGTAATAGCTCGATTGGAGTACGAACTCGCTTACTACGATTCCGCAGTCCATCGCGTTAACCATTACACAACGAGGACACCCCCGGTTAAAGTAAAGGTAATCCCTTCGGTAACATTTATAGAGAGGATGAACAGTCTGGTTTTGATGGTAGTAAAATGGAAAGCATTTACTTTGGTAAATTATCAATTGTGATGGTTGTACTTCTTTCGGTAAAAGTGAAGGTAATTGTTCGGTTAACGAGGTGATTGTTATGATTTTAGCAGTATTGGTGGGAGTGGGGGTGTCGATAATAAAAAATGAGGTATGAATAGACCAAGATAGATAGATGGGTAGATAGATAGACCAAGATAAATAGGTAAATATAAATAGACAAAGATAGATGAATAGATAGATAGATAGATATAAATAGACATAGATAGATAGATAGATAGATAGATACGAATAGATCAAGATAGATAGATAGATAGATAGATATGAATAGACCAAGATAGATAGATAGATAGATAGATATGAATAAATAAGGAAAAATAGATAGATTGATAGATAGAGTGATGGAAATACATTTAGATAGATAGATAGATAGATAGATAGATAGATAGATAGATAGATATGAATTGACCAAGATAGATACATAGATAGATAGATAGGATGATATGAATAGACCAAATAGATAGATAGATAGATATGAACAGACCAAAATAGATAGATAGATAGATAGATATGAATTGACCAAGATAGATAGATAGATAGATTGATAGAAGTACATTTAGATAGATAGATAGATAGATAGATAGATAGATAGATAGATAGATATGAATAGACCAAGATAGATAGATATTTTTAATTCATGATTATTCTCCTTCTGAGTTATTTGCTTCATAAAGGATAGAGAGTATATTTATCAAACCTCACCCTCATTTGTGATCATATGTGATACAGGTTAAGTTTCAAAAGGGGAACCCCGTAAGCAACCTTCTCAAGTGACATGTTTAAAAACAATCTCAATCCATTGATATTCTCCTTCATGAGGGCATCTCTGGGGCTATGCAATAAATTCAGTCCTAACCCCTTTTAAACGATAGGGTTGGTACTAATTTGAGAGATGACCCCCTGAAACGGGACAGTTTATTTTAGTCGAAGCTAGGGAAATTACCACATCCCCTGCCGCAGAGGGCAGAGTTAGAAGGCTTGAGAATTAAATCTGCCCTATTATTTATCCCATCGCTTGTAGGGGAGGGCTGATCAGACGAGGCTGGAATTCGTATCTTGAGTTTGTATCTTCTAAAATAATATTTTTGGTAGTTGTTGTCAATATATATATATATATATAGTCATCCACAGACAGATCTGTTTCGTTCTATCAGAACTCATCAGTGTGGCTAGACAGTATCTTCCCGTAGCTGGGATCGAAACACGGTTGACTCAAACGTCACCCAAAGTTTCTAACCATTCAGCCACGAGGAGATATTAGTTGCGAAGTAAATTTTAAACGGTTATGAATCACAATTACTATTGTTTACATACATCCGTTCAACGGTTGCCGAGACCTCAATTCATATACGAAGAGGCTTGCAATGAACGTTAATGGCAACACGATTACTTCTTCGCCAGAGAACTCAACCCCACTGGGGTAGGGGAGTATATATATCTCTATAGTCATCCACAGACAGATCTGTTTCGTTCTATCAGAACTCATCAGTGTGACTAGACAGTATCTTCCCGTAGCTGGGATCGAAACCCGGTTGACTCAGACGTCACCCAAAGCTTCTAACCATTCAACCATATATATTGCCGAAGAGAGAAAAAAGGCCGGATGAACGATACAAAGAAAAGAACAAAAATTCATATGAAGGTGTCAGGTACGGAGGAAGCAAGCAGACACCTGAACATTTTTTTTTGTGCGGCAAGTGCAGAAACAACCCCTCCCCCGTCTAGTCATCCTAATAATCAAACTTAGCATTGATGTCGGGTAAGAAGATAATGGACGGTTTGGGTAGGAATATAGAGTTACGCTGGTCTCCGTGGGTAGAGGGGTACCTGCCGGGTTGCTTGCGTAGGATTTCCGTCCTAATGCTGTGTCATAATGTTACGCAAGGCGAATGCTTCACAGGTTTCTGGTTTCTGGCCAGGCGTTGTCTTTAGATCAGGTATGTAATAATAATAGTAATAATAATATTGCTTGGACCTTGGTTGAAAACTAAAACAGCTGTCGAACATGCGAGTAACAGTGATACCAGTTGTAATTGGCGCTCTTGGAACGGTCCCCAAAGGCTTTGTTTGGGAGCTAGAAGAGTTGGAAACGGGAGAACGAGATGAGACCATCAAAACTGTAACATAGTTAAGATCGGACAAAATACTGCGGAGAGTCCTAGAGACTTCAAGAGACTTGCTGTCTCCAGTAAAAGACAGTCACTTAACGCTGGTGTGAAAAAAACGCAAGAAGTAAAATGATAATGGAAATGTTTTATATTGACCTCCGACCCGGCCAGGCTGTCAAAATAGGAAATGCACCTGAGTAAATAACAGTTACATCCAGTCGAGGAATATCAGAATATAACCTTGACCGTGGACGAGTTGAATGAGTGCGATTTGTGACGCCCACAAGAAGAAGGTGGACGCCGAACAACTATATAACTCAGTGCACAGGAAGTTCAATGAGTTGGAGACAAGATGCGGTAGAGAAAGACAGCACCCAGCAGAGTGGGCCCCCAGGCCCCCGGTTGAGCAGTTGCAGTTGGAGATAAGATGCGGTAGAGAAAACCAGCACCCAGCAGAGTGGGCCCCCAGGCCCCCGGTTGAGCGGCCCAGGAGAACGGAAAGAAACGCGGTTATGGCCATAAGAGTGGGGGTCAATATGTTGCAGTTCTGTTCCGTCTCCAACTCTCTCTCACACGCAACCCTTTCAAATAAAGTGAGAAGTATATTTTTCTAAGAACTGTGTCGCTCGTCGTCTTCATTGTGTCGTCGTTTTCATTCTGCATGCATGCATATGTGTATGTATAGTGGTCATGGCTATACAACAGAAAGAAAAACAACTGTATGAATATTTCAAGCGATAAATAAACAAAATCTCACAGGAAAAGACGAGAACATGACCAAGGGAAACCTTATGAGGAAAACCGAATTTTTTCTAATAGCAGCACAAAACAACGCCGTAAGGAACAATTATATTACAGCGATAGTCGATAATACGCAACAAATAGTAAATGTGGGTTATGTGGTGACAAAAATGAAAATATTAGTCACACTATAAACGAACTAGCACAAATGAAGTATAGGTCTCGACATGACTCGGTGGGGAAGTTGATCCACTGAGAATTGTGCAGTTTGACAATACTACCAAAATGGTATATGCACAAAGCAGAATCCGTCCTGCGGTGTCCTCGTGATGCAATGGTTAAAGCGATGGACTGCGGAATCGTAGTAAGCGAGTTCGAACTCCAGTCGCACTATTACGTTCACTTTCGGGCAAATACCCTTAGGGAAAGGTATGAACCTCCTTATCCTCCCAGCTATGGGTTAAATAGAACCACTACTGTTTTTCTAGGAGAATGGCTTTGGCATTGAATAACCTACAAAGGTTGATATGCCAATAAGAAAAGAAAGAAAAAAAGAATACGCTCCAGAGGATGAAACGTTTAAAATTATCTTTGATTTTGAGATACAAAATAGATTAGTCAATCCCGGAGGAAGACGACTTGCCAGCATTCAAGATAGCATCGGTGCATCGATACAACGACTAGAAGACAAAAGCGTGTAGGAAGATTGAGTACAGCGACTAGAAACAATACAGACCACACGAGCAGCATCAACAGAACAAAAATAACCATTCTGGAGTAGGGAGAAAAACAACTGTACGGATATTTCAATAAACATTCTGGAGTAGGGAGAAAAACAACTGTACGGATATTTCAATAAACATTCTGGAGTAGGGAGAAAAACAACTGTACGGATATTTCAATAAACATTCTGGAGTAGGGAGAAAAACAACTGTACGGATATTTCAATAAACATTCTGGAGTAGGGAGAAAAACAACTGTACGGATATTTCAATAAACATTCTGGAGTAGGGAGAAAAACAACTGTACGGATATTTCAATAAACATTCTGGAGTTGGGAGAAAAACAACTGTACGGATATTTCAATAAACATTCTGGAGTAGGGAGAAAAACAACTGTACGGATATTTCAATAAACATTCTGGAGTAGGGAGAAAAACAACTGTACGGATATTTCAATAAACATTCTGGAGTAGGGAGAAAAACAACTGTACGGATATTTCAATAAAAATTCTGGAGTAGGGAGAAAAACAACTGTACGGATATTTCAATAAACATTCTGGAGTAGGGAGAAAAACAACTGTACGGATATTTCAATAAACATTCTGGAGTAGGGAGAAAAACAACTGTACGGATATTTCAATAAACATTCTGGAGTAGGGAGAAAAACAACTGTACGGATATTTCAATAAACATTCTGGAGTAGGGAGAAAAACAACTGTACGGATATTTCAATAAACATTCTGGAGTAGGGAGAAAAACAACTGTACGGATATTTCAATAAACATTCTGGAGTAGGGAGAAAAACAACTGTACGGATATTTCAATAAACATTCTGGAGTAGGGAGAAAAACAACTGTACGGATATTTCAATAAACATTCTGGAGTAGGGAGAAAAACAACTGTACGGATATTTCAATAAACATTCTGGAGTAGGGAGAAAAACAACTGTACGGATATTTCAATAAACATTCTGGAGTAGGGAGAGAAACAACTGTACGGATATTTCAATAAACAAATAAGCGGAATCTCACACGAGAAGATTTGGACATGGCTAACAAAAGGAAAACCTTAAGAGAGAAACTGAATCTCTTCTGATAGCATCATAAAACAACGCCATAAGGATTTACTATATCAAAGCAAAAATAGACAAGGTGCAAGAAAATAGCAGGTATAGATTGTGTAGTGATAGAAACGAAACGATCAATCACATGATAAGCGAATGCAGTAAATTAGTACAAAAAGAATATAAGACTAGACATGATTGGGTGGGTAAGATGATCCACTGAGAATTGTGCAAGAAATTTAAATTTGACCATACGAACAAATGGTATATTGACAACCCAGAATCCGTCCTAGAAAATGTGACACACAAAATTCTTTGGGATTTTGACATTCAAACGGATCATGTAATCTTGGCCAGACGACAAGACCTCGTGATAGGCAACAAAAAAAAAAGAAAAAAAAAAGAAAAAAGGGAACCTGCCGAGTAATGGACTTTGCCGTTTCGGCTGACTACATGGTAAAACTGAAGGAAAGCGAAAAGAGAAATAAGTGCCTAGACCTTGCTAGAGAACTAAGAACCTATGGAACATGAAAGTGACGGTGATACCAATTGTAATGGGTGAATTTGGTACACTCACCAAAAGAACTGGTTACTGGGACTGAAGGACTTTGAAATAAGAGGACGAGTGAAGACCATCCAGACTACGGCATGGTTGAGATCGGCCAGAATACTGAGAAGAGTCCCGGAAACCCCAGTGAGAGACCATCAGCTAACGCAGCTGTAAATAACTCTCTAAGAGTAATGCGGGCCTAATGAGCCAACTGATTCTTGGACCCAAATCTGGGTCCAGGCATAGATGCCGGGTTATAGCTTAAACTAGACAGCAAGGTCTAGTGCCATACATAGGGGACAAAGGTGTCAGTGTTGCAGCTCACCTCGAACATGCTATTGATTTCGATACCCCATCCGGCATGAATGCCAGCAAAGGCCGGGAAAGAACAACTTCCGTATTTTAACTTGTTTGGGAGCATGTCTCGTGACCACTGACGTCATGAGGACAATTCAAGATGACGGACTGACACTGAACACGTGTTGACCTCTCTCTCTCTCTCCCCATTTTCCACAAATTTCATATATAGAGTAGTGACCCTTAATTTATTATTTCATATAATAAAATACTGTTAACTAAAAAAACGTTCTTGGTGATTATTTCCATTCAACAAATGCACCACTCGGCACAGATTTGAACTCGAATCTTCGTTTCCATTTCCTACGACAGCCCAGTCGACTAGAAATAGAACTAATTGATAATTTATCTCTATGTAAACAAATGAATGTGTTGCATATTGACCCCAACCGAGCAGTCAAAATAGGAAATGCACCTGTGTAAATAACAGGTACATCCGGTCGATGGTATCAAGGGGATAACCTTGACTGTCGACAGGTTGAATTGAGTGGACGTAAAACAATAATATAACTCGGTGCACAGGAAGTTCGAGACAGTTGGAGAGAAGATACGGTAGAGAGAACCAACACCCAGCAGAGGAGGCCCTCAGGCCCCCGATTGAGCAGTTGCAGTTGGAGTTCAGATGAGTTGGAGAGAAGATGCTGGAATGAGGACCATGTCCCAGAGAGGCTGGGCTCCCAGGTCCCCGGTTGAGCAGCCCAGGAGAACGGGAAAGAAACGCTGTTATGGCCATAAGAGTGGGGGTCAATATGTTGCAGTTCTATTCAGTTTCCAACTCCCTCTCATACACACAAACCTTTCAAATAAAGTGAGAGGTATATTTTTCTAAAGATCTGTATCCGTTCGTCTTCATTGAGTCGTTATGTTTCTGCATGCTAAGATGCTCACTTACAGCCATAATAAAAATCTTAGACGGATTTTCGAAGCCGCCGCTATCTCTTTCCTTAATTCCCTAAATACTCGTCCTGGCTTTTATAATATTTCTCCTTACTTAAGCGAACACATTTTAAACAGCTACAATATATTCCATCCTTAGTTAATATTTTCCGTATATCTCATTATTTCCATGCTTTCTATTCTTCTTTTGTTCTTTCTTTCTTTTCTTCCTTCTGACTCGAAATCTTTCTCGTTAAACAACGTACATAAATTCTATACAATATTCCTAATCAGTCAAATGACGTAATTTAAACATCAAACGCTGATTCACCAGTTAAACGGCCAACTTTTTCTTATTATACATATTTTCCCCTAGGTTTTTGTATTTCACATTTCTAAACATCCATCGTTAACTCAAAATTATTAATATCACCCCTCATGGTCCTGATGATGGTTCAGTAGAACCGAAACGCTATAGTGTCGACCCGTTAATAAATCATTCCTTCCACTTGGATCGTTGTTATCAGTTTTTCTACATATATGTATGTATAGTTGGTTGTGACTATACGACAAATGACGTTTGATTGAATCGTTTATGATTCATAGCAATACTGTAACATATCCAGATATACGAATACGGGAAATTGTTCATATACATAGGAATCCCGAAACACTCGAAGCACTGACGACTCTCGGTAGTTCAGGTACGAAACTTTTATTACCTTCTTGACTTTTAGGTTTTCGACACGAGGAGAGAGACACACAATTTTTACTATGCTGACTGTTCCGTCTGAACCCACCACACGCAGCGCATCTCGTAGACCCAACTGGACTGGCCTCGCTTCGCCCAGGTCCAAAAATCAACTCGCTCCGTCCAGCCTCAAATCTCAACTGGCCTCGCCCAGCTTCGGATCTCAACTAACTGCTTTTTTTCAAAATCACCAAGAATCCCAGCCCATCGTTTCCGGGCATGACGTCATTCACATCCCCACTCATATTTCCTATCTGGGGTTTTTATTATGACATCTGTGATTGTCACATCCTCCGCGCACGCGCGTGAACACCTGCATTCAATGTGTGCCCCTGCCTGTGCACTAAGCTGAACAGTTCTAAGCCTAACCAAACCGAAAGATAAGATATAACCAACGAAAAAATAATAATATAAGAAAAATCCTTCCGCTATTATATAACAATACTTGGAACCATTTAACTTTGATTTTGGCTTAATTGAATTGTTAGAAATAGAACTGTTTGATCATTTAACTATGTGTATCTACAAAATGATTTTACAAACCATTTATTTAATATATATGTAAAAACAGGATTTGGCATTAAATAACCAAACTATTTCATCCGACGATAAACGTGACGCTAAGTATGTATGTAACTGTAAATCATCATCATCATGTCGTGCTGGTAGCACGGATATCCCTGACCCTCTCTCGACACTTTTCCCTATCGTTCATCGCCTAAGGCAGGTCTTCTGGACAACATCCTGTATCCTCACATAGTTGCTGAATGTATGTTCGTGCTGGTCGTCCTACTTTTGCACAGCCATGTGTGGGGGTCCATAAGAGTACATCTCTTATGAGTTCGTCCCTGCTTCTCCAGCAGTGTCCTGCATGTCTGGTTCGTCTAATTTGAATAGTTTTCGTGATAGGAGGCAGGTGGCCGTACAATTGGGAGGTGTTGCCGCTAGGACTTGTTCAAGATTGCACGCAGCATTCTTGTGTAATTACCGTCTAGCTTCTTCTCCAGCCGTTTTGTTAGCGTCCATGTAGTGCACCCATATAACAGTATCGATGTGACCGCTGCCTGGAAGAAACTGCGTTTCATTTTATCGGTTAGGTCTGATTTCCATATAATCGATAGCCTATTGATAGCTGTCCATGCTTTCGTTAACCTCGTGTCGATGTCCTTTTCGGTTGATTCGACGCTGCTTCCTAGGTAAGTGAATTTGTCTACTAGGGGTTCTGTCTAGAGAGGAGATGTCACCCGTTTGATAATAGGAAGAGACAAATATGGAAAAGAAGAAAAAAATGAAAATAGATGTATTCAATCACAAAACAATCAAATAGAGCAGGGTTTGTTTTTTAGAACTCAACGAAAAAGACGAAGTTTTCTACATCACTGGAAAGATATTCAGGAAAACTTCATTGAACATTAGATGGTAAAAACAAATCAATTCATACATAAACAAAAATAATTTAAAAATTTGAAATCTATCTATCTATCTATCTATCTGTGCGTCTGTATGTGAGCATGTGTGTTTACGTATGTGTTTGTGCGAGAAAGAAAACTGTTGATGGGCAATCAATATTATGTCATTATTGATTACGTCACTACTCAGCTTAACTCTCCCTTCCTTCCTCTCTTATATATATATATATATATATATATATATGAACCCCCTATATATATATATATATATATATGAACCCCCTTATCCTCCCATATGGGTTAAATAGCACTACCACCGTTCTTCTAGGAGAATGGATTTGGCATTAAATTACCAATAAAGAGGTTGATATGCCATTAAACAAAGAAACCAAACAAACATATACGTATACAATTATATAAACGCACACGTGAACACACGTGCAGGCACCCACACCCACATATATATCTGGGA
>OY757923.1:87730380-87736486 GCA_963585895.1 Sepioteuthis lessoniana | reverse complement strand
GGGTCCGTAGTCAGAGAAGCCATAGCAGGTTGTTAATTCGATCGTTTTCTTATTTTTTCTATTATCCCTCAAAGATAATCTGTTCTTGTTAATTGTTGTTTTATTGTTGTTGGTTTTCTTTTTTTGAGCTTTTCTCTAAAAGTAGGATTTTTTTTTCACTTTACAAACAGAATCTAACTAAAAAAAAAATCCCACACTAGCCCTTGCGTCTCCTCTTTCTAAACTGTCATCTGATATATATATATATATATATATATATATATATATATATATATATATATTTTTTTTTTTTTAACCTTCGGGTTTAGAGTTTATTTTGTTCAGTGAGTGGACGATCTTTTTCAAACAAGTGCTTGCTGAAGTCAGAACTGCGTTACACTAACGCTATTTGACAAATTGTTTAGGGTAAGTAAGCAAACAGCTGGACTTACGAAGAGGGCGGAGATAAAATAGAAGGATGAGGAGAGTACAGTAGTAGTTGTAATAGTCATTTGTAAGCCTTTGCTGTTAAAGGGCGGGGGAGGAGGAGTTGAAAGCATTAAAGAGTAATAGAGAAAACGGGGAATGACTGGTATGCAAGGAGAAAAGAAGGGGAGGAGCAAAAGGATTACAAACTATATGAAAGTAGGAGGTAATAGTATTAAAAAAAGAGAGAGGTACAGAAAAGAGGACAGAAACGAGACAGACAGACAGACAAAGAAGTGGGGTTAAAGAATGGGTAGGTTGGTGTTTTATGGCATATCAACCCTTGTGGGTTATTTAATATCAGATGCTGTTTATACACACGCACGCACACGCATACACATATACATACATTCATGCATATATATATATATATATATATATATATGATTTGTAAGCGAATACGTTGAAGATAACATTATTTTTAATTGAGCCAGAACTCATTTGTTTGCGCACAGTTAAATGGTTTCAAGTATTGCTATCTAACACAAATAATTCTATTTGATGTTAATTATTTGCTTGCACACAGTTAAATGGTTCAGCTTTGGTTTTATGATATGTAAACCCTTGACGGTTAGTTGATGTCTGATCCTGTTTACATACGCACACACACACACACACACACACACACACACACGTATATATATATATATATATATATATATATATATGATTTGTAAGTGAATAGTTGAGGGTAACTTTATTTTTAAATGAGCCAGAGTTAAATGGTTTCAAGTATTGTTAACCAACAGTAATAATTCTATTTAATATTAATCATTTATTTGCACACAGTTAAAGGGTTTAAAGTATTGCAATTCCAGCACTATTCCTCCAAAGAAGCCGCCTTCAAGCACCTCTGAGATAAGATAGAGTTGGGGACCGGGTTATTGGCCAAATGAGTAAAGTGTTAGCCAATGATCCTGAAGACCGGGGTTCAATCCCATACCAAAGACTCAAAAGATTATACTTGATGCCTCCTTGCTTAACACTCAGCATTATAAGGTACGGATCAAGGGTAAAGTGGAACAATTCAGGGATTGGAATAACGCCCTCCCCTACACCTTGGTGTAGTCTATTGAAAAGGAAGCCTTTAGGTCAACCTCGACTAAGATCGCCAACTTTACTTACTTACTTTCCACAAGACCAATTTGAAGAAAACGCTTTGAAGAGTGCTGGCCTCTTACCCAAGGAATCTCTTCCTGAACTCCCTTAAAACCTCAACATAGCAACCCTAAACTTAACCCCTTTGGCCAATCAACTCCTTATTCCTCCCACACCTCTCTTCATACCTCACAGACTCTCTGCCTTCCTTGAATCTCTTATGCCACTCAAAAACTCATGCTCGATTCATGCAAGATGCTCTAAAAGCAGTTTGAAGCATTCCATACGTTTCAGTGGCATTTTTTCCAAGTTAAAACAGAATTTTATTGCATATCATTCTTCTAAAGTGTCCTGACGTCCAGATTACATTTTTGAAATTCACCAGCTGTAACAATCAGGCTTTAGTAGGGTGTATTCCAATTGCTGCTGTAGCTGCTCATTTGAAGCTGAAATCATAAAAATTGGTCAGTCATCTCATAAGATCTATAGCAATAACATACTGAATCTTCAAGAGTCTACGACGACTTTAAATACCTGTATAAAAAAAAGTATGGAAACTTATTGAATGCACCACGTAAAATGGGAATTCACCGGCCTTCGTCAAGTGTGGAACGGTTGGTTTCAAGAGTTGATTGCAACGTTCCTCACAAATACGTTTTGTGTATTTGTAGTTTGTAGAATCGTCGATATCAATGGTCCATTTTGATATCCCATACAAATTTACAGTCAGTAGAAACGTCGATGTCAACGATCAATTGTAAAGTTCTATACAAATTTAAAGAATGGCCTTCGTTATGTGTATTTACTGTCTGTAGAGTGGGTGATGTCAACGGTCCATTTTGAAGTTCCAGACAAATGTGAAAAATGGTCTTCCTCGAGTGTATTCACAGTTTGTTGAATGGACCATGTCATCGGTTCATTGTAAAGTTCCATAATAGACTTTGTCTTTGTTTTACCGTCAGTAGAAAGATCGATATCAACGGTCCATTTTAATATTCCATACAAATGCGAATAAAGGCCTTCGACTTGTGTATTTACAGTCAGTAGAATGGTCGATGGGAACGATCCATTTTGAAGGTCCATACAAATGTGAAGAATGGCCTTTGTCTTATGTATTTACAGTCTATAGAATTGTCTGTGTCAACGGTCCATTGTAAAGTTCCATATAAATACGAATAATAGCTTTCGTCTTGTGTATTTATCATATTTACCAACCCCTCCGCTCGAGCAGGATATGACACAAGGTCAATTTTTAAGCGGAGTTTAACAGGTTTGAATTCAGAGTTTTCCTTCTCCTAGACTAGTTGCCTTACCAAGGCTGAAGAACCTAATCTGTCCTACTATTTACCCATAGCTGGAGGGAGAATAATTGGATTCATACCTTTCCCAAGGGTATTAGTGCTATGTGAAATGCAATCACTCTCGTCCAGGATTTGAACTCGTATCGTCGTGTCCAATTCCTACAACGATAACCATTGTCGTCTTGTGTATTTATATTATGTGAAATCGTTAACGACAACGGTCTACCGTGAAATTCCTTACCAATACGAAAAATGGCCTTTGCTTAGTGAATCTAGTCTGTACAGTGGTCGATGTTAACTACCCACTACAGAGATTCAGACAAATACGAAGAAATTCGTATTGTCAATTTACAGTCAGTAGAATAGTCGATATCCACGGTCTATTAGGAAGTTACATACCATTAAGAATAATGGCGTTTGTCTTTGTTTTATTGTCTGTAAATTGGTCTATATCGACGCTCCATAGTGAAGTTTCACACAAACGTTAAGAATGGCCTTTGTCTTGTGAATTTACAGTTTATAGAATGGTCGATGTTTTAGCGAGTTTTAATATTTGTTATTGTTTTTCACGAAGAAATGTTTGTTATGGAGTGGAGAAAACAGCCCGTGTTGTTATTTTAAGGCATTGTTGGACGTTCGAGGGAGATATGTTCGCCGTAGTATCGCAAAAGTCATGTTTGCTGTTTGAGGAAATAAACGTTGAAGTCACTGTGATTTTGTGGCTCTGGTTGTTTCGGGGAAGAAACGTGCGTGTCTCCAGAAAATGTTGCCCAGAGGTGAAATAATAGCTAGGTGTCGGAGCGAATTCTGCATCGCAGGCGACATAGCCAATTTTTTTTTTGGGGGGGACGTAAAGTTGTTCAACTGGGATCCCTTGGTCTAAGAGAAATAGACGAAAGGGATCCATATATTAGATAGCTTCCCTCATTGTGTCGATGCAGCTGCTGCTATTGAAGAGCAGCCAGTGAGATGTCTGCAGTGAACGAAGTTGTTCAGCTAAAGAGGGTGTTTGACGACTTTCCCCAAAAACTGCTGCCCAGAAAGGTGGTTCGGAATGAATAGGATAAGTCATCCTGATTGGGTGAAATTATGCGTCGACCCTAACGGTCAAATTAAATTACGCGCCAAAAAAAAATGTGAAATTCTTTCTGCTACAATGTCACCGGTCCATTGTTAAGTTTTAAACAAATGTGACGAATGGCCTTATAAAGTTTCATGGCATTATAAAGCTTCATACAAATACGACTAATGGCTTTTGTTTGATGCATTGATACTTTCTTGAATCGTCGATGTGAACGGTATATTTTTAAGTTCCATTTAAATGTCATGAATGGCCTTTGTCGTTTAAGTTACAATCAGTAGAATCGTTGATGTCAGCGGTCCATTGTAAGGTTCCATACAAATATGAAGCACGGGGATTGTCTTATATATTTACTGTTTGTAGAATTGTCACTATCAACCGTCCATGATAAGCTTCCATACAAATACGATAAATGGCCTTCGTCTTGTGTATTTACAGTCTGTAGAATTGTCGCTGTCACCGGGCTATTGTAAATTTCATACAAATACGACTAATGGTCTTTGTCTTGTGTATTTACCGTTTGTAGAATAGTCGATGGCAGCGGTCCATTTTGAAGCTGCACTCAAATACGAAGAATGTCCTCCCTATTGTATATTTGCACTTTGTAGAATCGTTGATATCAGTGGTCCATTGTGAAGTTCCATAGAAATATTGAGAATTGACCTCGTCTTGTGGATTTACTGTTCGTAGAATCATCAATGTCAAAATTCTGTTGTGAAATTCCATAGAAATATAAAGAATGGCCTCCGTCTTGTGGATTTACAGTTTGTAGAACTGTCAATGTCAAAGGTCCATTGTGAAGTTCCACACAATTTCGAAGAATGCTATGTAAATATAAAAGTAGGCTGGAGAGTACGTGACCTAAATTTTGTCAAAAAAAAGAACACCCACAAGTACAATCATCTGTGTATTAGAAAAGGAAGTACAGTGCTCTGGTCATCGTCTCTATCAGCTTCTTAGCAACATTCTAATTCCATGACTCTCTGTTTCTCTCTCTCTCTCTCTCTCTCTCTCTCTCTCTCTCTCTCTCTCTCTCTCTCTCTCTCTCAAGATGCAAATCAGTGCAGCTGTCTTGTGGTTTCCGATATTCAGTCCATTAGGCAACAGTTCTCATTGTTGAAAATTTCATTCTTTGTAGATGATATTTAATACAAATAAATAAGGGACTAGTTATCTCCCCTGGGCTTTGGAAATTTGTTTTTTAAGTTGTAGAGGGCGCATGGAACTTTTATTTATCTTCCCTCCTTTTTTTTAACTTAAGTTCCTGTAAGTCAGCCATGCTGAATAAATATATTTGTTTGGTTTGGTTTCTTTGTTTAATGGCATATCAACCTTTGTTGGTTATTCAATGCCAAAGCCAGTCTCCTAGAAGAACAGTAGGGGTACTATTTAACCCATAGATGGGAGAATAAGGGGGTTCATACCTTTCCCAAGGGTATTTGCCCGAAAATATGTTTGTTACCGTGTTTTTAAAACTATAATGATGTCACGTTTTGTTTATGCTTCTTGTATGAATGATATTTGTTTTGTCACCTCCAAAGGTTTAAGATAGGACGTTTTCATTCTTTTAGTCAACAAGTGGTGATTTCACTGAGTGTAACATAGCCATTCGAAATATGTGAAACGTACATAGAATGTTCATAACATATACATATATATATATATATATATATATATATAGAACATAGGAATCCAAAAACACGAAAAACACTTACGACTTCTTAGTTCCGGTACGAAACTTTTTATAACCTTTGAGTTAAAAGGTTTTTCGACATAAAGAGAGTGATAAAATCTTTCTATGCTGACTTTTCCATCTGCGCCCCCATCACGTGCGCACCCGACGCAAGGCCACTGACCTGGCTTCTGCGAGCCCCGAAAGTCAACCTTTTTCTTCCGATCGCAAAACTCAACTCACTGACTTTTCTCAAATCTCAGCCCACGCTTCCGGTGCGTGACGTCACTCACATCCCTGGTCACATCCTCTATCCGGGATTTTTATTGTGACATCTCTGAATGACACGTCCGCTTCGCGCGTGCGCGTGAACACCTGCGCTCATGTTTGCACCAAACTAACCTATGCACTGAGCCGAAAGGTTCTCAGCCTAACTAAACCCAAAGGCAAGATATATAAAACGAAATCCCTCGGCCATTATATTACATG
>OY757923.1:87535380-87725380 GCA_963585895.1 Sepioteuthis lessoniana | reverse complement strand
ATTTCATCTATTTTCAAATCAGGTTTCTTTTGTACCTAGCAAGTAGCGATGTATTCGACTGGTTGTCACACCGGAAATTTTCTTAAAAAGAAACGATGACAAAAGGAATCAGTGAAAAATGTCACAAAAACGAATTATGGTGATAAAGACACACAGATTTAACGACCGAGACGAAGATGTCATTAAGTATTATGTCAATTCTTTTTACAATATATAATCGCTTATCACATGACTTGCTGTGATTTAAACTGAGACCTTTTGCAGTTGGTAATTGTATGCATACCAGTTGGCCAAGGCCAAGCGTTTGCCAATAATTTACAAACGCAAAGTTTGAATCTCGCGTATAGAACAACCTCGTAATATGATTTGGTTAGCTTGGTTGGGTTTTATGGCATATCAACCATTGTAGGTTATTTAATGCCAAATCCTCTTTATATATATATATATATTAAATATATAGGATTTGGTTTTTTGGGTTTTATGGCACATCAACCATTGTAGGTTATTTATTGCCTTATCCTCCTAATACATATATAATAAATATATAGGATTTATTTTGGTTGGGTTTTATGGCATATAAACCCTTGGAGGTTATTAAATGCTAAATCCTCTTTATACATATATATGATTTCTAAATAGAATTTTATATATAATTTGTAGATAAAATTTTTAAACGAGCCCAGAGCTCATTTGTTTGCACACAGTTAAATGGTTATACATATGATGTTTAAGTCAATAGTTTGTCGGTAAACTTATTTTTAGATGAGTCAGAACTAATTTGTTTGCACAGAGTTAAATGGCCCCAAGCATTCTAACACGAATAATTCTATTTACGAGGTGCATACGATAAGTTTCCAGAATTTTTTCGTATGGGCATTTAGAATTGTAGACTCTTGAAATTTCTCTATGTTATTGCTATATATCTTATGAGATGACTGACCAATTTTTATGATTTCAGCTTCAAATGAACAGCTACAGCAGCAATTGGAATACACCCTACTAAAGCCTGATTGTCATAGATGGTGAATTTCAAAAATGCAATCTAGACATGAGGACACTTTAGAAGAACGATATGCAATAAATTTCTATTTCAAATTTGGAAAAAATGCCACAGAAACGTATGGAATGCTTCAGACTGCTTTTGGAGCATCTTGCATGAGTCGAGCATCAGTTTATGAGTGACATAAGAGATTCAAGGAAGGCAGGGAGACTGTGAGGGATGATGAGAGGTGTGGGAGGAGTAAGGCAGTCAATACACCAGAGTTGATTGGCCAAAGGGTTAGGGTTAGGGTTACTATGTTGAGGTTTTAAGGGAATTCAGCAAGAGATTCCGTCAGAAGAGACCAGCACTCTTCAAATCGGGTCAGTGGCATTTCCAGCAGGATAATGCACCAGTCCTCAACTCCATCCTTGTCTCAGACTTTTTGACCAAGATGGGCATCAAGACAGTTCCTCAGCCTCCCTATAGTCCAGACCTTGCTCCCTTTGATTTTTGGTTATTCCCTAAGCTCAGAGGCTATCGTTATGAAACAATTGAGATGGAAGAGGCTGTGAAGAAGGTCATTGATACGCTCACACAAGAGGACTTCCATGGGGCCTTGCAGAAGTTGTTGGAACGGTACAATAAGTGCATTGCAGCCGGAGGAGGTTACTTGGAAGGGGACTTGAGTTTTATGTGTGTACTATCAATAAAAGTGCCCATAAGAAAAAAGTCTGGAAACTTATCATGTGCACCTCGAAATATTGACTTGTTTTCAGTCACCTAAATGGTTTCAAACATTGCTCTCTAACATCAAGAATTTAATTTGCACACAATTACATAGTTTCAAGTATTGCAAATCAACATTAATAATTTTATGCACCGTTACTCATTCGTTTGCTCACAGTTAAATAGTGCCAAGTATTGCTATGTATCACTAACAATTCAATTTATGCTCACTCTTAAAGAGTTTCAAGTATTGCTAATCAACACTAATAATTTTATTCACCGATGATCATTCACCATTTGTGCACAGTTAATAGTTTGTTTTTTGTTTTTTGTTTTTTTGGACTATCGTCTTCATCTTTATCATATTTACCAACAAGGCAGGAAATGACACAAGGTCAATTTTTAAGCTGAGTTTTACAGGTTTGAATTCAGAGTTTTCCTTCTCCTAGACTAGTTGCCTCTCCAAGGCTGAAGACCCAGTCTGCCCTACTATTTACCCATAGCTGGAGGGAGAATAATTGGATACATACCTTTCCCAAAGGTATTAGTGTCATGTGAAATGAAACAAGTCTCGTCCAGGAATTGAACTCGTGTCGCCGTGTCCATTTCCTACGACGATAACCATTACACCACGGGCACCTACCTTCATCTTCATCTTTATTGTTATTTCCACAACATTTCAGCCGATATGTCCTCCGGCCTTCTTCAGGTGTTTGTCGAACTCGGGAACTACACGGAACTTCAAACTACGTCCTTTATTAAATCCACAGGGGTCACTTGTTCTGATTCCATTAGCCATAACCGGGTACAAGTGTTAAGTATTCCTGTATTGTTACTCGCCTGCAGTCAGGATTGAACCTGCAACCTCCAGATGATTATCTCCTTAGAAGCTTAGGGAACCAACGCCTATAACCGTTACGCTATGTGTCCTGCTGGACAGTTAATATTCTTAATATATATCTCTGTTCCGCTCCGGGTCATGTCGAAAGTAGTAACGCACTCCGTTGTTTCATGACACGAAAAGTTTATTGCCACAAACACTTTTTCATAGCAGCCGTGAAACTAGAGAGGCTAAGGAGTTACTTGTGTCACCTAGAAATGCAGAAGGTTTCATTCATGGCAGATGAACAAACCCACTCACCCCTCGACTAACTGGCCCAGTCAGCTGGGGCTGCAGAATACACTGACTGCATCTCCACAGAAGGGTAAGACTCTCCCAGCGAGTGTCCTGGATATAACACTAAGCGATCTGATGGTGAGGTTCCAGTAATGCAAGAGCTTTAGGGAATACGTACCACCCCATCATTGCCATTGCTCCCAGATCCACTCTGACCCGGGGTGGTAGCTCCTGAAAGGGTCCTATCTATGGGTCAAATAAAACTAAACTATGTACTTATGCTAAATTGGATTGTTTGAAATGGAACTGATTTAACATTTAAACTGTGTACTTATGCTAAACTGAATCGTTTGAAATAGAACTGTTTTTGACATTTAACTGTGTGTAAACAAAAAACTATACTTATACTAAACTAAATTATTTGAAACTTTCATCAAAATGACTTAATTCGGCGTTAAATCACCCTAAAAGGGTTAACATGCCGTAAAACAAAATAACCAGCTCACTAACCAACCCTCGACCAACAGACCGCTCTCACTCTGCTTATATATATTCTGCTATGGTCTAATGCACCAATGGTCCGAGAAACCAGGTTTCAATCCCAGGTCGAGTCATACCAAAGACTCAAAAAATGGTACTAGATTCCAACTTACTTAATACTCAGCATTATAAGGTAAGGATCAAGGGTAAAGTAGAGCAATCCAGGGAATGAAGTAGCACCCTCCTCTATACCACGGTGTAGTAGCTATTGAAAAGGGAGCCTTCAGGTCACCATCGACTAAAGTCGCCAACTTACTTATCCTGTTAACTAATCTGATAATAACACGTATCCCCAAAACTTTCCAGTGTTACGTCATCCCAATCTCAACTGACATCACATCCCAGTCCTGGCAACCCCATCCTGACACCCGACGCGTCATTGACCTTTCAAATGTGCCTTATATTTCAACTCACAATTCTTCACTAAAATAAAATGATTATCTTTTATAATTAATTATAATCCTTAGTTATATTACATATCTAACAATTCAATTAAACATCTGTCATGTTTACATAGAGTTAAATGGTCCAAGATTTCTATTTCTAACGTAAGTCATTTGCTTACACACAGTTTAAATGGTTAAACAGTTCTGTTTGACTCATTGATATCAGGTCCACCTACTCCAGGTCAGAGAGGACCTGGGAGCATTGGTAATGAAGGGGTACTCCACATTCCCCACATCTCCAAGGCTTCGACATCAGATTGTTTAAAGTCATATCAAAGCACACTTTTTTTGTGGGGGGGTCTTACCCTTCTGCATTGTCGGCATATTCTACAACCCCTGCTGACTACGCTGTCGTACTATAGGGCCAAATTTTAGATCTCAGAAAGTCAGGAGTATGTTGCATATTGACCCTTGACCGAGCCATCAATTAGAGGTTTTTTTTCACGGGACACACCTGTGAAAATAAGCAGAAGCACTCATGTGGTTGAACAGAAATGTTTGGGTATTATGAAAGGATATGTGAAGATGCCCACGAGAGATACGAAGAGTGTCAGTCTTGGAGTCTCAACTAACGAGCAGAAGAGATTCGGTCAGTCACGGAAAGCGCCAGCAAGTGGCTCGGCGCCCTGCTGGGGCAGCGTCCCACAGAGCGGCTAAGATGAAGAGCTAAGTAGGGTCTTGAAGATAACACAGCGTGGTATTGTCAAGAGAAGAAGTAGTTATGGATCAATATGGCAGTCTGTCTTCGTTTCGCTCCGTCCTTCTCTCTCTCTCTCTCTCTCTCTCTCTCTCTCTCTCTCTCTCTCTCTCTCTCTCTCCTGCTGAAGATTTGACCTCTTTTCGAAAGAAATAAAGACGTGTATATTTTTGTAAAGAGAAAGAGTCATTCATTCATTCCTTGGGGATATATAACAAGTGTGTTCATTATTTTTTTTATGTAAAGAATATATTTAAAAAGATATTTTCTCACTTCTTGCAGGGTTTTTTTAGGACCTTATGTTTCGATTTCATTAGATCTACGGAATAACCCTTACTCCAACTTGGGGCTGTTAAACAATCTGATGGTGAGGTCCCAGTAAAGCTGGGGCTTTAGGGAATTAGGAGCACCGCTCCATTGCCATTGCTCCCAGGTCCACTCTGGCCCGGCGTGGTAGCACCTGATAGGGCCCTATCTATGGGTTAAATAGAACTAATGGCATACCTATGCTAAACTGAACTGTTTGACTAAACTGAATAGCTTGAAATAGAAATGTTATTGTCAATTAAACCTTACTTACGTTTAACCTGTGTGCTTATGCTAAACTGAATTATTTGAAATGGAACTGTTTTTTGACAATGAAACTGTATTTACACTAAACGGAATTGTTTAATATAGAACTGTTTTGACATTTACCTGTGTGTAAACAAAATCTGTACTTATACTAAATTGAATTAGCTAAATTAGAACTGCTTGACTAAACTGAATAGTTAGAAAAAGAAATGTTTTTCACAATTAAACTGTACTTACATTTAAACTGTGTGCTTATGGTAAACTGAATTGTTTGTAATAGAACCGATTATTTACATAAAAATGGATTTGGCGTTAAATAACCTACAAAGGTTGATATGCCATAAAACCCAACCAACCAACCTTACTCCAATAGTCATTTAATGAATAAGGGGAATTTTTCTTTAAAAAGCAATATAATTTTTCACTCCATAAATATAGATTTTTCTTTATTTGAAATTGGTTTATACCAAAAATTATAATAATCCCGCAAAAACATTTCTTTCGTGGCTGTTCAAAATGTCGGTAAATCAAACTGGGCGCTTCAGTGTTGAACAGAGGTCTGCCACCAACTTTTTGGTGGCAGAGAACTGCAAACCATGTGAAATTTACAGAAGAATGAGTGATCTGTATGAAGAAACATGTTTTAATAAAAATAAATGTTTACAAAAGGGAATTTAAGGCGGTGTGTCTGGTCACTGAGACTACCACCATCCCTTTCCTATAATTCATTAGTCTCTCTAAGAATAAAACTAACACAGAATATTTCGGTAAAGGAAAACAAAATCCGTTTAGGCTACATAATTAAGAAACATGACATACTGTCTCAAAGTCTAAAAAGGTTCATAAGCTGTTCCATATAATCAATAGGCCAATAGCGGCAGTTAAAAACTTACATTTTTCTGGTGTGAAGAAATGGTCCACGAGGGACAATTTACACGCCGTGCTGTTCGCAAAAGGCAGGTCCTTTTCGGCCGCAATCTACAACCAAAGAGGGGTAGAACTCGCTTTTCGAAATGTCACATGACCAAGCTTCACGTGATTCCCTGAAGATCCACCCAAAACTCCCAAAAAGGGAGACCACTATGTTTAGTTCCCCAACAAGGCTAAACATGGGTTTGCCACAACAAGTCTGAGTTGAAAAAAGTTGAAACAATAAGCCAACTGAAGGCTATTTGTGATTTGGTATGCTGTCCCCTTCAAAAGAAAGTTGAGTCTAAGGTCTGGAGGTGGTATTATTGGACCTTTTACTAACAAAGAAAGCTGTTGGCTTTGGATTCCGGGAAGCCGGTATTCATGTCGGGTGCTCCAAGACCGGCATCCTCGAACTTCAAGAGGCAGTCCCAACAGGCTAACTCTCCTTGGTGGGGCTAGGTTTATCGCCTGGCGCTTAAGGCACCTTATCTTTAGGGAAATGCCGACGTAGCCTGAGACATTTTTGAGTCACCGGGCGTGTCTTGGCAAGGCCCCTTCGGCCGAACCCACCTAAATAAGCCCTTGCGCCACACTCATCTGGTCAGTGGGACGTTCGACAAATATCAACTTGGTAGCCGGGCTTCAGCTTGGAGGTTATATCTGTACCTCTATAGCTACTGATGGTCAATGACAGATTCGAGGCTGAATGGCTCCTGGCTTCGGCTGGGCCACCTTCGGTTTGGCGATAATTTCATTGACAAGCATTGTATAGCACTGGACTTCTTGGTCCAGGTTACGCTATAATCAGGTATCCGTGCCATAAGTCACGTTTGAGACCATGTCCAGCAAGGCTCATCAGGTTCCCATTGCATTAAGTGAACCGATAACCAGCATAGTCCAGTAGAGTTCGAGTCTTTGATCTTGTGTTGTCCACTCTGGTGGGAGGCAGAGACAAATAAACCGAAGGAAAAGTAGGATCCTTTTCCTCTCCCAGCAACTTGGGGTCTTCGTCCTTACTACCAAACCAAGCTACCGAACGTTGGGTCTACATCCTTACCACCAGCCGTATCAGAAGATGTGTAATCCAACCAATCATAGCTGCGGGCCTAGCATAGCCAACCAGACCAAAAACAGCTGTCATCTCATTCAAACAGTTCTTCTAAGAGCTAAACTCAGATAGTCTTCCGAGATCACTTCTGGTTTTCTCCCTACACTTTCCTGGCAGATACCACGGAACAACGACGCAGCGGCCAGCACCTACTACAGACCAGCTCCAGCTTGACTCAGCAACTGTTCCTGTGCAACCAAGCAGCCAGCACCAACTGCAGACTAGCACCAGCTTAACCGAGCAACCATTCCATTGCAACCAAGCAACCATCTGTAGGACCTATTTCACGAGCGACACACCATCCGGACTAGCACCAACATTTCAAGGCCACATCGACACACACCCAGTTAACCAAAGTATTGCACAACCGGGACATCGATAATCCAGCCTCAGCAACCAATGCGTCTACGCCATCGACCGTCTCCAGTAACATTTACAACCTGACCATATAGCAACACCTAATATTTGCATTAAGCACAGATACCATCCTCAACGCCGACATCATTCAACACCCAAAAGAGACACTACCAACGTGATACAACAACTGCAATTTTACACTCATACACCTTTCGTGGACAATTTCCTCGATAAAACTTGGAATTTAAACTTATCCACTTGTCTCTGTCATTTATCCTGTCCCTTGTCAAACACATCACACTATTATAAACTGTTTTCTGGGTCGACGCATTTATATCGGTCCCACGATAGATTGTGCCATAAAAACAGAAATCATCTCGTCAGCCATTGTTCGCACGACAGTTGATTCTATCTTTTCACTGTATTGATGCTTTGTCTTAAGAATATCAAAGGCATTAATAAAAGGGATGCGTTTTTTTCAACTTCTCATTAAATCAGTGGTTTTCAAACTTTGGCCCGGGGACCACAGCAGTCTGCAATGTCAGCAGAAAAGATCTGCTGATCTGCAAATGGTGTCTTCAAAATTTATATAATCCCATTTGCGATAGAATCGAACATTTGTATTTCTAATTATTAGTACACACCGATGAAAATTCAGTTTAAACAGCAACTACTTCTCAAATTTTGGGCTAGCTTCTGAGTGTTCATTGTTGTCTCAAAGGCGATCAAAATGCCGCTACCTTTTGCAACAACATATTTATACAAAACAGTATTTTCAGCACTTACCAAAATGATGACCAAATACGGATGAAGACTTGTCCAAAGTGAATTGCGTGTATCTTTCTTAAAATGCTGCTACCTTTTGCAACAACATCTATATGCAAAACAGTATTTTCAGCACTTACCAAAATGATGACCAAATACGGATGAAGACTTGTCCAAAGTGAATTGCGTGTATCTTTCTTAAAATGCTGCTACCTTTTGCAACATCATCTATATGCAAAACAGTATTTTCAGCACTTACCAAAATGATGACCAAATACGGATGAAGACTTGTCCAAAGTGAATTGCGTGTATCTTTCTTAAAATGCTGCTACCTTTTGCAACAACATCTATATGCAAAACAGCATTTTCAGCACTTACCAAAATGATGACCAAATACAGATGAAGACTTGTGCAAAGTGAATTGCGTGTATCTTTCTTTAAATGCTGCTACCTTTTGCAACAACATCTATATGCAAAACAGTATTTTCAGCACTTACCAAAATGGTGACCAAATACAGATGAAGACTTGTGCAAAGTGAATTGCGTGTATCTTTCTTAAAATGCTGCTACCTTTTGCAACAACATCTATATGCAAAACAGCATTTTCAGCACTTACCAAAATGATGACCAAATACAGATGAAGACTTGTGCAAAGTGAATTGCGTGTATCTTTCTTAAAATGCCGCTACCTTTTGCAACAACATCTTTATGCAAAACAGCATTTTCAGCACTTACCAAAATGATGACCAAATACAGATGAAGACTTGTGCTAAGGAAATTGCGTGTATCTTTGTGAAAAATATCACCAAAAACTGGCAATTTGTGCTAAGCAAAGCAAATACATCCCTTTCACCTATTCAGTACGAAATTTTCATTGAATATTTTTGAGAAATTTGCTTTTTTCATTTTAATGGGGTTCCACGAGATTTCATTTATATCTATATAGAAGTCTATGAGATTTTATTTTTATTTATATGTGGGTCCACGAGATTTCATTTTCATTTATTTGTGGGTCTACGAGATTTTCTTTTTATTTATACGGAGGCCCACAAGATTTTCTTTTGTAGCAGCCACAGATTTATTTCCTTTCACGAATCAATGCCCCTGTTAAGAGAATCGGTCACTCACTGACCAATCAACTGGCAGAGCGCATTGATTCCTTCTCCCTCTCAGGAACTATTTTTCGGGTCCCTTTTCTGTAGAACGGATAACGTCAGAGAGAGTCTGGAGCTTGCAGAAGAAACATATCTCCCTCACATGACTGCACTGATTCCACTTGGAACACTTCGCTCACTGCTAGCTTTAAACACGCTTCCTTCGAACCAAGGACCAGCATACAGACCAGCGACGCAAGAAAGACACTTTCTCACTCTCACTCCTTCACGCCTGCTACTGTAATAAACCTTACTTTGTGGTGTTGTTAAAAGAAGTTTTGTAATGCATTTGTGTGCCTAAAAAATATAGTGTTAGGGAAATTAATAATTTCCCAAACCGCTAAACTTTTTATTTATATGTGGTTGCACGAGATTTGATTTGATTTATATAGTAGTTTACAAGATTTCCTTTTTCTTTACGTGGAAGTCCTCGATTTTTTCTTTTTGTTTGTGTAGAGGTCCACTTGATGTTTTCTTTTTGTTTGTGTAGAGGTCCACTTGATTTTTCCTTTTTGTTTGTGTAGAGGTCCACTTGATTTTTCCTTTTTGTTTGTGTAGAGGTCCACTTGATTTTTTCTTTTTGTTTGTGTAGAGGTCCACTTGATTTTTTCTTTTTGTTTGTGTAGAGGTCCACTTGATTTTTCCTTTTTGTTTGTGTAGAGGTCCACTTGATTTTTTCTTTTTGTTTGTGTAGAGGTCCACTTGATTTTTCCTTTTTGTTTGTGTAGAGGTCCACTTGATTTTTCCTTTTTGTTTGTGTAGAGGTCCACTTGATTTTTTCTTTTTGTTTGTGTAGAGGTCCACTTGATTTTTTCTTTTTGTTTGTGTAGAGGTCCACTTGATTTTTTCTTTTTGTTTGTGTAGAGGTCCACTTGATTTTTTCTTTTTGTTTGTGTAGAGGTCCACTTGATTTTTTCTTTTTGTTTGTGTAGAGGTCCACTTGATTTTTTCTTTTTGTTTGTATAGAGGTCCACTTGATTTTTTCTTTTTGTTTGTGTAGAGGTCCACTTGATTTTTCCTTTTTGTTTGTGTAGAGGTCCACTTGATTTTTTCTTTTTGTTTGTGTAGAGGTCCACTTGATTTTTTCTTTTTGTTTGTGTAGAGGTCCACTTGATTTTTCCTTTTTGTTTGTGTAGAGGTCCACTTGATTTTTTCTTTTTGTTTGTGTAGAGGTCCACTTGATTTTTTCTTTTTGTTTGTGTAGAGGTTCACTTGATTTTTTCTTTTTATTTACACGGAAGTTCACGATTTTTCCACTTTATTTTTATGGGGAGTCGACAAGATTTGATTTTTATTTACATTGGGGTACACAAATTTTCCTTTTTATGTATATAGGGGTCCACGAGATTTCATTTCTTATTTATATGGGGATCTACGAGATCTCCTTTTTTATTTATACAGGGGTCCACTAGATTTTATTTCTTATTTATATAGGGGTCTACGAGATTTCCTTTTTGATTTATACGTGGATCCACGATATTTCCTTTCTATTTATGTAGGGTCCATGAGATAGACCCGGAAATAGAATGTTTGAAAACCATTGCATTAAATTATAGTATGAAAAAGGGAATTATTTTCGTGAAACGATGGGAAAATAGAAAGAATAGAAGGAGAGTGGCAAAGAAACAAAGAAAGAAAGAAAGAAACGCGATAAAAGAAAAAGGAATCAATGAAAAAGAAAAAGGAAAAAAAAAAAGAAAGAAAGAGTATAAAAAGAAGGTCAAAGAATGAAAGAAAGAAAAGGAAGAGACGATTAGGATTAATTTAGAATTCCTGGAATTAAAGGAAAGAATTTTGAAACGACGAAAGCACTTGCGAACGGACAAGGAAAAAAAAGGAATGTCGAATGAATGAATGAATGAATGAGAAAGATGGAAGGAAGTTAATTCAAAGACGATTGGAATTTGTGTAAAGACGTCAAAGATGCATCAATCAATTTGTTAGGCATGAAGGAGTTAAAATGTTGGTATGTAGGTTCTGATGTCGAGATATGCGGTAAGGTGAAAGACAGGAACATCAAACGTCTTACATGTCATTGTCGTTGTCAAAGCCGGAAGCCATGAGTTGCTGCTGCTGTTGCTACTGCTGCTAGTTTCCTTTAAACAATTTGCTTCTTCTTTTTAGTCCCTTTAATAAATTTACATATCTTCTGTTCTTTCTTCCTTTCTTTCTTTCTTTCTTATTCCCTTTAATATCTTTACATATTTTTCTTTCTTTCTTTCTTTCTTTCTTTTTACCTTTGCCATCTTTTCATCCTTTCAATTCATTCTTTTTCTCTTTCCGTCTTTCTTTCTTTCTTTCTTTCTTTCTTTCTTTCTTTCTTTTCAGTTTAGCATTTTCTCACATTTTCTGTTCTTTCTGGGAGTTTTCTTTGGGAGGGGGGTTTCTGCTTTTATCTTCATAATATTTCCTTATATATATTCATTCATACGTTCTTTCTTTGGTGGTGGAAATGCCAAATCCCGTTTTTATATATATATATATATATATATATATATATATATATGATTTGTTAACAAATTGTTTGTTGAAAATGTTTAAACGATACCGAGCTCATTTGTTTGTACACTGTTAAATGATTTCAAGTATTGCTATGTAACACTAACAATTTAAATTAACATCAATCATTTGTTTTGTAGGGAACGAATAAATAAATAAAAAAATTAAAAATTAAATTTAAGAAAATAAATAAATAAAAAGAAAACTATTAAATTTGAAGAAACTCCCAGAGGTCTCTAACGGAAAAGGAGATGACGCATGCGTAAAACAAAAAAGGCTTTGCTCTTGACAAAGGGAGCAAAGTATTCTTTCTCTTTCAGGCAGTGTCCGTCGAACCAACAACACCATTTTGCTGTCTGGTGTTTTGGGCACCACGCATACGTCTTTGGACGTAGCGTCGGTCAGTCCCTTCACCCAGAAGCAGCCCTCTCTCTATCGGTCAGCATTATGCTGAAATATACAAGACCCACGAATGAACTGTAAACTAACTCTTACCGGACTTTGACAAAACTTCCAAAAGAAAACTAACCCTTATGGAAGCCCGAAATACCAAATGCGGACACATACAAACATGAAATGAATTAACGTATTTTTGACCCCTTAAACTGGGGCATTCAACCGTTTAAATGTATTCAGGAAAAACTCCCTCATCCACGGAATGGTTGTTGAACCCAGTAAATAAAAGAAAGTATAAAAGAAACGTCTTCGTCTCTTATCTATTTCTATCTTTTTTTTTTGTATATTTCTTTTGGGACTTTCTTTGGGCAAGGCATTGCGCCAGCCAGTCAACGTGGGGTAAAATAATATAACCAAAATATGGAGTCAGCCTTCCCTTAGCCCCTGACCTTCAAACCTCAAACCCCACAGTTTGCACATGGTTAAATGGATATACAAATACGCCTTGTTAGTGAATAGTGAGAAGGTAACATCTATGGGGATTTTCATGAGCCCCGAAAAGCCCGGTTTATTCCCACGTTTTTTAAAAAGAATAAACCGTACTTCAACAGCAGTAGGGAGTTGGTTGATAGCTTTTGAAGAAAGGAGACGAACGACTTTTTGTACAACAAAATTTACATACAACAACAACAACAACAACAAACAGGGTTTTACACCAAATGGAACAAACAACGAATATGTAAGAGTTCACAAAAGAGTTCAAGATTCCAATAGATGGTAGGGTTTTGTAAGGTTTGTAAGGTTTAGTTGTAAGGTTGTTATAAGGTAAAGTTATAAGGTAAAGGTTTAAGGTAAGGTCAGGTTTGGTAATGTTAGGTAGGTTATGTGAAGGTTTGCAGATAAAATGCCTGCTGGAACTTAGCTGTGTGTCCTGTTCCTTTTAACCCAGCACGTGCGTTCGTCGCTCTTGGGTCCTGGCTGGTGAAAGGTACCAAATACGTTTGCCGTCAAGGGCGGCTACGAATGGACCTGTCGCTAACAGCGGTAGGAGTGGCAAAAAGAGGGAGAATCTCCAGTCGTAGCCTTTTTTTTTTTAATAGTTGACGCCACGTGACCCCCAAGGGGCTGCTGATATTCGGTGAAACAGGATAACCAGTTCCTTAACAAATTTCCACACATCATTTTTTTTTTTTTGCATACACAATTAAATGATTTCAAATATTGCTATTTATTGAATGGTTTCAAGCACTGCTATCTAATACTATTAATTCAATTTGATATTAATCATTTGTTTGCACACAGTTAAATAGTTTTAAGTAGAGTGGGTGATTAAACAGTTCTATTTCTCAATGGCCAGTCGGTAGAATACACCGACTGCATCTCTGCAGAGGTGTAAAACTATCCCAACCAGTATCCTGGATAAACAATCTGATAGTGAGGCGTCAGTAACGCTGGAGCTTTGGGAAATGCAGAATACCCCTTCATTGCCATGACTCTCAGGTCCACTCTGGCCTAGAGTGGTAACAGCTGATAAGCTGATTAATCTATAGATTAAATAGAACTAAACAGTGTACTTACGCTAAACTAAATTGTTTGAAATAGAACTGTTTTTGACACTTAAACAGTGTACCTATGCTAAAGTGAATTGTTTGAAATAGAACTGTTTTTGACATTTAAACAGTGTACCTATGCTAAAGTGAATTGTTTGAAATAGAACTGTTTATATGTATAAAAATGGATTTGGCATTAAATAACCTTCAATGGTTGATATGCCATAAAATTAAACCAAACCAAATGTATTTATCCAATAGATGGGACAGTAACAGGTACTACCGCTCCAGGTCAGGGTAGATTTGGGAGTAAAGGCAATGAAAAAGTACTCCACTTTCCCCTAACGCCAAAACTGGAGCCTCACTATTCTATGCAGTTTAGTGTCATACGGGACATTCATTGGGAGGGGTCTTGCTCTTCTGAAGAGATGCAGTCAGTGTATTCTACAGGCCCAGCTGACTAGGCTGAAAGAAAAAGGAATGTTTTGTTAAACGCTTTTAAGAAACCGAGGCAAATATAAGTGGAAAATATTACTTAAAGTGTTTATTTACACTCTCTTCATTCATTTATAACTGAATAATAATAATAATAATAATAATAATAATAATAATAATAATAATTGTTGTTGTTGTAGTAGTAGTAGTAGTAGTAGTAGTAGTAATAATAATAATAATAATAATAATAATAAGAAGAAGAAGAAGAAGAAGAAGAAGAAGAAGAAGAAGAAGAAGAAGAAGAAGAAGAAGTTTGAAAAATTACCATAAAGGGAAGCAAAGTGTAACAAACACCAGTTGTACGCGAATCCCCAATTGAAATTGCATCACGGTTGTTTGAAATACCCTCAGCAGCTCAAGTTACTATTGCAGCTGCTACTGCTACTGCTGTCTGTATTATTACTGCTACTATTACTAAATCGATCTGCAGGCTTGATAAGACGATTATTGAAAGATAATTTTTTGCTCTCTGCAATAATTGCGATTGCAACGTTCGATGACTTTATGCATTTGTCTGAAGAGATGGTCCCAGCAGGAAAGTGTGTATGTATATGCTGACGTCATACATCGACATTCTCGTTTTCGTTCAACGGTCTCGTTTATATCCCTGATTTTAGAATTTGAGTCCGTTTGGAAACGACCCAAAATTCCAACCTTTATAACCACACTGGCGACATTCCTAAATACACGAAATCGTCCACAATGTGGCATCAATGTGGAATAAGAAGGTTTGGTTGGATATTTGTTTAGTTTCGTAGGTTGCTGTTGTTTGTAGTTGTCGGTCTATGAATTTGGGTTTAACGTATATGACTCCATTGTTTTTGTTCTTACTGTTATAGACAAGCGACAAGAGGATTGGATTTAATTTCGTTTATGCCAAATAAATAGAAGTCTGTAGATTAGAAAAGATAGTCTCTCTTCTTACACCAGGTAAGAGTCAGGAGGTAAATGGGTGTAAGTTGTTCTTGGTTAGCTGGCTTGTTTGCTTCTGGCATGGTGGTTTGGCGAGGGTTGGTAGGCTATGAGCGGTCTTGGGGTGGAAATGCTGGTCTAATAGCAGTCCCCGGCTTTTGTGAACTTTTGTTGATCGTTTTATTGCCATGTTTGGAATCGAATCGGCTTGGGAAAACTTTGGGGGGAAAGTCTATGATGGATTGAGAAAAGGACTCTTTTAATTGTGAATATATTTTTACATTTCAACCAGATGGATGCGCGATCCCAACCTACGCAGCAACGTATTTTATCAGTTTTGTTGTAAGCCCTTGTTCAGACAACATCCGGTTAATGTTACCTATTCTCAACTGAAACGTATACTCCTGGTGTTTTTATTTGTATATTTATTTATTCATTTTGGTGGTGAGTGAGTTTGAAATGTATTTGTAAATCTTTAAATTTTCAAACTTCAAAAGAAAAAAATTTCAAATTGTCTTACGAAAAGGAATATTCACATTTCAGTAGTATCAATAAGTAAGTTTTGTATGGTTATGTCTTGAAGCCAGCAAAGTGTGGCACAAGCCACAATCGAGGGGCGCCAGTAAGAATCATTTATACAGAGATAAGTTTAGTAACTCTTGTAGTATGTTTAAAAATAATTTAATTTAATTTAGTAAGGTTACAGTCACGGTAGTACCCGATGAATATTAACTTACGAATCTTTATTGTTATTTTCACAACGTTTCGGCCGATATGTCCTCCGGCCTTCTTCAGGTGTTTGTCGAACTCGGGAACCTTCATGGAACTTCGAACTACGTCCTTTATTGAATCCACGGGGGTCGCCTGTTCTGATTCCGTTAGCAATAATCGGGTACAAGTGTGAAGGAGATAATCATCTGGAGGTTGCAGGTTCAAACCTGACTACAGGCAAGTAACAATACAGGAATACATAACACTTGTACCCGGTTATGGCTAACGGAATCAGAACAGGTGACCCCCGTGGGTTCAATAAAGGACGTAGTTCGAAGTTCCGTGTAGTTCCCGAGTTCGACAAACACCTGAAGAAGGCCGGGGGACATATCGGCCGAAACGTTGTGGAAATAACAATAAAATGAAGACAATAGTCGGAAAACCCTTAATGATAAAAATCATCAAGCTTCATCTCAGAAATTTAGACAACTAATATTCACTACTTGCTGGATGTGGATGATAAGTGTGGGGAACTGTTCAAATGGAAGCGTGTGGTTCTTATAGAAATCGAAGATGTGGCAAGCAAGAAACTTGGACAACAAATCTTGTGAACACTAGTTGTAATGATTGTTCTTCATGGTCAACATCAAAAGATGAAGATAAAATTTTGGAAGTTGGATAAAGGGCTGCATGGATTAGCCCTGAGGATCGCATGGATGGGCCTCGAGCAACACATGGATGGATCTCAGGGGTCACAGTGATTGGCTCCGAGGGTTGAATGGATTGGCCACGAGGGTTGCATGGATGAGCCTTGAGCGTCACACTGAATGGCTCCAAGGGTTAAATGGATTGACCTCGAGCGTCACATGGATGGGCCTCAAGGGTAGCATGGAATGGTACCGTGGGTTGCATAGATTAGCCCTGAGGTTCACATGGATGGGCCATAAGAGTCGCATGGATTAGCTCTGAGGCTCCCAGGGATTAGCCTCAAGGGTTACATGGATGGGTTTCGAGGGTCGCATGTGACCTGAGGATTGAGAACCACGTCCATGTAAGTGAGTATGAATAATTTATTTGAGAAGTGAGCTGTGGTGTATCCTGAATAATATCCTGGAGCAAGCCAATAACATTATTATCATCTGAGACGAAAATGAATGAGTTTTATTAATATATAAATAAGTGTTGGCGTTTACAATGATTAACCTCTGAGGGGTTGGGTAAATATGGATAAACGCTATATGTATTGGTGCACTTTCTCTTTCATCATGTCGAAGTCAGTTGAATACTCTACAAACCCTCAGACTAAAATCAGTATTCAAATTCACTATATATATATATAGTTGAAATTTGCGTATAAGGGACACGCTATAAACTCAACCCTATATTTGTCTCTGCTTCCCACCAGACAGGACTTGACACAAGGTCAATGATCCGAGGGTCGATTATCCTATTTACCAACCCCTCCGCTCGGGCAGGATATGACACAAGGTCAATTTTTAAAGCGGAGTTTAACAGGTTTGAATTCAGAGTTTTCCTTCTCCTAGACTAGCTGCCTCACCAAGGCTGAAGAAACCAGTCTGCCCTACTATTTACCCATAGCTAGAGGGAGAATAATTGGATTCATACCTTTCCCAAAGGTATTAGTGCAATGTGAAATGCGATCAGACTCGTCTAGGATTTGAACTAGTGTCGCCGTGTCCATTTCCCACGACGATAACCATTACACCACAGGCACACCCGAGGGTTGATTATAGTGGGGATTTTGGGGAGGGGAATGTTGGGCACGAGCCAAGGCTCGAGCCCTGCTTGACTTTGCTGATCATCGGCCCACTTAGGGCCTGATGAGCCAAACATAGTCCAGGCACTAATGCCTAATTATAGCTTAAACTCGACAGCGAGGTCCAGTGCTATACGAAGGTGACAAAGTTGTCAATGCTGCAACTTGCTCACCCGAAGGTGGCCCAGCCGAAGCTGGGGGCCTTTCGGCCTCAAGTCTGCCGGGCATAGACTGTTTGTCAATGTTGCAGCTCACCCACCCAAAGGTGGCCCTTCGGAAGCCGGAAGCTGTAAACAACCCTCTCCATTCCAAACATGCTGTATTTCTGATCAACGCGCAGCTCAGTTTGAACCCCAAGTGAAGTCTCATTCTCTGCACAGCTGTCAGAATAGTCGGGCGTTTACAATTTGAAACCATCCCGAAGACACAGTTTTATTCGTCGAACGTCTTGCTTTATATTCGTGTGTTGTGATTCTTATAAGTCAAAGAAACGGATGTTTCCCAAATCGATAAGCAGAGGTAATCTTCTCTGGAGGCGAATATTCTGGACAAGATAAGTTGATCCCTTCTCCGGAAGAATAATAATGTCAGTTGATTAAATATAGACAGTTTAATAACAGTGCATCAAAAGAAATACAAACTATCATACGACATCTATAGTTATACAAAACAGAATTCAGTGTTTGGACTGACTAAATGTGTGTCGGTCTTTAGTTAACTTTAGCAACTTAGTGAAATGTTGAAATCATTCATTGATGATTGCATTTGCGAGTGAGTTCGAGTTTTCTCTCGGCTGACTGCTATCCTTTCTCTCCGTATTCCAAACACCAATTAACTCGTGACGTAAAATAACAGTATATAATACGCACACCTCTTCATAATCTAGATCTATTCCAACACTGAAAATATATCCCAAATCAACTATTGTTCAAATCAAGTAAAAGGACCATTTGCTCTATACTTACCAACTCAAAACAATATTTTAACATCGTCTGCTTATCTGACCAGCTTCGAAATCCAATACACAGTTTGATCTCTCGTTGTACGGGGATCACCCCTGATCTTCATAATAATCAACCTTCTCTCTTAAAAAACTACAAAAATCTGATTTTTCTCATTAAACCAATCCAGGCAGCTGTGAAGAAAATTACATTTACGATATTCCCAAAAGCAAGTAAATTATTTTACATTACAATCGGTTAACTATGCCACAATATTTTACGTATTCATTAGTCTTTCTAAATGATACCAGATATGATACAAAAAAATGATATTTTGCGGAGCCGATAAGCACGTCAACCCCGCAAAAATTTTTAGTTTAGCGTGAGAGTGATGACAGCCCAAAAGAACAATGAAGGAAACAAAGGTGACATAACAATATAACAAAGATGACAATTTATTTGTCGAGGCTACAGATAAAGATGTAAGTTCGTTGTTGGAATCAGCTGGATGTGTGATGTTGGTGGTCGATATGGTCGTCGTTGGTAGAGATATACCGTTGCTGTTTGTGAACGTTGACGTTGTTGTCAGCTGGATGCGTGATGTTGGTGGTCGATATGGTCGTCGTTGGTAGAGATATACCGTTGCTGTTTGTGAACGTTGACGTTGTTGTCAGCTGGATGCGTGATGTTGGTGGTCGATATGGTCGTCGTTGGTAGAGATATACCGTTGCTGTTTGTGAACGTTGACGTTGCTGTTGTCAGCTGGATGCGTGATGTTGGTGGTCGATATGGTCGTCGTTGGTAGAGATATGCCACCGCTGTTGGTGTAGTTGACGTTGTTGTTGTCAGCTGGATGCGTGATGTTGGTGGTTGATATGATCGTCGTTGGTAGAGATATACCGTTGCTGTTTGTGAACGTTGACGTTGTTGTCAGCTGGATGCGTGATGTTGGTGGTCGATATGGTCGTCGTTGGTAGAGATATACCGTTGCTGTTTGTGAACGTTGACGTTGTTGTCAGCTGGATGTGTGATGTTGGTGGTCGATATGGTCGTCGTTGGTAGAGATATACCGTTGCTGTTTGTGAACGTTGACGTTGTTGTCAGCTGGATGCGTGATGTTGGTGGTCGATATGGTCGTCGTTGGTAGAGATATACCGTTGCTGTTTGTGAACGTTGACGTTGTTGTCAGCTGGATGTGTGATGTTGGTGGTCGATATGGTCGTCGTTGGTAGAGATATACCGTTGCTGTTTGTGAACGTTGACGTTGTTGTTGTCAGCTGGATGCGTGATGTTGGTGGTCGATATGGTCGTCGTTGGTAGAGATATGCCACCGCTGTTGGTGTAGTTGACGTTGTTGTTGTCAGCTGGATGCGTGATGTTGGTGGTTGATATGATCGTCGTTGGTAGAGATATACCGTTGCTGTTTGTGAACGTTGACGTTGCTGTTGTCAGCTGGATGCGTGATGTTGGTGGTCGATATGGTCGTCGTTGGTAGAGATATGCCACCGCTGTTGGTGTAGTTGACGTTGTTGTTGTCAGCTGGATGCGTGATGTTGGTGGTTGATATGATCGTCGTTGGTAGAGATATACCGTTGCTGTTTGTGAACGTTGAGGTTGCTGTTGTTAGCTGTATGCGTGATGTTAGTGGTTGATATGGTCGTTGTTGGTAGAGATATGCCGCTGCTGTTGGTGTAGTTGACGTTGTTGTTGTCAGCTGGATGTGTGATGTTGGTGGTCGATATGGTCGTCGTTGGTAGAGTAGTGCCGCTGCTGTTGGTGTAGTTGACGTTGTTGTTGTCAGCTGGATGTGTGATGTTGGTGGTCGATATGGTCGTCGTTGGTAGAGTGGTGCCGTTGCTGTCGGTGTACTAAGACTATCGTGACTTTGCTGTGTTAAGTCACCCGAATGGACAGAGAACCGAAAGTTATAATTGTTGTACCTTAGAGCTGCGCAGCAGTGCAAAACGGACAGGGAACCGACAGCTAAGTTTTTCGTACCTTAGCGCTACGCAGCAGTGCAAAACGAATCGAGCAAACTGGCCGGGAAGCCGCGGCTAAGATTTTGCGGTATCTTAGCGCTGCGCAAACAGTGAACCGAATGCTAGGGCTAACCCATGCCTTAGCGCTGCGCAACCAAGCGAACGAACGGACAGGGAACCGACCGAATGGTCAAGACCGGGTAGTCCTCTTCGTATTTGCCTCCAGGCTGTCTGTTTCGACGAGTTCGTAGGAACTGTCAAAGATACTCCAACCCGAAAGTACCTCTAGTGGTCCTTAAAAGGACCTTTTGGCATATCTAAGGGAAGTAAGACGAATGCGACCACGAGATGTAGGATTCAGCCTTGAAAGAGCTTCGCTATGAAAACACGCAGTATTTGTCATACGCCCCACCAGCGTACGAGTATGGCACAAGGCCGTTTTTAAGGTGGTTCCGATCGCAGGGCCGTAGCCCAGACACGTCCGGCAGTCTCAAAGATGCCTTGGGCCCCGTGGGCATTCCCCTTTATGGGGCGCCTCAGGCGCCAGGCGATAAATCTAACCCCTCCGAGAAGGGTTAAAGCCTGGAGGGACGGCCCCCTGAGGCCAGAGGTATATCCAGTGATGAGATACACCCGACCGAACCGAACAACACGGCCAGCCGAAATGTGTTTATTTCTCAGAAAATGATAAATACAAAATTTAACAATTTTAGATGGACACAAGTCTAGCCGAAATGTGTCCCAAACACTGGAGAGTCGCCACTCATATCAATCAGGAACTGTGACACACTAACAGGGCCGCCTTGTGGTAAAGTTCGTCTTTTAAAAAATAAAAAGTGGAAATACTATTCTTCTTTAGCCTGGGATATGTTTCAGAAGATAATCCACTTTATTTTAATCGAATTACTTTTGAAAGACGAGTCCTATTTTTTATGCAATTTATTCCCTTTTTCTTTTAACTGTAATGGCAGGTCATTGTTATATAAGGTTTCATATCCGGTTGTAGCCGCATGAAATGTTTTTAAGGTTTGAGTGATCCGGTTTGTTTACGTTTTTAGGCGGGTCACGACAGATACGTTAAATTATTAAACATACTTTAAATCTTTTGCAGGATAATTTTATTGGATAAGCAATGCGTCTTAGGAAAATATACCACTCGAGGATTAGGTTGGACTTAGAGTCTCAGTATACATAGCCTCTTTGTGTGGGCAATGATACATGCTTTTGGAGGTGCCCGTGGTGTAATGGTTATCGTCGCAGGATGTGGACACGACGACACGAGTTCAAATTCTGGACGAGCCTGATTACATTTCACATTGCACTAATACCCTTGGGAAAGGTATGAATCCAATTATTCTCTCTCCAGCTATGGGTAAATAGTAGGGCAGACTAGGTTCTTCAGCCTTGGTGAGGCGACTAGTTTAGGAGAAGGAAAACTCTGAATTCAAACCTGTTAAACTCCGCTTAAAAATTGACCTTGTGTCATATCCTGCCTGAGCGGAGGGGTTGGGTAAATAGGATGATACATGCTTAAACAAATCAAAATACACACTATGAAAAGACGATAGAAATATAAATTTAAAGAATGAATTCATGTTTTATTTTAGGATGTAGCAGAAAGAACTTCGTATTTTTGTTTGGCGCGTATATTAATTTGACCGTTATGGACATCACCCAATGAGGATGACTTATCCTATTCAGCCCAGACCATTTTTCCAGACAACATAAAAATAGTGAAACACTCTCTTCCTCAGAACCTTTCGAGAAGGACGAACCTACTTTCTGTCCGCTCCCTGCATAGTAACAGCATCAGAACACCATGATGAAAGCCATCTAATTTATGGATCTCTTGAGTCTACTCTCTTAGACCAAGGGTTCCCAGTTGAACATGAATTAGATGCATTCAATCAGCCACACACGGGAACACCTTTATGTCGCCTCTAACTTTTGCTATGTCGACAGCGACGAGCAATTCTGCTCAGACATCCAGCTACTTCATTCCAGGGCAACATTTTCTGGAAACTTTCATGCTTCTCTCCTACAACTAGTACCACACATTTATGGGTGACTACATCATTCCTGTCCTTAACAGCAAACACAACCTTTTGCTACGCCAATGGCGACGCATATTCCGCTCAGACATTCAATAATGCCTTAACTGTAGCGATGCACATTCCGCTCAGGCATTTAGCAGCTAAAATTCCTTCTCAACTCCATAACTATTTCCTTCCTTCCTTCTTACGAGACTTGCAGCATAAAGGTACCCTTTATTCTCGCTACCGTTAAACTACTAGACTGAAAACCATGAATATCTACGCCTTCATTATTTTATTTTCTTTCTTTTAATATAACAAGAGGCAACAGAACGATACAACGTTAATGCCATTTATGTTTAAATGGTAATATCATCTGCCCTCTTGTTATAAGGACATGTAGGGAACGAATAAATGAAAAAAAATTTTAATTAAATCAACAAATAAAAAATAAAAAGGACAACTTAAATTTGCAGAAACTCCCAGAGGTCCCTGACAGGAAAAAGGGACGCATGCGTAAAAGAAAAAAGACATCCTCTTGACAAAGGAGACCAAGCATTCTTTCTCTTTCAGGTAGTGACCAGCGTTTTGATAACATCGTTGCTTTCTGGTGTCTCGGCACCACGCATACGTCTTTGGACGTAGCGTTGGCTAGTCCCTTTCACCCAGTAGCAGCTCTCTCTCTCTCTCGGTCAGCATTATGCTGAAATAGACAAGACCCACAACTAACCCTTACCGGACTTTGACAAACTTCCAAAAGGAAATTAACCCTTATGGAAGCCCGAAATACCAAATGCGGACACATACATACATCAAAACGTTTAACGTATTTTTGACACCTTAACTGGAGGATTCACCATTTCAATGTATTCAGGAAAAACTCCCTCATCCATGGAATGGTTGTTGAACCCAGTAAATAAAGGAAAGTATAAAAGAAACGTCTTCGTCTCTTATCTGTTGCTGTCTTTTCTTTTGTATGATTCTTTTGGGACTTTCTTGGGCAAGGCATTACACCGATCAACCAGCGTGGGGGTAAAATAAAATAACCAAAATATGGAGTCAGATATCTAGACGGCAACACAACCTTGCCCCTTAGCCCCTGACCTTCAGCCTCATACCCCACAGACATTCAAGAAATATTTATTTTCTTGTTTGGACACACGTTTTCTTTTTCTTTTTTTTTCGTTCTGTTTTGTTTTAGTTTTAGTTTGGTCTTTTTTAATATAAAACTGAACTTGAACGCCTATTTTTTGGGAAGAGTGTGCGTAATTAAAGTTCTTAGTTTGATATGGGTCAGGTGTTCATTTCTGAAGTAAAGTCCGCGTGAATTAAATCTTTTTGGTGGGTTGTGTATAAGAAAAGAGAAACTTACACAGAGTTCACCCTAATCATCTTCTGTTTTGACTCTTTCAAGGGTGTACTTTCCTCGAGTGGAGTTCACTTGGCTTAACGGTTGTAGGAGGACATGTCATTTGGTAAATATGTTTAGCCCCCCAAAATTTAATGTTAAAGTTTCGGTTTATGTTTAGAAATTGGTAAAATAGGCACGTGGAGACAAATGAAGCAAATGAGTGAAGATATGAAACGGCGCGGACAAAAGGAACATTCAAAACAAGGCGACAAACAAAACAAATTTATACTCATAACAAAACATGCATTGATACTTTAAAAATATTGCTAATTCTACATTGTTAGTAAAATAGTCCTGTGTGTATATGTGTGTTTGTGTCTACCACAACTAAAAACTAGGGAAAGGGTTAAATAACGAAAGCGTCCTATTAAGGTTGATTTCATATTTTAAAATATCTATTTCTTCTTATAGTTTCAAACAGTCGGTGTTTCCGAAGCTGGAAAAAAGTCTCTTAGTCAAAGTATTTTGAAGAAATGAATGTCTGCGAGGCTTATCCATTTTTTGGCTTTTTACTTCTGTTGGTGAATAAGAGAGTCACACTGGAGAGAGTGTGTTAGCGCTGCAATTGAAATTGGGAAAAAGAGAAAGAGTGTTTGAAGACGACGTATTTCTAGAAAATACGTGTCTTGGAATCGGCTCCAAAAAACGCGGGACGAAATTCAAACGCGGACGTAGTTTTAAGCAGGTCACGTGGTTCTCCTGGCCAATGGTTTCCCGAAACTGAATATTTGCGTGGGTCTGCCATCTTTGTTGTGGGAACAAGTGGCATACCGCCCAATTTAAATTATAGGAGTGTAAGTCCTATAGGGTCCAGCGTCAACACGACTCTCTCATACTGTCACTGGGCGAGGAGAGAGAAAGAGAGAGGGGATATATATATTATTATATTATATATTTCATTAAACTATATATCTTATATCATATTTCTTTTTTCTCATTATTCCCTGTAATATCCTAACTAACAAAAGGGAAATAACCTCTGATGCCACAGGGGTTACGGCCCCTACCACATCCGGGGGATTTAGTCAATAAAGGAATGTACCAGGCATAGCAGCAGATGTTCGTTTTCCCTCTGTCTTTAATCACCATCCATCTTATCGATTCATCTTGGTAATAGTCCATACCTAGCAAGTATCCATTACCTCAGATATAAAGACTTTACATTCCCCACCTTACATACTACACCAATTCAGTGAAAGAGAATATTCAGTTTTTTTGCGATTAACTTCCATATTTCGAATTTTTTAGATTTTGACAGTTTACTCACAACAATATACCAACTCGATATATGAAAATAATCTATTAGTATTTCTCTAACAAACCAGTTTTTTTATGCGAAACTTTGAAATTTGAAGATTGTTATATCGAGTAACTGTTACGGAAAGGGAAAGTGAGAGAGAGAAAGAGAGAGAGGCACGATGATAAGGGTTACAGAGAAAGAAAGAAAGAAAGAGAGAGGGGGGGGCTATTGGAACAATATGAGAAAAACGAAGGAGAAGATGAATAGAAGCTAAACCCGAAATCCAGGCCATAGTAGCAGCTGTGCCCAAGTTAAAAATAGAGTTGTAGCAGCTGTGATACAGCCTGGTGGGTGGGGATTGGCTGAAACCAACTCAAACAGGAAGTTATTAAAGTCGGCAAGAAATAGAAAACAAGGAAAGAAGGTCAGTCCTAGATCAGCAACGGTGACAGGAAGATGTGTTAATAAAGTTGGCATTCATTTTAGGTTGGGCTCTGCAAATGAGCCAGCCTGCCCCAGGGAACACTAAACAAGGCTGTCGTGGAGAAGCCTGAGTGCAGAAGAATGAATGAACCTCTGGTGTCCCTTTGAAAATGCAAGGAAGGAAATAAAACGTATCTGAGTACGCACCGAGGACACCTCAAGTAAAGACAGCCGAACTGTCTCACTGAAACAGATAAGTCCCTCATGTTGAACCTCTCTCCCATGAACTTTCATATTCAGACTTTCAGACTTTTACACACACCATTCAACTGTTTTATACACTTTTCCATAAATTGTTACATGTATCATTCCATACAAAAGAAACTTATTTGTTATATGACCGAAAAAGATCTCTTTCTAACTTATCGTACGCACAAAATAATGTGAAGTATTCAATCTCAGGATCTTTGAAATGGCAGATTGAGAGCATCCCACCTGGACAGCTACCTCTTTTTTATGGTCTTACCAACTTCCTACAATGTATGAATGATGGCCTTTTGAGCCTCCAACATATCCCTAATTCTTGCCATCATTGATAATGGGAGATAACATGCTTAACAGGGAAGATTTCCCTCTCATTGTTATATATTGACCCTTGACCGAGCCGTCAATCAGAGATGCACCTGTGTTAATAAGCAAAAGAAGAAACGGGAGCAAGTGGACGTTATGAAAGAATATAGGCAGGTGTCGGCGGCCGTTGAGTTAGTTGGCAAAAGGAAGGCCAGAGTGAGAACCAGCTTGCAGACTGAGGGCTGTGGTCCTCAGCGAACCCCAGTTGAGAAAGATGCGGAAGAAGTGCTATGTGGGTTCTTAAAGATAACACAGCGTGCTATGGTCAAGAGAAGAAGTTGGGTCAATATATTAGTCTGTCCCTGTCTCCACTCATCTCTCACACACCACAGAAACATCGAGAATAAAGTGTGAGAGATACATATTTTTATAAAGAATTGTGTTTGTTCATTCATTGAAGTTCGTAAATTATGTTTGATTATGTTTCCGCTTATATTTGTATTACGGCTATACAACATTATTTTACCAATACATTGACACAGAGAATACTCATAAAATTACCTCATATGTAAATTATTAAATAGATTTAAACTCTCAAGGAGAAAATGGCAAATAATTTATGTCTATCGAATTGATATATTGTTAAGAGTAATCTGTCAAATTTTAAACAAATTCCTATGGGAAATATGAAAATTATTTGAAAAAAAACAGAATATTTCATTTCACTAAATAAGTGTGGTATCTCCATCTGGAAGCAAAGCTTTTAAAACTATTTTACTATGACTAATCATCAATATGTACCAGCAGCACAGATCCCTTTGACTCTCTCTCGCCATCTATCTTTATCAGCCTTCACTTTGGTAAGTATTCTAGTCCTTGCTGGTTGGCCAACACTGGTATGTTCCTGTGTAAGAGTCCGTAGGAAAAGGTTTTTTATGAATCTGTTCTTATTTTTGCAGCATGCCCAGCATGTCTTGCTCACCTTACTTGGATGGTTTGTGAGATGGAAGGTAAGTGGCCATATAGATGCTGTTTTGTAGGGTGCTGCTTCCAGGATTTGTTCAAAACAGCTCATTGCATATCTTGTGTCTTTCTCATCTAGATTCTTCTCAAGGCATTTCATTTGTATTCAAGTGGTTCAGTCATACAATATTGTGGATTGCCATTGATTAGATGTGCTTGCATTGGATTACTAGCTTCATTAAATATTTCCACAGTGGAAGTACTGCTATTAACACTTGGTATTTGAAGCAGGTTTGCATTAGCGGACAGTTGAATGGCTTCCCAATGGGATTTCTTCTGCTGACAGTTCTTAGCCAGGTAAGTATACATTCATTTTTATTGGTGTGTGTGTGAGAGGGAGGTGAATAGATTTGGAATGGTGTGAGAAGCTCCCTTGAGGAAAAATTATAATCCATTATATTTTTACATGTTTGATGACGATTCTTTTGAGTCAACAATTTATTCCGTGGTATTTTGTACCACTAAAAACCAGTTCTCTTAGCAATTTGTGTGTGTGTGTGTGTGTGTGTGTGTGTGTGTGTGTGTGTGTGTGTGTGTGTCTCTGTGAGTGTCTCTGTGTGTGTTTTTATGAATAGGGTCAACAATTTATTCCATTTTATTTTGTGCTACAAAAAAACAGTTCTCTTAGCAATTTGTGTGTGTGTGTGTGTGTGTGTGTGTGTGTGTGTGTGTGTGTGTGTGTGTCTGTCTCTGTGCGTGTCTGCGTGTGTTTTTGTGAATAGGGTCAACAATTTATTCCATATTATTTTGTGCTCCAAAAAACCAGTTCTCTAAGCAATTTGCGTGTGTGCATGTACTTGTAAATATGATCCACAGTTCTTACTGAGTATTTTTATCATACTTCATATTATGAAAAGTCCAAAAGTAAAATTATCGGTTGGTTGGTTGGTTGGTTTTATGTCACATCAATCTTAATTGAGTAAATACCAAAGTTAGTTTGGTTTTTTTTGCAAATAATTACATAATTTCAAGTGAACAGTGATAATATTTTTTTTTAAACAATTATAGCTTCAAGTAACTATTCTTAATGTAAAAAGATTTCACAAAGTTACATGATTTCAAGTATTTTTATCAAACACTAGTAATTTGCAAGCAATTTCATGTTTTCTAGTAAGTGTTCCTCTTATATAACTTATGACATGGATTTTCAATCCGTTCCTAGTGACCCCATGTGCTTTGACAGGCTGTCACGCTGTGATGAGTAAACAGGTATATGACAGCACGATCAGGGCAGTCAGGTACAACAGGTGTGTAACTGGAAGGAGATCACGTGATGAGAACCATGCGGTGAGATTTGGACAGAGTGCAGAGAATCGCAGTCAAACAAGGGACACGCACCCGATCAGGTTGTCTCTGACGAGCTTGCAAGGGGGTGCAAGCATTGGCACCCCCTGGATCCTGGAAGAAGATATCGGAAGAAGAAGTCCTCTCTTTGAGTATATGTCTCTCCACCCATCTCTCACACACCACAGAAACAGCAACCCTTTCGAGAATAAAGTGTGAGAGATTCATATTTTTATAAAGAAGTGTGTTCGTTCATTCATTGAAGTTCGTAAATTATGTTTTCGCTTGTATTTGCATTACGGCTATACAACATTCCTATTTAATCATTAATTGTTTGCACACTATTATAGTGTTTTAAGTAACTGTTTCTGTTTCATAAAAATTAATAATTTGATTGGAAATATAGTTGATTTAAAATAAAGTTGATATTTGATATAAAGTTGATTTAAGATAAGGTTGATATTTGATGCAAAGTTGATTTAAAATAAGGTTGATATTTGATATTAACTTGATTTAAAATAAGGTTGATATTTGATATAAAGTTCATTTAAAATAAAGTTGATATTTGATCTAAAGTTGGTTTAAGATAAGGTTGATATTTGATAAAAAAAAAAAAAAATTTTTTTTTTTTTTTTTTTTTTTTAACAACACACAACAGCGAAAATACTTTATTAGCAGCTTTGAGGCGGTTTGTTCTTGGTGCTGCAAGACTCGTGGTGGTTAGGCTTGTTGGATGTTTGAGACGAAATGGTTTAGCGGGATGTTGGAAATGGCAGCGTGTCGTTGGACGTGTGAGGGAAGTATTCAAAGTCACCGTGTAGTTTTGTGTCGAGAGCGGAGTGGCGCTCGGATCGACATAGTAAATTTTTGTGGTGCTTGTGGAAGGCATGCTGAACGTATCTAATTCATATTCAACTGGGATTCCTTGGTCTAAAATATATTAGACGCAAGGAATCCATAAATTAGAAGGTTCCCTCGCTGAGTGTCCATGTTGCTGCTGCTAGTGTTAAAGCCACAGTGATATGTCCACACTGGGTGGCTTGTTTAGCTAAAAAGCATTACTAAGCTGAGGCGACCAGAGACCGTCTGTTCTGGTCGCCGTCTCAAGCCGAAGAGAATGTGTTTGGCCGCTCACCCGTTTTGCTAGCCGGAAATGAAGGTCCGGGCTGAATAGGATATGTCATCCTGATTGGGTGAAATTCAGTGTTGAATTAAATAGCGCGCCAAAACAAAATACGAGATTTTCCTCTTCTCTACAAAGTTGATTTAAAATAAGGTTGATATTTGATATTAAGTTGATTTAAAATAAGGTTGATATTTGATATTAAGTTGATTTAAAATAAGGTTGATATTTGATATTAACTTGATTTAAAATGAGGTTGATATTTGATATCAAGTTCATTTAAAATAAAGTTGATATTTGATCTAAAGTTGATTTAAGATAAGGTTGATATTTGATAAAAAGTTGATTTAAAATACGGTTGATATTTGATATAAAGTTCATCTAAAATAAAGTTATTTGATATTAAGTTGATTTAAAATAAACTTAATTTGAAATATAAGATATAAAGTATTTTTTGAATTTGAAACCATGTTTATTTTGTAAATTCATAAATTTTTGTGGGATGTGGTCAATATCCCCCGCGGTTCTTAATGAATTCTATTACCATGCCTCGTATTAGGAAAAGGCCAAAAACAAAATTATTGGTTGGTTGATTGATTGGTTTTATGGCATATCAACCTTTGTGGGATTATCTAATCCTGAAGTCACTGTGTTTTTTGCAAGCAACTATGTAGTTACTTATATAGTTTCTAGTAAACAGTAAAAAAATTAGAGTCAGTGATCATAGTTGCGGGTCACCCGAAGGCTCCCTTTTCATTAGCTACTACACCGAGGTATAGGAGAAATCATGACTCCTTTCCTTGGATTCCTCCACTTTACCTTTAACCTATACCTAATAATGTTTGAGTGTTTAGCAAGGATGCATCAAGTACCATTTTTTGAGTCTTTGCTATGACTCACCCTGGGATTGAACCTCTGTTTCCTAGGCCATGGGGAAACACTCTACCTACTAGGCCAATAGTAAGTAAAGTAAAGTTAGCGACCATAGTCGAGGGTGACCCAAAGGCTCCCTTTTCGATAGCTACTACACCAAGGTGTAGGGGAGGGCGTTACTCCATTCCCTGGATTGCTCCACTTTACCCTTGAACCGTACCTTATAATGCTGAGTGTTAAGCAAGGTGGTATCAAGTTCCATTTTTAAAGTCTTTGGTATGACTCGACCTGGGATTGAACCCAGGTCTCCCGGGCCATTGGCGAACACTCTAACCGCTGGGCCATAGTAAACAATGATAATTATTTATTTGTAAAAAATCATAGTTTCCAGAAACTATTCTAAATGTTGCATACCCATAATACAACTTCACGTGTACATATACAATTATATACACTTATATGCGGAAACATAATCAACCGATAATGACGACTTCAACAATGAAAGAATACACTTCTTTACAAAAATATAAATCTCTCACACTTTATTCTCGAAAAGGTTGATGTTTCTGTTGTGTGTGAGAGATGAGTGGAGACAGGGACAGACTGCTATATTGACCCAAGTTCTTCTCTTGACCATAGCAGCACTTTCACATCTTGGCAGGGGTTGCTCAACTGTGGGTCACTGAGGGCCACAAAGCCCTCAGTCTGCAAGCTGGTTTTCACCTTGGCATTCCTGTCTCAACTGCCTCGACGATGCCCAGGCACCTGCTTATATTATTTCCTAACACCCACCTGCTTCCGCTGTTCTTCCGCTTATTTACACAGGTGCATCTCTTGATTGACTGCTCAGTCGAGGGTCAATATATAACATAAATATTAATAATTTCTATAAAATTTTGTGGTTTCAAATAACTAACAATAATCCATAGTGAATAGGGAATTTAATACAAATTAACTTGATACAAATAATTTACTTTACATAAATTAACTCGACACTTAAACTGTACTAACATTTAAACTATCTAATACTGCAAAGTGACAATTCCAATCAAATAATAATCATTTGCTTGCACACAGTTATATCATTTCAAGTATCTAGCATCAATAATTTGCTTAATTATATTTGTATAATGGTAAGATGGTTCACCAATGGTCCGGGAGGCCGGGGTCCAATCTCAGGTCGAGTCATACCAAAGACTCAAAAAATGGTACTTGATGCCTCCTTACTTAACACTCAGCATTATAAGGTACAGATCAAGGTTAAGTGGAGCATTCCAGGGAAAGGAGTAGCATCCTCCCCTACTCCTCGGTGTTGTAGCAATTGCAAAAGAGAGCCTTCAGGTCACTCTCAACTGCAGTCGGCCAATTTACTTACTATATAGTTTTAAGTAATTAATATTAATCCTTAGTAAACAATTATAGCTTAAAGTACCTATTCTTAATACAAATAAGTTACACACAGTCATATGGTTTGGTTTGGTCTGGTCTATTTATTTAATGACATATCAAACCCTTAAGGGTTATTTAATGATGAAATTGAATTAATTTCTAAATGCTTGTTAGTAATTATAGCTATATTTTTCAATTGCAATAAAATTGATTAGATTAATTAAATTGTACTTTTTGTATTTAATTATAATCATTTGTTTGCACTTAATTATATTATAACAAGTATTCCTTATCAAATACAAGTAACTTATATACTATTATAAGATTTCAACTATTTCCATTTAATGATAATAATTATAATAATGAGGAGGTGCCCTTGGTGTAATAGTAACCATCGTAGGAAATGGACAAGGTGACACGAGTTCAAATCCTGGCCGAAACTAACTGCATATCACATAGCACTAATACCCTTGGGAAAGGTATGAATCCAATTATTCTCCCTCTAGCTATGGGTAAATAGTAGGGCAGACTATGTTCTTCAGCCTTGGTGAGGCAACTGGTCTAGGAGAAGGAAAACTCTGAATTCAAACCTGTTAAACTTCGCTTAAAAATTGATCTTGTGTCACATCCTGTCCGAGCGGAGGGGTTGGTAAATATGATAATACTGATAATAATAATGATAATTTCTTTGCCCTGTTAAATGGTTTCAAGCATTCCAATCTAACACCAATAATTTCATGCAATTATATGACTTTAGTCAATTCATTCTTTCTCTTTGAATGGCATTTCACACTATCTGAGGTTATTTTATGCCTAGAGGTTAGGGAATTGCATTCATTGTAGATTCCTATTTACTTTCTTTCTATAGTTGTTTCTAAGAGTTTTTATACATTATGATATGATATCAAGGATTACTATCTGATTTAAACACATTTGTATGGTATCAAGTATTCCTATCCAAATGCCAAATCCTCTTTATACATATATATTCAATATATAGGATTTGGTTTGGTTGGGTTTTATGGCATATCAACCATTGTAGGTTATTCAATGCCAAATCCTCTTTATACATATATATTAAATATATAGGATTTGGTTTAGTTGGGTTTTATGGCATATCAACCATTGTAGGTTATTTAATGCCAAACCCTCTTTATACATATATATTCAATATATAGGATTTGGTTTGGTTGGGTTTTATGGCATATCAACCATTGTAGGTTATTCAATGCCAAATCCTCTTTATACATATATATTAAATATATAGGATTTGGTTTAGTTGGGTTTTATGGCATATCAACCATTGTAGGTTATTCAATGCCAAATCCTCTTTATACATATATATTCAATATATAGGATTTGGTTTAGTTGGGTTTTATGGCATATCAACCATTGTAGGTTATTCAATGCCAAATCCTCTTTATACAGATATATTAAATATATAGGATTTGGTTTGATTGTGTTTTTCTAGCATATCAACCCTTGTAGGTTATTTAATGTCAACTCCTTTTTATACATATTATATATGATTTGTAAACGCATAGTTTGTTGATAACTTTTTTTTAAAAAAGAGAGCTTATTTGTTTGCACACAGTTAAACAGTTATACATATAATTTGTAAGTCAATAGTTTGTTGGTAATGTTGTTTTTAAATGTGTCAGAGCTAATTTGTTTGCACACAGTTATAACTATTGGTTGCATACAGTTAAATGGTTCCAAATATTCTAACACAAATACTTCTGTTTAGTATTGATTATTTGTTTTCTCTCACTTAAATGGCTTGAAATAGTTTTATTTGCACACAGTTAAATAGTCCCAAGCATTGCTATGAAACACTAACAATTCAATTTAGGCAGTCAAAGAGTTTCAAGTATTGCTAATCAACACTAATAATTCTATTCAACATTACTCATTGATAAGCACATATTTAAATTATTCCAAGTATTGCTATGAATTACTAACAACTCAATTAAACATCAGTCTTTCATTTACACACTGTTAAATGATAAAAACAGTTCTATTTCTAACAGTTTGATTTAATGTAAGTCATTTGTTTGTACTCAGTTTGAATGTCAAATAGTTCTATTTGACCCATAGATAGGACCCTATCAGGTGCTATGACTCCGAGTTAGTGGACCTGGGAGCAATGGCAATGAAGGGGTTCTCATATATTCCCCAAAGCTCCTGCATTACTGGAGCCTCACCATCTAATTGTTTAATGTCATATCCAGGATTCTCGTTGGGGAGTGAGGGGGCTTACCTTTCTACAGGGAAGCAGTCAGTGTATTCTACAGCCCCAGCCAACTGGATTAAGTACCTATTCGGGTATTATCTATGAATCAAATAAATCAATAATATTAGATAGGAATACTTCAAACAATGAAAATGTGTTTGTATAAAGAATAATTACTTGAAGCAGTATTTTTCTTGCCTCCCACCAGATAGGACTTGACACAAGATTATCTTATAGCGGGGGTTAGGGGAGGGGAGGCCAAACACAAACTGAGACTTACACACTGATTTGCCCAGTTGCCTGGGGCTGTAGAATACACCAACTGCTTCTTGGAAGAGGAGTAAGATCCACCCCACCTCAATGAGTGTTCTGGATATGATACTAAACAATCTGATGGTGAGGTTCCAGTAATGCTGGAGCTTTGAGGAATGCAGAGTACCCTTTCATTGCCATCACTCCCAGGTCAACTCTGACCCGGAGTGGTATCACCTGATAGGGTCCTATCTATGGGTCAAATAAAACTAAACAGTGTCCTTATGCTAAACTTAATTGTTTGAAATGGAACTGTTTTTGCATGCTAAGGTGAATTGCTTGAAATAGAAATGTTTTTGATATTGAAACTGTACTTACGTTAAACTGAATTGTTTGAAATAGAACTGTTTGACTAAACTGAATAGCTTGAAATAGAAATGTTTTTGACAATTAAACTGTATATTTATGCTAAACTTAATTGTTTGAAATAGAACTGTTTATTTATATAAAAATGGATTTGGCATTAAGTAACCTACAAAGGTTGATATGCCATAAAACCCAAAGAGACAAACAAACAAATAAACAAACAATCATGCACTGTTGGTCATAGGATCACAAGGTGCAATGTGAATTATGTTAGCCTTTGCCAAGTCTCCCCGCACTTATGCAGGGTAACCTTGCTGGCTGTAGTCTCACAAGACCCAAAGGTCTAGTGCTATACTTGTCATTAATCTTTCATCCACCTGAAGGTGGCCCAGCCGGAACTAAGGTTTAAAAGGCTGTCAAAGCGATGAATAATTACTTGAACTTATATTAAGAGAAATGAAAATAAAAAGAGTCAATAGTTTCTTGAGAAAAAATCAATTGCAATAAAAACACTCTCAACCCACAAGAGAAAAGAAAAACTAAAGATGTCAAACGGGGTAGCATAAGAAATATTTTTAAAACTATATTTTCAGTTTGGTTTGGTTTGGTTGTTTAATGGCACATCAACCTTTGAAGGTTATTTAATGCCAAAGCCATTCTCCTTGAAGGACAGTAGTGTACTATTTAACCCATAGCTAGGAGGATAAGGGAGTTCATACCTTTCCCAAGGGTATTTGCCCGAAAGTGAACGTAATAGCGCGACTGGAGTATGAACTCACTTACTACGATTCCACAGTCCATCGCTTTAACCATTACACCACGAGGACACCCCCACTATATTTTCATTCTTCCTTTGAAAGATAGATTAATTCCAATATGGTTGAATTTCTTTAAAAAATATGTATCGAAATACACTAATCCAAATTTCTAGATGTGGCTTTTAAAACTGAACAAAGAGTTCTAAAGATTATTTCAAAGCTTGCTTGGTTGACTCATTTCCTTTTACAGGGCAGATTAAAGAATAAAAAAGATCACATGGGTCAGATTAAGAAAGTACAATTATCTTTAAAAAAAAAACCATTCATAGTGTAAATCCAGTTATTTCTAAAAGGCCATATTCATAGTGTTACAGGACCAATAAATATGTCGATCCTCCAAACTTTGTTAAATGGGTGAGGTGACAAAAACTAGGCAAAGATGACAAAGGCAAGGGGGAAAATTTAAAATGCCAACTTTTATTTGGTGAATAATATAAAAAAAAGGGAACTTGAATAAATTTCATGTTCAGTCAAAAGGGTAGATTCAGCTGTCAAATAGTTCTTAGTGGCTGTGAGTCTAGATGATCTTGGACAGGTCGTTGGTGTAGCTATGTGGCTAGGTATCTGTAGACAGTTGGAGAGATAAACATATTCAGTTGCAGAAGCAGGCTAATCGATATCCTGGCTGTTGATTCAGCAGTTAAACAAGGTTGGGTTTTGATGTTAGCTTTGAAGTGTTGATGAAATGTTAATGATAGTCCGAGCAGTGTTATTTGCTCCTAGACAGGTCTTTTGCTCTGAGATTTGTCGCATCTGGCTAGCTGTAAATACGTTATCGCTGTGATGTTGATGAGTTTACTACCATGAAAAAAGGGAACTAAAGGGTGTGTTGTTTTGAGCAGGATGTTTTAAGCAAAGAAATATAATGAAAAGATTGGAGTAGAGATTACGGTTTTAACATGGTGGCTTGCCAGCTTTATTTATAAGCAAGTACCTCTTTTTAACTTTTTAGTACAGTAGTGAGAACAAACAACAATAATTACAATATAAGGGGACTAACTCTTCTAAGGGGAGATAAGATCTGTCATATTCCTTAAAAGGACTATAGAGCTTAGGGTAGATTTATAAAAAGACAGTTTAAGTAGACCTGAAAAGAACTGTTGAGAAAAAAAAAAACAAGACTGCTGTCTCTGCAGAACTCTGAGTCTGCAGCTGAGAAGAGTCATCTGTGTTTTGTATCCATATTTACCAACCCCTCCACTCGGGCAGGATATGACACAAGTTCAATTTTTAAGCGGAATTTAACAGGTTTGAATTCAGAGTTTTCCTTCTCCAAGACTTGTTTCCTCACCAAGGCTGAAGAATCAGTCTGCCCTACTATTTACCCATATGTGAAATGCAATCAGCCTTGTCCAGGATTTGAACTTGTGTCCATTTCCGACAACGATAACCATTACACCATGGGCACCTCCATGTTTTGTATCTGTGAAGGGATCAAGTTAATCCTTCACCCCAGGCTGGTGGCCTGTAGCTTTCTCCTGTAGCAGAAAGAAAGGATTTCAAATTATTATTTAGTGCGGTAATTGTTTTGGCCTTTAGAGTATCGAATTTATATATTTCATCTAATAAGAGTGACTTATACCATTCTGCCTGGGTGACCTCCCTGGACAATATAAAAGGCTGTGCAAACACTCTCTCATTCTCTTCCTCACATGTTTTTTTGAGCAGGACAGACCGACTCCTCTCTTCTTCACTGACTCTTCTTGATGATTCTAGCAGCAGTAACAGACCATCACAACATGAGATGAGCACATTCAACTTTTGGGCTAGTGTTCCTTTAGGAGTTCATTCTTTCATCATTTATTCATTCCTCCTAGACCCACTGGTCCTCGAAACTTCAAGCTTAGATGTTAAATTCCGGCTCTATCATTTGCAACTGTTTCCTTCCATGTACGAACTCATAGCACAAAGGCTATCTTTCGGGCAGTCATTAAACTTCTTGAAACTCATCAATATTCTCGTCCTCATTCCTGTATTTCCTTTCTTCTTAATGTAACAGGGCAGACTACAATTTGCCCTTTCGTTAAACTCCCAATGCCATCAGTGATTGCTGATTTTATTGAGAAGATAGGCTGCTTCTCTACCAGGTTCACATTTGTCAGATTTTGGACCAGAAGAGTCTCTTTAATTTTGAACCGGGAGATTCTCTTTAATTTTGGGTAAAAATGAAAGAGCTATGAAGAAATATTTACAAACTTCTCTTAGCTGTGTAATAACACAGCTAAGAGAAGTTTGTAAATATTTCTTGTGATATTTAACAATCAGAAAATACTTTCAACACAGCCAGCAGAGTTAATTGTCTCAAACAGATAATTCCAATTGCTAACAAACTTGGCAATAGTGTTTGTATTTATGCAAGGATTTACTTCCAGGAGTAGAGGAAAAATCCATTCACTGACAACGTAGATAATGTCGTGTTACTTAAAAATAAAAATTGCTGATGCTACAATAATAGTAATAATTCTGTCATTCATAAAAATCCAATTCATTGTGTAAATCCAGTTTTTCATAAAATCCATATTCATAGAATAAATCCAGTTTTTCATAAAATCCATATTCATAGAATAAATCCAGTTTTTCATAAAATCCATTATCAGCCCAGTCTGCTTGTGCAGTAGAATACACCGACTGCATCCCTGCAGAGGGGTAAGATCCCTCCATCAATGGATGATGGTGAGGCTCCAGTCCTGGAGTTTTGGGAAATGCAGAGTACCTCTTCATTGCCATTACTCCCAAGTCCACTGTGATCCAGATTGGGAGCACCTTATAGGGTTCTATTTATTTGGTCAAATTGAACCGTTTGACATTTAAACTGTGTGCAAATGAATGATTTATGTTAAATTGAATTGTTAGAAATAGAACTGTTTGAACATTTAACTGTGTGCAAAAGAATGTGCTTAGACTCATTCCAGACTTTTTTCATATGGGCACTTTTATTGATAGTACACACATGAAACTCTAGTTCCCTTTGAAGCAATTTCCTCTGGCTGCAATGCACTTGTTGTACCGTTCCAACAACTTCTGCAAGGCCCCATGGAAGTCCTCTTATGTGAGCGTATCAATGACCTTCATCACAGCCTTTTTCATCTCCTCAATTGTCTCATAACGACAGCCTCTGAGCTTAAGGAATAACCAAAAGTCACAGAGAGCAAGGTCAAGACAATAGGGAGGGTGACAAACTGTCTTGATGCCCATCTTGGTCAAATAGTCTGTGACAAGGATGGAGTTGTGGACTGGTGCATTGTCCTGGTGGAAATGCCACTGACCCGATTTGAAGAGTGCCGGCCTCTTCCAATGGAGTCTCTTCCTGAACTCCCTTAAAACCTCAACATAGTAACCCTAACCCTAACCCTCTGGCCAATCAAGTCCGGTGTATTGACTTCCTTACACCTCCCACACCTCTCATCATCCCTCACAGACTCCCTGCCTTCCTTGAATCTCTTATGCTACTCAAAAACTGATGCTCGATTCATGCAACATGGTCGAAAAGCAGTCCGAAGCATTTCATACGTTTCTGTGGCATTTTTTCCAAGTTTAAAACAGAATTTTATTGCATATTGTTCTTCTAAAGTGTCAGATTGCATTTTTGAAATTCACCATCTGTGACAATCAGGTTTTAGTAGGGTGTATTCGAATTCCTACTGTAGCTGTTGCTTTGAAGCTGAAATCATAAAAATTGGTTAGTCATCTTATAAGATGTATAGCAATAACATACTGAATTTTCAAGAGTCTACAACAATTTTAAATGCCTGTACAAAAAAAGTCTGGAAACTTATCGTATGATCCTCGTATGTATAAAGAGGATTTGGCATTAAATAACCTACAAGAAGTGATATGCCATAAAACTAAACCAAACTAAACATATTTATAATGTGAATCCTGTTATTTATAAAAACCTTATTCATAGTTTAAATCTGGTTATTTCTAAAAAAAAATCCAATTCCTTATGTAAATCCAGTTATTCTTAAAATCTCTATTGATCCTGTGAATCCAATTATTCATAAAACCCTATCCATAATGTGAATCCAATCATTTCCATAAATCTAATGCTTTAAAAGTCTAATTTTTATGTACATCCAATCATTATGGGTAAATAGTAGGGCAGACTAGGTTCTTCAGCCTTGGCGAGGCAACTAGTCTAGAAGAAGGAAAACTCTGAATTCAAACCTGTTAAACTCCGCATAAAAATTGACCTTGTGTCATATCCTGCCCGAGCAGAGGGGTTGGGTAAATATGATAAATCTTTTACATAGTCACATCTTAAAACTTTAGTAATATTTTGAATCCTGTTTTTCCTAGAACCCTATTCTTAGTATTGATTCTATCATTCATAAAAGAGCTATTTATAGTATAATTCCAGTTATTCCCTAAAAACTCTGGTCATGTAAATCCTGTTTTTCCATTAAACCCTATTCAAAGAGTAAATCAATTATTTTTAGAAATCCAATCAACTGTTAAAAACCAGTCATTCCTTCAAACTTGATTCATATTCTATATCCAGATTTTCCTAAAACCCTTTTCATAGTGTGAATCTTGTTATTCCCTTAAAAACCTATTCAAAGAGTAAATCCAGTTATTCAAAAACCAACTTCATCGTGTTAAAATACTAGTTATGGAAACCCTATTCATAATATAATCCTGTCATCTCTGAAAATCTCATTCATCTAGTAAATCCAGTTATTCTTAAAAAACTTGAATGAATTTTTTTTTATATTAAACATTTTTAAACTGACGTTTTGATGATCCTAGAAATATTGAACCCCTGGCAGTGAGCTCTACACTTGGAAGATATTTCTGAGATGTGGTGGAGGCATGTTTTAAAATAGGCCTAATTGCACTCTCATATGTCTTCTCAGACCTATGGCTGACTCTCAAACATTGTCCATGAACTTTGATAAAACTAGCCAGCAATTGTTTGCTATCGTAAGATTTTATATATCTCATGACAAACCCTACTGCAGACGTTATAAACATGTCCAGGCTGAAAAGGGTCCTGGGTCTGAGGTCTTCTGTTTCTGAAGTATTCACTTAAAGATGGAGAGTTTTCAATGATATCCTTCAAATGTTTCTCAGGTTTATGCCTCAGACATTCAAAACTATGTAACTCTCTGAAAAACAACAACAAAATGCAGTTTTATCCAAGCAGCAGTCGTATCAGTACTGCTATATGGATGCACCACATCGATACTAACTAAACATATGGAGAAAAAGCTTGACGACAATTACACGAGAATGCTGTGAGCTGTATAGAACAAGTCCTGGAGGCAACACCTTACAAACAATAGCAGTACGGACACCTACCACTCATCATGAAAACCATCCAAATTAGACAAACCAGACATACGGGACCCTGCTGGAGAAATAAGGACAAACTCATAAGCAATGTACTCCTGTGGACCCCTTCATAAGATGAGCAAGGGTAGGGCGACCAGCTAGAAACTCTCTACAACAGCTCTGTGCTGATATGGGATGTAGCTGGGAGGACTTTCCAGGAGTGATGGATGATAGAGACCAGTGGCAAGAGGGTCAGGAAAATCCATGCTAGCAGCATGACATGATAATATATATATATATATGTATGTATGTATATATACAGTCAGCAAAATAATCCCAAACATCAGTTCATTACTGAACTGATTTTTGTCATCATTAGATGCTTCAATGTTAAGTTAGTGGTCCAAACTAATCCTTATTAGGTAAACAAACGCTCTTGTCCACACGTCAGCATGAAAATGAAATGTCAGCACATCCCTACCGACAACTATTGCAAGGTAGATAATTAATTATATATTTTTGAAGTTGCTTCCCTTACCTGGATTTAAGTTCTTCCTGTTAGGTAGGTGAGAGATAACAATAGCTTGGTTTCAAGAAACAATCTCCGCAGGCTAACACCCACTCCTTCGCCTAAAAGGGGTTAGTGCTGGGTTTATTGCTTGGCGCCAAAGGCGTCGCTCAAAGGGAAGTTCGACGGAATCCAATCAATTTTAAAAACTGTTGAACTGGAGGCACCCCAAATAAAAATGATCAAGTCTATTTTTATCTTGATTTGAAGCTAAAAAAAAAAAAAAAGAATATAGTGGGGTGGGGGCTTGTGGTGTAATAGTTAAAGCGATGGACAGCGGAATTGTAGTAAGCGAGTTCATACTCCAGTCGCGCTATTACATTCACTTTCGGGCAAATACCCTTGGGAAAGGTATGAACCCCCTTATCCTCCCAGCTATGGGTTAAATAGTACCACTACTGTTCTTCTAGGAGAATGGCTTTGGCATTAAATAACCTACAAAGGTTGATATGCCATTAAACAAAGAAACCAAACCAAACCTAAAAAAATATAATAATTGGTTGATTGTTTTTATGCCATGTCAAACCTTTTTGAGTTATTCTGTGCTAAAGACTATATAAAAATTATAGTCTCCAATTATATACAGTATAAAAATGTATCTCCACAATAATTTTAAACAGGTTGTGGGGGTACTGGTTGATAGTTTGTTCCCCGACGTTTTATTTTTGGCTCATTATTGAAAAGCAAATGAAGCAGACAATGTGAAACGACACAGACAAAAGAACATTCAAAACAAAAACAGTACAAACAAAATTAAATTTATATATCAAGAAATACATGAAAAAAGAAACATTACAAATATTCTAATATAGTCTCTGTGTGTGCATGTGTGTACTAACACTGATATTAAGGAAAAAGACTAAATATTGAAAGTGTTCTACGGACTATAAAATGTATGTGGACTAAGTATTTCATGCAAGGTATTGATATACTAAAATACAGCCATGTATTCTAGGTGGCATGTGTCTTCTCCCATGTTGGTTGTTTGTCTCTTTCGGGGTTTGACAAAATTTCTGAGGCTGTGTTTGAGGCTGGAAGAAGTCTAACCAAAAAGGCAGAACAAGAAAGAAAAAGGTTGCAGAATCTATACGCACCCATGTTACGCATATTGAATTGTATTACTAAGTGGTAAACTGTTTCTGGAAGAGAAAATGTTTAAGGGAATGAGTTCTTGCAAGACGCGAGTATATATAGGCAATCCTTGTCATGCAGTCGGCTCCAAATGCATGGGACAAAATCAAAGTTGCGGACATAGTTGTGAGTTCAAATCACGTGACTTTCCTGACCAATAGGTTCCCGAGACTGATTAATTTACTGACGACCACCATCTTTGTTTCAGGAACAAGTGGTATCACGGCTATTTTAAAATATAGGAGTGTAAATCCTATAAGGTAAACACTTCATATTTTGTTGTAATATGAATGTTTTAAGATCCAATATGATAATAAAGTTCACAATCATTTTAGATAAGAAAACACTTCATAAGCAAAGTAAAGTTGGCGACTGTATTTGAAGGTGACCCAAAGGCATCCTTTTCAATAGCTACTACACTGGGCTGTAGGGGAGGGTGCTGCTTCTTCCCCTGGATTGCTCCACTTTACCCTTGATATGTACGTTATAATGCTGAGTGTTAAGCAAGGAGGTATCAAGTACCATTTTTTGAGTCTTTGGTATGACCCGATCTGGGATTGAACCTCGATCTCCCGGACCATTTGCGAACACTCTACCCACTAGACCAATAAGCTCAACACATTAGATGGGATCCTAACAGATACTATCACTCTAGGTCAAAGTAGACATGGGAGTAATGGCAATGAAAGGGTATTCCACAGTCCACAGTGTTGAAGGCGACTCGAAGGCAACCTTTTTAATAGCTACTACACTGGGTTGTAGGGGTGGGTGCTGCTTCTTCCCCTGGATTTCTCCACTTTACCCTTGATATGTATCTTATAATGCTGAGTGTTAAGTAAGGAGGTATCAAGTACCATTTTTTGAGTCTTTGGTATGACCCGACCTGGGAATGAACCTCAATATCCCAGACCATTGGCAAACACTCTACCCACTAAACCCATAAGCTGAAACTCTTCATACATAGTTGCAATATCAATGTTTAAAACCAAAATATTAATGTAACTCAAAATCATTTTTATCTGATCTATTTGAACCATAGATGGGATGCTAACAGGTACTACTACGTCAGATCAGAGTGGACATAGGAGTAATGACTATGAAGGCATGACTTCACACCACCCAAGAGTCAGATTTTTACTACTTTAAAATTTTTTTTTTTTTTAAGTATATAGGTATTGGTTTGGTTTCTTTGTTTAATAGCATATCAACCCTTATTATTAGCTTGGTTTGGTTTTATGGCACATCAACCATTGTTGGTTATTTAATGCCAAATCCTGTTTTTACATATATATCAAATATATGATTTGTAAATACATTTTTTAGATACACATAGTTAAAGGATCCAACAGATCTAATTGTAACTATTCAATTTAGCATAAGTCAACAAAGTTAAATGGTTCCAAGTATTGCTATGTATCACTAACAATTCAATTAAACACCAGTCATTTGTTTACATACAGTTAAATGATCAAACAATTCAATTTAGAATAAGTAATTTGTTTGCACTTAGTTTAAATGTCAAACAGTTCTATTTGACCCAGAGATAGGACCCTACCAAGTGCTACCACTCTGGGTCAGAGTTAACCTTGGAACAATGGCAATGAATGGGTACTCCATATTCCCCAAAATTCCAGCATTACTGGAGTCTCACTATCAGATTGTTTAGTGTCATATCCAGGACACTTGTTGGGGAGTGGTTTCTTATCACTCTGCAGAGATGCAGTCAGTGTTTCAAAAGCCCCAGCCAACTGGGCTCCAACCTTCAAGAATTATTTAATGTCAAAGCCAACCTTGTAAAATAACAGTAGTGATACTATTTAACTCATAGCTCAGGGAATAAGAAGGTTCATGCCTTTCCCAGGAGTATTAGTTCAAAAGTTAATGTAATTGTATGAATGGAGTTTGTACTAACTTGCTTTAAATCCACAGTCCAGCACTTTGGCCATTATACCACTAGGACTTTTCCCAAATATATATATATATATATATATATATAATTTTCAAGTCGTGCTAACAACCCTGAGTTCTTGCCCAGTCAGCTGGGGCAGTAGAATACACCAACTGCACCTTTTCAAAGGGGTAAGATCCCCACCCCCAATGAGTGTCCTGGATATGACACTAAGCAACCTGATAATGAGGCTCCAGTGATGCTTGAGCTTTGGGGAATGCGGAGTACCTCTTCACTACCATCACTCCCAGGTCCACTCTACCTCGGAGTGGTAGCACCTGATAGGGCCCTATCTGTGGGTTGAATAGAACAAAACTGTGTACTTATGTGAAACTAAATTATTTGAATTAGAACTGTTTGACAAAACTGAATAGCTTGAAATAGAAATATTTTTGATGATTAAACTGTGTACTTACATTTAAACTGCGTACTTATGCTAAACTGAATGGTTTGAAATGGAACTGTTTTTGTACACTAAACTAAATTGTTTGAAATGGAACTGTTATTGACATTGAAACTGTACTTACAGTAAACTGAATAGTTTGATATAGACAATTAACTGTGTGTAAACAAAATCTATACTTATACTAAACTAAATTTGTTGAACTAGAATTGTTTGACTAAACTTGTTATATAGTCATTTACACGTTCATGCAGCATCACAACGACACAACGATAAAGACGCATGAAGAAACGACACATGAAGAAACGACAGGAAGACTTCTTTTCAAATATTCACCTCTCACTTTATTGCAAGGTTTGCGTGTGAGAGGATGCTGGAGACTGAACATAAACTTCATATTTTGACCCCACTGTTATGACCGTCACGTTGTGTCTTCATTGTTCTCCTGATGTTGGGGTCTACTCCATCGGGGCTTTCTGAGGGCCCCCTCGGTCTGGTGTGGCCTTCCCTACCACATATCGTCTCTAACCCTCTGGGAGTCTGCTGGCAACTGCTTCGGGGGTTTTCCGAGTGCCCCCTCGGTCGGGTGTGGCCTTCCCTACCACATCTCGTCTCTACTGTCTGGAATTCGACTGGCAACTGCATCGGGGGTTTCCGAGGTCCACCTCGGTCGGGTGTGACCTTCCCTACCACATCTCGTCTCTAACCCTCTGGGAGTCTGCTGGCAACTGCTCTGGGACCCAAACTCAACTGAGTTAAATAATAACTCAACGCCCACACGATCGCCTACTGGATCTTTGAAATCGAATGTTTAATCGTCATCAAGCAGAAATAACTGTCATGCAGTTCAGAGGTTACTCTCTTCCGGTGCATGACTGTAATGGCATAATGGGACCTTCACCTTTTCCCATCATAAGCCTTAATCCGCCCACACGATCTCTTTCGATTACTGGCCGTTGGAATGTGTCACTTCCTTCCGATGTATTACCTTGGAATAGTATTTTTGGGCCAGGTCGAAGGTCAAAATATAACAAACTGAATAGTTTGAAATAGAAATGTTTTTGACGATTAAACTGTGTACTGATGGTAAACTAAATTGTTTCAAATAAAACTGAGTATTTGTATAAAAATGGATTTGGCATTAAATAACTGTTGTATCGTGGTAAGGAAGAGATACACAGTGAAATAGAGTTAATTATTTATTAACTGAAGTGGGAAGTCCAGCAAATATTATAAGTCTCACGCTGTTGGTGTTACATCCAAAGTTGGTCTTACTACTAACCAAGATCTTTCAGAACTGATGTGCTTGAGAAACAAGACATCTTTTATTCCTCCGAGATACCAGAAGTCACGTAGTATGAGCCACTATATAACAATAACCTTCAAAGGTGGATCTGCCATAAAACCCAAACAACCAACCACCCGACCAACCAACCCTGAGTTCCCTGACTCTGTCTTACCATCTATCCCAACTAGAAAGTCTTCTAGGCAGCATCCTGTGTCCGCACAGAGTTAATGTATGTAAGTCTTTTCAAGTTGGCCAACACTGGCATGTCCGTGCATAGGAATCCATCAGAGAATGTTGCTTATGAGTCCTTCCTTACTTCTCCAGGAGTACCCTGCATGTCTTGCTCATCTTAATTGGATAGTTTATGAGATGGGAGGTAGGTGGCCAAACAGCTACTGTTTTTTTGAGTGTTGCTTCCAGGATTTGTTCAGAACCACATGTAGCATTTTTATGTAGTTCACAGCAAGCTTTTTCTGAGTGTTTCGTTAGTGTCCTTGTGGTGCATCCATACAGTACTATTGACACAGCAACAGCTTGGAAGAAATCCCGTTTTATTTTATCAGATTGATCAGATTTCTATATGATCATTAACCTGTTAATAGGATTCCACGCCTTTGACAGGTGTATTTTGATATCACTTTCAGTAGATGAGATATTGCTGCCAAGGTATGTGAACTGGTCCACTAATTTTAGAGGCTTACCACAAAAGAGGGGAGATGGCTCCTTTTTGTTTCAAAACATTTGAACTCTGGTTTATTTGCATTCACATAGTGCCTAATGCCTCCTGTTGCTTATTCGCATAAGATTTATTCTTTTTTCTAGTGTTCAGTTTTTCACTATATATATATATATATATATACATGTATATACACAGAATGCAGAAGCAAAATCTGAAATAATTTTTATAATGTTTATTTTAGTCTGATTATTCCAATTTTTGAAAAAATACGAAAAATCTAAATTTTCATGATTAGCTCTATTATTCAAGCACTTTTCATTAACATTCAGCCCAATATGAGTGAGCAAGAAAAGAAACAATAAACAATCTATGATTTGTTTAACATCAAACCAAGCCCAAAATATTTCTGAAATAATTGGAGTTTTTTTTATTGCCTCCATCAAGCCCAGACCTTAACCCCCTTGATTATGCAATATGGGGCATTTTAGAAAACAAAACAAATGCAACTTCCCATCCAAATATTGGTTCACTCAAGAGTGCTATTGACGAGAAATGGAATAAAATGTCTGAAGAATTTATTTTGAAGGCACGCTAATCATTTCAAAGGCATGTTGATACAATAATTGAAAAAATGACACCCATATTGAGTGAATTTATTGCTTTATGTCTAACTTCTGATTTTGTTGTTAATTTTTTTAAAATTAAAATTAATCTTGTTTTATGATAGAGTTGTTTATCATTATACAAGAATATTCCTAATTTTGCTTCCGCACCCCGTATAATTCAATGCTGCTCAAAGATTAAAATCATTTTGGAAAAACTTTTAAAGTAAACTCAAAAAAAAATGTTTAAAATTTTTCTTACCATGTTTTTTATTATCCTATTTACCAACCCCTCCGCTCGGGCAGGATATGACACAAGTTCAATTTTTAAGCGGAGTTTAACAGGTTCGAATTCAGAGTTTTCCTTCTCCTAGACTAGTAGCCTCACCAAGGCTGAAGAACCTAGTCTGTCCTACTACTTACCCATAGCTGGAGGGAGAATAATTGGATTCATACCTTTCCCAAGGGTATTAGTGCTATGTGAAATGCAATCAGTGTCATCCAGGATTTGAACTCGTGTTGCTGTGTTCATTTCCTACGGCGATAACCATTACACCACGGGCACCATATGTTTTTATTATAACTGTCAGTTTCATGGTGAAAAAAAATCAACCCTCATCTACACAAGCAACTGATGATTAATTTTTGATAGATTTCAAAATATATCTATAATGGACTACTAAAGATGGAATACTAGAATTGTTTTGTTTGGTTTGGTTTGGTTTTATGGCACATCAATCATTGTAGGTTACTTAATGTCAAATCCATTTTTATACATACAAACTGTTCTATTTCAAACAATTCAGTTCAGCATAATTGTACAATTTAGTTCTATTTGACCGATAGATAGGGCCCTATCAGGTGCTACCACTCTGGACCAGAGTGAACCAGACAGCGATGGCAATAAAGGGGTACTCCACATTCCTTAAAGCTCCAGCATTTCTGGTAACTTAGCATCATCTTGTTCAGTGTCATATCCAGGACACTTGTTGGGGGAGTCTTAACTCTTTGCAGAGATGCAGTCAGTGTATTTTATAGCCCCAACCAACTCGGCCATACTAGAGAAGGCAGAAAGCAAAAGATCTTATGAATTTGATAAAGGTAAAGCTTTCATTATCGCATGATGATCAAGAAAACATAAAATTTACACTTGGTGACTAATACTCTATTTAAACATTTTTTATATTCAATAGAAATACCAGAAACCCTCTGTGTGCAAACAAATGTTTATTAAACAGTAAATAGTTGCTTCAAATCAAATAATTATGAATAAATAATTAATTTAAGTTTGGTTTCTTTGATTTAATGGCAAATCAACCTTCATGGGTTATTTAATGCCAAACCCATCCTTGTAGAACAGGATACTGCTTTGGGGAGCTCTTATATTCTAAAGTGCTGGACAGCTGTTTCAAAGTTAGTGAATTCAAACTCCATTCACACAATTACGTTCATTTATTGAACTAATACCCTTGGAAAAAAAGTGTTGTATAGCCACATACAACTGCATATATACATATACATGGGAACATAATCAATTGATAATGACAACTTCAATAATGAATGAATACATGTCTTTATAAAAATATAAATCTCTCACACTTTATTTTCAAAAAGGTGATGTTTGTTGTGTGTGAGAAATGAGTGGAGACAAGGACGGACTGCTATATTGACCCAAGTTCTTCTCTTGACGATAGCAGCATTTCTTTCGCATCTGGGCTAGGGTTACTCAACCGAGGGTCACTAAGGGCCCAAAGCACTCTGTCTCCAACTGACTTGAACCGCCCGCGCACCTGGTTATATCATTTTCTAATACCCACCTGCTTCCACTGTTCATCCGCTTATTTACACAGGTGCATCTCTTGATTGATGGCTCGGTCGAGGGTCAATATATAACAAAAATATGAACCCATTCATCTCCTACGAAGCGATGAGTCAAAAAGAATTAAAGCTGTTCTTTAACAAGGATGGCTCTGGCATTAAATAACCCATGAATGTTGATATACCATTAAACAAAGAAGCCAAAGCAAACCAAGGTACTATTTAATCCACAGCTGGAGAATAAGAGAGTTCATACATTTCCTCGAGGGTATTAGTCTGAAAGTGAATGCAATCACAAGACTGGAGTTCAGATCACTAACTATGATGTCACAGACCAGCTTATTAGTCAATACACCTCAAGAACTACCCTATTCATATTAGCTAGGAATACTTGAAACCATATAACTGTACGCAAACAAATGATTTTAAAAAGTAAATATGAATAGTTAGTACTGGCTCATTGTCCTAGTGAATAGAGTGTTTGCCAATGGTCCGGGAGACTGGGGTTCAATCCCAGGTCAGGTCATACCAAAGACTTTAAAAAATATACTTGATGCTTACTTGCTTAACACTCAGCAATATAAGGTACATATCAAGGGTAAAGTGGAGCAATCCAGGGAAAGGAGTAGTGCCCTCCCCTGCACCTCGGTGTAGTAGCTATTGAAAAGGGAGCCTTCCAGTCACCCTTGACTATGGTCACCAACTTTTATGAATAGTTACTTGAAATCATACAATTGTGTACAGATTATTAATAATAGATAAGAATACTTAAAAGCATATGACTGTTCTATGAGAGTATCTTGGTGAGCCTATGAACTTTTCATCCAAATCTCATATATATATATATATATATATATATATATATTAGATAAGAATTATATATATTACATAAGAATACTTAATAGCATATAACTGTTCTATGAGAGTATCTTGGTAAGCCTATGAAGTTTTCATCCAAATCTCATATATATATATAATATATATATATATAGTATATATATATATATTAGATAAGAATTATATATATTACATAAGAATACTTAATAGCATATAACTGTTCTATGAGAGTATCTTGGTAAGCCTATGAACTTTTCATCCAAATCTCATATATATATATATATATATACTCTTTACGTTCGATCCCTTCAACCTTCCCTCTGTAAGCAGAGAGATTGTTTGTTGAGATTGAATGTAATTAGTCTCTAGCCATCTGCTCATTGCTACTACTACCCCCTCTTAGTGTTTTTTTTTCTTTTTTTGTTTTTTATTTCCTTCCCTTTTCTCCATTCCTCTATTTTTTTCCATTTACATTCCCCCTTTTAGATATTTTTTCTGGCATTAAGATCTTGACAAGAGCCAGATGAAACCAGTCGTTCAAAAATATATAAAAGTTTTTTTAAATAATAAACATGCCCACACCTTCCCTAGGCCAACATGTTTTCCTGGCAATCAATAAGTTTTTAACCATTGATAATTTGTTTAAATATATATATATATATATATATGAAGGTAGCAGGAAAAAATATAATCCAAATAGGTGAATATATCATGATGTGAAGTCGACGTTAACGTTTCAGTTATAATAACCATCGTCTGGACTTGGATATAAAATAGTTCACAATATAGATGGGTGATTGTTGAGATGACAGAAGCAAATGGGAAATATACAACGAAAAGATATATATATATATATTGTGAACTATTTTATATCCAAGTCCTGACGATGGTTATTATAACTGAAACGTTAACGTCGACTTCACATCATGATATATTCACCTATTTGGATTATATTTTTTCCTGCTACCTTCATACTGTCGGATTTTATCCATATTTACTTTCATATATATATATATATATATATATGTGTATATATATTTCAAAATGAATAGATCTACAAAGAGATTTATATTTTTTTAAGAATTTTTTTTTTTTCGTTCTTATTCTTAAAACCGTTCTAATTTTTTGTATCAAATTCCATCATTAAATACCCTATAAGAGGTTAATGCACAAATAATGCAAATGAAACCTAATCATTTTACATTGATTACACTCTTAAATCTCTCATTAAGGGCAAAGAAGCTTTCTGTGACAAATCCTCTTATGACATAAGTGTTTGCAATAAATCAAAGTGTAATAGTATAGGGTTATTGACACTGTGTTGAGCAGCAATGGCTACTTGAGATGATTAAATTGGAGGCAGTACTCAAGTTTTTTTCACGATTTGTCTCTTTGAACAAACAACTTGGCTACAAGAAATATTACACCATAGACTGAGTCAAATAAAGTTAATATACAAATGATATGCAATATTTAGTTACATATATATATATATATATATAGTCATCCACAGACAGATCTGTTTCGTTCTATCAGAACTCATCAGTGTGGCTAGACATATTAGCTTCCCGTAGCTGGGATCGAAACCTGGTTGACTCAAATGCCAATCCAAGCTTCTAACCCTTCAGCCACGAGGAGCTAGTAACATCGAAGTAAATTTTAAACGGTTATGAATCACAATTACTATTGTTTACATACATCTGTTTAACGGCTACCGAGACCTCAATTCATATATGAAGAGGCTTGCAATAAACGCTAATGGCAATACGATTACTTCATTTGCCGGAGAATTCATATATATTATATATATATATATATATATGGATGGGCTGAAAAGTTCAGATGATGACATCATATCTTTTGTTGACTCTTGATACAAATGGGATCCAAACATCACAACACTGATGGAAGAAGTATGTGGACTGCAAAAGAGGCTATGTTGAAAAATAAACCCTGTTTAGTAACATTCTATGAGAGTATCTTCGTCAGCCTATGAACTTTTCATCCAAATCTCATATATATATATATATATATATATAGATAGATAGATATTTCAAAATGAACAGATCCACTAAGAGATTTATATTTTTTTAAGTATTATTTATTTTGTTCTTACATATATGTATATTTCCTGCTTTTCGCTTTCATCACAGAACATTTAGTGATTTACAAAAGCAACAAGCTGGAAACATACACATATGTAAGAACAAAATAAATAATTCTTTTAAAAAATAAATCTCTTAGTGGACCTATTCATTTTGGAATATTACTTTTTTCTCTTTGGGCCAATAAAAAAAGAAAAAATTTTTACACAGATAGATAGATAGATAGATAGTGAATAGGTAGATTTTGGTGAATCTGACAAAATGGTAAAAATAAGTGTAAAGATGGATAAATCAAACACTTACAAAGGGTTTTTGTCTACATTTTCTGTCTACATATTATCTTGTTAATCCTTTCATATTGCCGTATTGATTTTATAATATTCGGCAGGAATTAATTGATATATTTTCCATAATTGTTTATTTCCTAAGTACTTTCTGCCCGACTTTGGGCCATCATCAGTGGAGGATCTATTACAAAAGTGATGTAACTTTTGTAAGTACATTACTACTTTATAAGAAGAAGAGCATCTTGACCGTTGCAGTGTGTAGAGTTTACTTTTAAAATTGTTCTATAAATAGTGTCAGTAGCTATATGGAAATATATCAATCAATTCCCGCTGAATACTATAAAATCAATGCAGGAATATGAAAGGATCAACAAGAAAATATGTAGACAGAAAATGTCTTATATTCAACGAAATTTGTATTAATGAAGAAATGCTGCCAAAATATATATATATATATTGTGACGCGAAATTGACTAAAATCCCAAAACAGGACTTTATTTTTGCACGTGTGAAGACGGGGCAGGTTGGCACTTGATCCCCTATATAATTAGTCCTCGTTCAGAGTTTTTCTATCAGGCATATAAGAACTGGCATATTACGTGAGGGATTAATTTAGGACCAGACTGACCGCCGCTGGCAAGGGGTTCCAAATTTCACACTACCACACACCCACCAGGCCGCTAAACTTCCTTCCCCTCGATAATGGAAGATAATGAGCCTATAGGTTTTAGTCGTAATAATATTATATTGTATTAGTCGGCAACTCCGGTTTCCTGTGTGATATTTTAGGAATTAATAGGGCAATTCTAAGCAAGATAACATAAGGCGAATAGAAGCTAAAAAGGAAATGTGACAACAACAAATCCGTAGTAGAACGGCAAAGAACAACATAGACCACATGGTAACATAAAAATACATGAATTCCTTTACTACAGTTATATACACTTTCAAGGTGTCAAAACATATAATAATTGGACAGTCCACGAATATAAATGTCTTTTCTTGACTTTTGTCTTTCTTCAAGTTGAGAGAGAGAGAGAGTGGTATACAAAATTTGGGTATAAAGGAGAAATGTCCCCAAAGTTACTTATCTTATTTTTCGACGGGGTTCCACTGGAGAATCTTTCTTCTTTCACGGGCTAATAGACTTTGTTCTATTTGTTTTACACTGGCTTGAAGAACTTGGGGTCCTTCGTGTCTCAGTAATTCTTTTGTCTTCCACCCGGAGTAAAATGGCTATGGTTCGTCTGCCCACTACCAACCCTGCTCAAAAACTGCCTTTCTTCCTATTTACTTCCGCTGAGGGGAAGGGGTCCCCACTTCCGTTTTGAGGTCCCAGCCAATCATTTGGCTTCTCTCTTCTCCCCCTTGGTGTCCGGCGACCTGAGGTTACTAAGTACCAACATCTGGTCTCCCCTGTGTGACCCACATTCCTTCCTAACGGTCACTTGTTTGACGGCTAGGTACTGTTAATTTCAACGGGAGGATAGTAATTTTATCTCCCGCCTCCCAGTGGGATATCACGTGACAATATGTAAACAAGATATTATTCAATTCAGTATAATCTGGAATATGATATAATTCCAATCAGGACAAATAAAATATTCAAAAATAGAATATCAAATTTTAAAAATCCTGGTAAAGAGCTCAATGTAAATAAAATCCACAAAGCAAATAATGTTTTTAAAAAAAAAAACATGAATCGGTTTCATTAAGATGATAATAAATTTATTTCCATCCAGTTAAAAGCATTGATATAAATCAATGCTCTAAAAAAAATTAGTAAGACTTCTTCAGATCAAACAAGAAAATAAAATATTTTATTTTCTTATTGGATCTGAAGAAGTCCTGTTAATTTTTTTTGGAGCATTGATTTATATCAATGCTTTTAACAGGATGGAAATAAATTTATTATCATTTTAATGTGACCGATTATTGTTTTTTTTTTAAATATATATATATATATACATATATATATATATACATATATATATATATATATATTTTCCAGCCCCTCCACCCAAGTGGGACATGATCAAATTTTACGTGGAATTTGATAGGTTTTAATAAAGAGTTTTCTTTTCCCAAGACTGGTTGCCATACCAACATTAAAGAGCCCAGTCTGCCCAATTATTTACCCATAACTAGAGGGAGAATAGTTGGATTCATGCCTTTTCCAAGGGTATTAGTGCTATGGGAAATGTAAACAGCCTAGTCTAGGTTTTGACTTTGGGTCACTGGATCCATTTCCTATGTTAGTAACCATTACACTATATATATATATATATAAGTTTGTCAATTTTGATGTATTGTGCATATATATATATGTATATATATCATCCTCCTCATTATGTCGTGCCACCAGCACGGATATCCCTGAGCCTCTCTCGCCACTCCTCCCTATCGTTCATCGCTTCTGGCAGGTCTTCAGGGCTACATCCTGTATCCTCACAGAGCTGCTGTATGTATGTTCGAGCTGGCCGTCCTGTTTTTGCTTGGCCATATGTGGGGGTCCATCTGAGTACATCACTTATGAGCTCGTCTCTGCTTCTCCAGCAGTGTCCTGCATGTCTAGTTTGTCTAACTTAGATAGTCTTCCTGATGGGAGGTAGGTGGCCGTACAGTTGGTGCTATGTGGGGTATTGCCTCCAGTACTAGTTCAATATTGCTCACAGCATTCTTGTGTAATTGCTGTCTAGCTTTTTTTCCAGTCGCTTTGTTAGCGTCCAAGTAGTGCATCCATATAGCTGTATTGATACAACCACTGCTTGGAAGAAACTGCGTTAAATACATCAAAATAAATTAAATATTGGAGGCACTCATGATGTAATCATGATTATCATAGGAAACTGACATGTTGACACAAGTTCAAATACCAGGGAAGACTGTTTGCAATTCACATATGCTCCCCCACCCCGTGGGTTGAGCACTGTAATGGGGATATTTGCCAGGTCCCATATATGCTGAAATGCAATACCTTTTTGCTAGAATTGAGCTCTCCAAGTAACTGATAATGTATACATAGAAAGATATATGTAAAAAATACTTTCACTTACACTGAGAATGTTGTTGGCTCAGGGGTAAGATATCCAACTGACATATTTGTTTTCGATCCCAGTTTGAAGTATCTAGCAGATCTAGCCACATTGAAGAGTTGTGGTACAATGAAATAGTATATCTGTGGATGACAATATATATATATGTATATATGTATATACATACATACATATATATATATATATATATATACACTTATATATATATATACTCTTATATATATATATGTGTGTGTGTGTGTTGAAATGATAAATTGTGATGAGCTCAAAAAGGTCTGAGCCTCACCAAGAAAGAAGAGCCATATCTGAACATTTTTTACTGAGATTGTGTTTATGCTCAGAGGGAGTCTCACCGGAAGAATGTGAGGATGCGAGAGTCTCGTGACACATGCGCGGTGAGCACTCTCAGGGTCGTGGTTTTTTCCTTCTTTTTTCGGTTTGAGACATGAAGAGGAGAAGATGGGAGAGACAGCAAGGAAGGATTTCATGGTACCCTTGGGATGCAATAGTTGCTGAATTGAAGATGCAAACTTTCTTATGCTGCACTGGTTTAAATGTGAGTTGTCATTTACCTTATATTTTTCTTGTTTGGCCATTCAAGGTTATAGGGTAGCAGTTGGGCATTTTTGTTATACTCACGGGGAAGAAGCATATGAAGGTCCCATCAAAGTCTTGAGATCTGAAGGAAAAACTAAAGTTACTTGCTGTGTTGTTGCTTAACTTTATTCATTAATTTTGCTACACTTCTGTAAATAAGCAATAGATAAATATAAATTCACTACAGAGATCTTACTCATCTTTAGATGAGTAAGCTGTTCGCAAAGTGGCTGAGAAGAATGCTGAGGCTAATGCACAAACTGAAGAAAGTTGACCATTCCAGGACACTTCTGACTCTTTGACTCCTGCATCTGACAACCTTCCTATATACAGGGTGGAACGATAAAATTGTCGTCCTAAAGAAAACAACACTACAGCTTAATTTTAAAACTTTTATTGAAAAAACCAATTCAGGTAACTTGATTATGTAATAGAGCTGACATCTATTCAATGTAGCCGCCTTCAGCCTCAATCACCGCCTTGATACAGATCTGGAACCGGGAGCATGCCTTTTCCACAAGCATTGGCAGGAGCTCGGTGAATACTCGGCAGATGGCGGCGATCAGGCTGGCTTTGGTGTTGTGGGAGGTCATGTTGGTGATGTTCTCAACATATGACCAAATGAAGTAGTCCAGCGGGTTCAGGTCAGGGGAGGAGGGGGCCAATGAGAGAAGGGTACAAAGTCGTCGCACTCCATCGGAAGCCAAGCCTGGGTCTCTTTGGACTTGTGGGCCGGTACAGAGTCCTGCTGCCACACCCAGGATCTGCTACTGGCCACCTGATTGCACCAGGGGATCACCACACTCTTCAGCACATCCAGATACACTTTGGTGTTGACTTTCAAGCCGACTTCGAAGATGTGAGGTGGCATGATATGGCCCTCACTTGAAACCACACCAAAGACCATAACCACTGCCGGAAACTTTGTTTTCATCGCCCTGGGCACGTCCCTGTTATTCATGGCAATCCAGATTTGCATTTTGAGGGTGCTGGCAATGGTCCTGTTGTCATAACTTGGATCGGTAGAGAGCATGAGTTGTACAGCGGTGCATCTCCAATCTCGCTCATTGAACATTGTGTCACTTTGATATGATAGAAGGCTCCTATCACTCTTGAGATTTGTTACAACACCTCACTCACCAACAAGAAAAAAGCTAAATATTAATTTTTTTTCAGTTATTTTCAAAATATGCCGACAAGAGAATTTGCAGCCTAAATACACATTATACACATACTGACCCATTATCAATGCTCACCACTGGCTTGGGAGACCAGGGTTCAATCTTAGGTCAAGTCATACCAAAGACCCCAAAAAATAGAACTTGATGCCTCCTTGTTTAACACCCAGTATTATAAGATATAGATCAAGAGTAAATGGAGCAATCTAGGGAAAGGAGTAGCACTCTCTCGTACATCTCGGAGTAGTAGCTATTGAAAAGGGAATCTTCAGGTCGCCCTCGACAACAGTTGGCCAACTTACTTACTTACAGATAGATAGATAGATAGATAGATTGAGAGATATTATAATTTGTGGTATATATTAATAAATATATTAATAAAGAATGCTCAATATCATTAATAGAATCTATACATTTAAGTTAGGATAGAGTTATCAGCCCTTGGCAACAGTCAGTTTCTTGCTAATATGTTAATCAGACCAAGACTGGGTCGGATGAACACTTCAGGGCCTGTAGCGCAGCGGATAGAGGCATTGAGTCTCTACAGTTCCAGGTAAGCATTGTCAAAAGATAGCAGTTTCAAATCCTACCCAAGCCGGCCAGAGGTTTACTTGGTCAAAAACATGGTGCGATAGACAACAACTATGGAAGGCAGTAATTACTGGGGATACGGTTACAAGACTCAGCATTCCTATCCGAGGTCGCGGTAAATCACCTGAAGAATGCCAGAGGTGAAACTTAGCCGAAACATAGTGAAAGAATGAACAACGCAAAAACTACCAAGATGAGGACAAAAAGTCCGCAATAAATAAAAATTAATTCTTATTTTCATACAATATATATTTTTTTTTTTGTAAGAATTTTCTCCTGCATATCAGTTTGTGTAATATTTTTTTTATTTGCAAATTGCATCATCTGGGATTTTTTTACACCATCAGGATTATAGAATTGGTTTAAAATTAAATCAAATATATATCATCGACCAAAATTGAAGGTGACCTGAAGGCTTCCTTTTCAATAGCTACTACACAAAGGTGTAAGGAAGAGCATGACTCCTTTCCCTAGATTAATTTACTTTACCCTTGATCTTTACCTTATAATACTGAGTGTTAAGCAAGGTGGCATCAAGTACTGTTTTTTGAGTCTTTGATATGACTCGACCTGGAATTGAACCCCGATCTCCTGGACCATTGGCAAACACACTACTCATTAGGCAAGGTAAAATTAATTAAAGATGAGGGAACACTGTATATTATTTTTAATTGTAAGTTTACAAGTCTTCTTGTTATTTGTCTTGTGTCAGGATCCAGGCGGTAAAAGAATTGTCCCATATTTTCTGCCCAAGCACTTTCAACCATAATTTTGGTTATCATTTAGGGTCGTGTGTTTGAGTTGAGAGTTTTTAGTGTCCTGATTATTTGTAGCGTTTTGTTTTGATTGAACCCCGATCTCCCAGGCCATTGGCAAACACTCTACCCACTAGGCCAATGAGCCGGTTGAAACCATATAACCATGTGTAAATTATTAATATTAGATAGGAATACTTGAAACCACTTTGCTGTATGCAGTTTATGAGAATTATTGAGTTAAGTCACCTTTTCATTGCCATTACTACCAGGTCCACTGTGAATCAGATTCTCTCTCTCTCTCTCTTCTTTCTTGTATACATTCAGATTCTCTCTCTCTTTATCAGTTTTCTTTCTTTGATAGAATCATATTCTCTCTCTCTCTCTCTCTCTCTCTCTCTCTCTCTCTCTGTAACATATTGGCCCTCGACCCAGCCGTCAATCAAGAAGCAGGTGCATCCGGTCGAAGATATCGGGGTATCACCTTAACCTGTGGACGGGTTGAATTCGGTGCAGACACCCACAGGAAGCAGGTTGGCGTCAAACAATTATATAATTGGGTGCCACAGATGATTTGAGTTAGTTGGAGTCAGTTGCAGTTGGAGTTTGAGTTGCAGTTCGAGGCTGTGAGAACCAGCTCCAGATAGAGGGCTTGCGGCCCTCAGTGACCCCCGGTTGAGCAGCCCAGCAGAATGAGAAAGAAGTGCTGCTATGGTCAGAGGAACTTGGGGTCAATATGTTGCAGTCTGTTCCCGTCTCCAACTCACCTCTCACACACAACCCTTTCGCAACCCTTTCAAGAATAAAGTGTGAGAGGTATATTTTTCTAAAGAAGTGTGTTTGTTCGTCATTATTGTTGATTATGTTTCCGCATATATATGTATACGTATAGTTCTATCACAGGTATACAACATCTTTTTTCTTTCTTGTATACATTCAGTCACCCTCGACTATGATCGTCAACTTTACTTACTAGAGCTACAAGATGCTCCCATACGAAATCATAACCCGGCTGACTTTGCATCAGTCAGATATCTTACCTCAAAGCCATCGTCATCTCAGTGTAAGTAAAGGAATTTTTTACTTATTTCTTTTTTTTACATATATGCTATTGGTTACCTGGAGTGTTCAGTTCTTGCAATGAGCTATTGTATTTCAGCATATGTAGCAGCCAGCAAATTTCCCACTTTTGAGAGGTCCACGTGGTGTAATGATAATCATCATTGGAAATGGACGTGGCAACTAGAGTTCATATCCTGGACAAGGCTATTTACGTTTCACATTGCGCTCATACCTTTAGGAAAGGTATGAATCCAACGACTCTCCCTCCAATTATGAGAAAATAGTTGGGCAGAATGGGCTCTATATTCTTGGTATGGCAACCAGTCAAAGAGAAGGAAAACCCTGAATTCAAACCTGTTAAAGTCCACTTAAAAATTGATCTTGTGTCACAACCTGCTCAGATGGAGGTGTTGGAAAATATATATGTGTATAACTCTGTCTATATATATAAATATAAATATATATAATTATAAATATTTTAAAATAGGTAGGTCCACAAAGAGATTTGTATTTTTTTAGATTTTATTTATCTGTCTTGTTCTTACTTACATTATAAGATACAAATCTCTTCGTGAACCAACCTATTTTGAAATATTTTAATTCTTTCTATGGAACTACCACAAAAAATATTTTTATATGATTATAAATAAAAGTATTTGCATATAACTAAATAAATAACTATCTCTCTCTATATATATATATATATGTATATATCTCTATAGTCATCCACAGACAGATCTGTTTCGTTCTATCAGAACTCATCAGTGTGGCTAGACATACTAGCTTCCTGTAGCTGGAATTGAAACCCGGTTGACTCAAACAGCAATCCAAGCCTCTACACCTCAGCCACTAGGAGCCAGTAGCAGCGAAGTAAATTTTTAAATGGTTATGAATCACAATTACCATTGTTTACATACATCCGCTTAACGGCTACCGAGACCTCAATTCATATATGAAGAGACTTGCAATAAACGCTAATGGCAACACGATTACTTCATACGCTAGAGAACTCAACATATATATATATGTATATATGGATATTTTTTAATGAATTTTTGAATGCTAATTACATCACACACACTTTGTGTTTTTTCACCTCTACAGGCTATAAGCATGAGGGTAAGAGTGTTCGCCAATGGCCCAGGAAGCCAGGGTTCAATCCCAGATAAAGTCAAACCAAAGACTCAAAAAATGATACTTAATGCTGCCTTGCTTAACACTTATAAAGTATGGATCAAGGGTAAAGTGGAGCAATCCTAGGAATGGAGTCGTGCCTTTCCATACACCTCAGTGTAGTAGCTATTGAAAAGGGAGCCTTTGGGTCGACCTCAACAACGGTCAGCAACTTTACTTAACTTTACATTTTCATACTACAGGATTTATATATATGAATAAGATACAGTTATGATACAGTTCTTAGTTTTATATATACATATATATATATATATATAAACATAATATACCATATATATATATATATATATATATATATATATATATATATATATATCAGTTATATCCAGTCAGCATCTGAAGGCAGTGGGTGTGGATTATTCGCATAATTTATGATGACAATTTTGGCCAGGTTTCAATCCCAGCTTCAAGCATCCTATGTGTCTAGCCATACAAAGGAGTTGTGATACAACAAAACAGTCTGTCTGTGGATGACAATATATACGCTCCCCCATAGAGGTTGAGCTCTCTGACGAAGGAATTTACAGCTGCCGCTTACATAATGCAAAGCTTTTCGAACGAATTGAGCACTCTGGTAAGGTATAAAATGTAAACAAACAAATTCTACTACTTAATACCTTATAATTCCCTTGCCGACGTGGTACGCTTGTTGGCCGAGCAGTCTGATACTAAGTCTAACGTAAAGTTGGGCGGGTTTCGATCCAAGCTTCAAGTGTCCTACGTATCTAGCCACACTGAAGTGTTGTGATACAACGAAACAGTCTGTCTGTAAATGACTATATATATATATATATATATATATATATACATTATATATACATTTTAAAATCGGTAGGTCAATGAAGAGATTTGTATCATTTAGAATTTATTCATTCATTTTGTTCTTACATGCATGTATATTTCAAGCTTGTTGCTTTTGTCAGAGAACATATATGGCACAAAGCCTTGTTAATGGAGTACTCAATGAGACTTGAACTCAATGGTGTTGCAGTTTAAATGATTGTCAGTTGGATATGGGTTTATATAAACGCATCCCTCATTTTTTTCTTAGAGTGTATTTACCTTAGTCTGCTTTACCCCTCATTGATATTTGATATTTTATTGTCGATGTGTGTGTGTGTGTGTGTGTGTGTGTGTGTGTGTGTGTGTGTGTGTGTGTGTGTGTTTTGGAGTGGTTTTGAATTTCACTAACAGTTACTTTTTTAATTTCACGAAGTTATTTTTCCTGTGTGTGTATGAGTGTGTGTCTTATATATATATATATATATATATATATATATATATATATATATATATATATATTATAGAGATTATATGTTCAAGAGAATAAAGCAATGTCCAGCTCACTCTGAAATAGAACGGTAATTCTGTGAGGTATACATTCAACCTTTTTTCTTTTTTTTTCTTTTCTTTTTTAATCCGCCAAATTCTTGATATAACTGGGTATAAATTAGAATCTTTTATTTATTCCTGGGAAGAATCATTTGCTGGAACCCAACATGTTCACGGTTTTTCTGGTTTCATAATTAAATACTAATTTAACCACTTCTTGTAAGTTTTTTGTTATCAAATCTGTAAATTTGCTTCTCGCTTGTGCGAATTATTAATCTCAGAACGATACCCCCACACACAGAAAAAAAGTAATCTTACTACAATTCATAAGTCCACAGATTATTTTATCTATTTATTTCGCCTTTGGAGGATCGAACTCTTGAAGAAAACATTTGATTATTTTATGATTTCAACCAACTAATCACAATTGTTTGTTAAATAATCAGATGATGACTATTGCAAGGTAACCGCTGAGAATCGAACTCGTTGATCGGGCCTTTAAAGGTGAATACGGTTATTACCACCCAGGTTGTCTGTAATAATAGATAGATTCATTTGGTAGGTAGTTAGGTAGGTTACTAGTTTGATTAGATAGGTATAATCTCTTCTTCTATTGGCGCAGAACATCATGAGGGTTTTTACTGCACATAGACACCAAATAAAAGTCATCTACAGTTTTTCTTGTTTTATACATTTCTAATAAGACGGAACTCGAGGTGAATTTTGACATTAAAAAAGAAATTATTTTAAAATTCCCAAGAACCTCAGATGAGAAAGAAAGACGAACTAGGAAACAGAAAAGCAAGCATATTTTACAGAACAAAACTTATGTAAGAAGAAATTAAACACAAGAAAGATAAATTTTATTTTTTAAATCACAGGTAGGTTAAAAATGTTATTACGTTTCTTTCTTTTTGGGGGCAGGTACTTTTTTTTTTTTTTAATTTAAAAAAATTAACAACTGACAAGAAAATATTTATTGTGAAATTTGTTAATATAATTTAAATTTTGTTTTTATTGTAAATTGGTTTAAATTTTATTTCAAAACTATTTGTTTTAAAATAAAAATACTGTTTGATATTTAAAAAAAAAAAACACTTTGAAAATTGTTCGAAGGTCTGAGATCTGATTTCGTCAGTCACTGAAATTCTTTCATTAAATCTGTCCATTTTGTTACAGTTTTATTTATTGATCATTTTCTGTGATTAAATAGATATTTATTTATTTTTATTCGTACCACTTAAAGATAAAAATTGCTGTAAAAAGTTTAAAATCTCGTGTTGTGATTTAGTGAAAAAAACATTGTTTTTCTTTTTACCGTCCGATTGAGTACGAAGAAAAAAGTACAAACAGATTTTTTTTCTCTTAATCGTTTTGTTATTTAAATTCGTTCTGCTATTTCTTCTTTTTATCCTTTTTAAATTCTTTGTTCCTTTTTGAGAAGAAAAAAAAAATGATCGATATTTTTCGTTTTATTTTATATCGGTTACCATGGTAATGCCGCCATACTTTCATTTTTCTTGTCGATTTGAATGACGAAACAACGAAAACTTGTTTTCTTTGCGTTTATCTTATTTTATTTATTTAATTAATTCCTGTTTATTTTGAAATGTGTGGCAAAATTATTCTGGAAAAAAAAATGCATATCTATATTACGTGAGGTTTGCGGCCCCAACCTTTTTTTTTTTTTTTAACGAAAAACACCTGTAACCTTAATTAAATCATTTAGCATTCGTTAATTTCCCCTCGCCGATATATGACAACTTCTATTAAAATTGATTATTTAAAAAAAAAAAAAAATTACCTACCACTATGAACTTGAGGTAGTTTACTTTTTTTCCGTACTACACAGAATCTCTGGTTGTGCAAATGTCTGCAGTTATATATATATATATATATATATAACGATAAGGGTCTTGGTGTAATGGTCATCGTAGGAAATGGATACGATGATCTGAGTTCAAATCCTGGACGAAGTTGTGTGATTTTCACATAGCGCTAATAACCTTGGTAAAGGGAGACATCCAACTGTTTTCTCCCTTCCAGCTATGGGTAAATAGTAGGGCAGACTAGACTCTTTACTCTTGGTATGGCAACCAGTCTAATAGAAAGAAAACTCTGAATCCAAACCTGTTTATATCCGCTTAAAAATCCCCCTGTGTCCCATCCTATTCGTACGGGGAGATTGGTAAATATATATATATATATATATATATATATATATATATATATAATACTTATATTTACCACCCAGATAAGGATTTATTTGGCTCACCACCATGCCAAAAGTTGACACAAGGCTGGTTTAATGTTGGGATACTCAACAGGAAGTGAACTTCTCAGACACAGGGCTATAAATCTTGTCCTTTATTTCTTTTAACCTATTTTCTTTGGTTTCTTCCTTCAATCTTCTTTTTAGCAAGAGCTAACTTCGAATTCCCTTCTAGAATTCTGAATGTTATACAAAATCTTTCAGGTGGATTTAAATTATTCTCATTTCTTTTTCTTTTTTTTTTTTTTTTTGGCTTTCAAGCCTTCTTTGAATTCTCTTCTGGTATTCTGAATGAAACACTAAATCCTTCAAGTGGACTTAATTCTTTTTACTCAGCTCCATTTTGAGTTGAGGAGTAAAAAAAAAAAGCAGTCTCATTCTAAGGCCTTCTGTTTTCAACTGACTACAGTTGATTTCGGTGGGTAATGCCAGGAGCACCCCACCTAGAGACTCCAACCAATCGTATTGAAGCTCCTCTGCCACACACAGATTTTCAGCGAACACAAAAGCTAACCAGCAGTTTAAAAAAAACACAATATAAAATAGGCCCAGAATTGACTTAAAAATGCTGGCACTCCATTCAATAAACCCATTTACCGATAAAATTTCCCCACTGGTTTGAATTCAAAGTTTTCCTTCTCCTGGACAGGTTGCTTTGTCAAGGCTAAAGAGCCCAGTCTACCCATAGCTAGGATTAATAGAAGATTGATGTTTTATGATTTAGATTAAAAAAACACTTTTCTTTTTTTATTTTTATTTTTTATTTTTTTTTTATTAAAAAATAAATTTAATAGGAAGATATCTTTTAACAATTAACATTATTTTATAAAGACCAGCTCGAACATACATACAGCAGCTATGTGAGGATACGGGATGTAGCCCTGAAGACCTGCCAGAAGCGATGAATGATAGGGAGAAGTGGCGAGAGAGGGTCAGGGATATCCATGCTCTCGGCACGACATGATGATGATGATGATGATATAAACATTTTCAATACTATAAATTTTTATTGTTATTTTTTTTTTTAAAATAACCCAACAATTTATTGTTATTTTTTTATTTTTTTTTTTTTTAAATAACCCAACAAGGGTGGGCATGCCAACAATTTATTGTTATTTTTTTTTTTAAATAACCCAACAAGGGTGGGCATGCCAGTCAAAAGTGAAATTCAAACAGCCTCGACCAGGATTTGAACTTGGCTCACTAAGTCCATTTCCTTCAACATTAACCACTAAATGTACTGCCATAAAAACCTCTTAACTTACAAGCATTTCTTTTATTAGTTTTATCTATTTTTATTGAACAATTACATTTTAATCCCTGAAATTATATATTGGCTGGTGGTCACCATCTCCTTTATGGTTGAGGGAGTGAAAGATTAAAGAAATATAGCATTAAGGAATCTATGTGTAGAGATTTTTGATAGTAAAGGTTGAAGTACCTTAAGAAAGTGGGAAATCACTGGGTGTCCCTAATAAAGTTGTTAGTGAATTTCTATAAAGAAGTGAATGCTATAGCGATAAAGAAGGATTAAATACTGAATAAATGCAAGTATTACAGTAGAGTAAAAAAAATAATAATACAACTTATGTATTGGCATTCAATTAAAAAAAAAAATTATTCTGTGTTGAAATATAATTACTCAAATGTTTATTGCCCAGTCAGCTGGGGCTGCAGAATACACTAACTGCACCTCTGCAGAGGGGTAAGACCCCCCCCAACGAGTGTCCTGGATATGACACTAAACAATCTGATGATGAGGTTCCAGCAGTACTGGAGTTTTGGGGAATGCGGAGTACCCCTTCATTGTCATCGCTCCCAGGTCCACTCTGGCCCGGAGTGGTAGCACCTGATAGGGGCCCTATCTATTGGTTAAATAGAACTAATAGCATACTTATGCTAAAATGAATTGTTTGATTAAACTGAATAGCTTGAAATAGAAACGTTTTTGACAATTAAACCGTACTTACACTTAAACTGTGTGCTTATGCTTAACTGAATTATTTCAAATAGAACTGTTTTTTGACATTAAAACTGTATTTACTCTTAACTGAATTATTACATATAACTGCTTGAATAGTTTGAAATGGAAATGTTTTTGACAATTAAACTGTGTACTTATGCTAAACTGAACTGTTTTCAATAGAACAGATTATTTACATAAAAATGGATTTGGCGTTAAATAACCTACAAAGGTTGATATGCCATAAAACCAAACAAATCAACCAACCAATCAAATGTCTAACATAATGTATAATATATACCCGCCCAAAGTCTAGCAGTGAAAACTACAATAAAACCTTTTCATTCCATCCGAAGATATTGTCTTACAAAAAGACTTAAAATGAATATCATCAACAACAGAGCAATTTAGTTCGTTAAAGAAGGGAATATTTCAAAAATTGCATGTGAAAATATGCGTAAACCATCATTGCTTGAGGGCTGCATGGACTGGCACGTCACAACCGATTTAAAACATAACTTCATATTTCCAACTGAAATAGCATTAACGACAAAGTGTCCAGATATTGTCATTTGGTCCGTTAAAGCAAAAAAAGTTTTTGTTATTGAGTTAATGGTCCCTTATGAAGAAAATTTCAACTGGGCACATCAGCGTAAGTTGGAAAAATATGAAGATCTGCGAGAACAATGTGTCAGAAATGGCTGGATAACAGATGTATTTCCTATCAAAGTTGGATGCAGAGGTTTTATTGCCAACTCAACCTCCGCATTCTTGAATGATATTAGACTTCCTTCATCCGACAAGAGGAAACACACGGAAAAGATCTAAGATAAGGCTCTAAATGTTTCAGCACGGATACGGCAATCCCATAGAGTGACGACAATCTGACAAAGTCTGGTGGTGTCGTAAGATACTGCTGGGGCACTCTGGGGTAGTGGTAATGATGCTTCGGCCCCAAAATAATGCCTGAACCCAGAGTCATCATCTGATGAAAGCTTTGTTTGAAGCAATGCTGTTGTATAAACATCAGTTATTGTATGTATACTATGAGGTCCATATAATAAATTTCCAGACTTTTTTCATATGGGTACTTTTATTGATAGTACACACATAAAACTGTAGTCCCTTTCGAAGTAATATCCTCCGGCTGCAATGTACTTGTTGTACCATCCCAACAACTTGTGGAAGGCCCCATGGAAGTACTCTTGTGTGAGCGTGTCAATGACCTTCATCACAGCCTCTTTCATCTCCTCAATTGTCTCATAACACACAGCCTCTGAGGTTAGGGAATAACCAAAAGTCACAGGGAGCAAGGTCTGGACTAGAGGGAGAGTGACGAACTGTCTTGATGCCCATCTTGGTCAAATAGTCTGTGACAAGGATGGAGTTGTGGACTGGTGCATTGTCTTGGTGGAAATGCCACTGACCCGATTTGAAGAGTACCGGCCTCTTCCAACGGAATCTCTTCCTAAACTCCCTTAAAACCTCAACATAGTAACCCTAACCTTAAGCTTTTGGCCAATCAACTCTGGTGTATTGACTTCCTTACTCCTCCCACACCTTTCATCATCTCTCAGATTCCTTGCCCTCCTTGAATCTCTTATGCCACTCAAAAACTGATGCTCGATTTATGCAAGATGCTCCAAAAGCAGTCTGAAGCATTCCATAGGTTTCTGTGGCATTTTTTCCAAGTTTAAAACAGAATTTTATTGCATATCGTTCTTCTTAAGTGTCCTCATCTCCAGATTGCATTTTTTAAATTAACCATCTGTGACAATCAGGATTTAGTAGGGTATATTTGAATTCCTACTGTAGTTGTTCATTTGAACCTGAAATCATAAAAATTGGTCATTCACCACGTATACGCACATAATCATGTGTATGTGTTTATGTTAGTTCATACATACGTACTCATGAACATGTCTTCTATTTACCAACCATTCAGCACAAGCAGGATGTTTTCCTTCTCCTAGGCTGGTTGCTTAACTAAGACTGCCCTACTTTTTAGCCATAACTGGAAGAAGGATGATTGGATTCATACTTTTCCTAAGCCAGCTCATTGGCCTAGTGGGTAGAGTGTTTACCAATGGTCCGGGAGACCGGGGTTCAATCCCAGGTTGGGTCATACCAAAGACTTTAAAAATGGTACTTGATACCTCATTGCTTAACACTCGGCATTATAAAGTATGTATCAAGGGTAAAGTGGAGCAATCATGGGGAAGGAGTAGCGCCTTTTCCTTCACCTCAGTGTAGTAGCTATTGAAAAGGGAGCCTTCAGGTCACCCTTAACTAAAGGTCACCAACTTTACTTTTATTAGCACTATGTAAAATGCAAACAGTCTCATCAAGATTTGAACTTGTGTTGTTATATAATTGCGGAAGGATTTTTTTTTTATATTATAATTTTTTCTTGGTTATATCTTATCATTCGGTTTGGTTAGGCTTAGACCTGTTCGGCTATTAGCACAGGTGTTCATGCTCGCGTGTGGAGGATGTAACAATCACAAATGTCATAATAAAAACCCTAGATAGAAAATGAGACGGTGGGGGGATGTGAATGATGTCATGCCCGGAACCGATGGGCCGAGAATTTTGGTGATTTTTGAAAAAAGCAGTTAGTTGAGATTCTGACTTTGGGCGAGGCAAGCCCAGTTTGTGGGCTACGGGATGCGCCGCACATTTGTTGGGTCAGTGAGTTGAGATTCTGACTCTGGGCCAATAGTTCAGCTGGGGAGTTGACTGAAGGATGATGTAGGAATAGTCAGCATAGTAAAAATTGTGTCTCTCTTCCCGTGTCGAAAAACTAAAAGTAAAAAAAAGTGAATTAACGTTTCGTACCTGAACTAAAGAAAGTCATCAGTGTTTCAGGATTCCTATGCATGTGAACATTTTACGTATCCATATATTTGTATAGTTGTATCATGGCTATATTTTACGTATTCATATTTTGACTATGTTACAGTGTCACCGTGTCCATTTCCGACAATGACCATTATATCACAGCAGATCCATAATCCTGAACCTGTATGCTTCTGTGTGGACCTATATCTAAAGGTTCTTAATTAAACTTGAAGTGTTTTTAAGTAGCTATCTCTAATTCAAATGGCAAGCATCTTGGCATCAGTATCTCATCTACTGAAAGTGATGTCAACCTAAGCCAAGCAAAGGCATGAACCACTATTGACAGGTTATCAATGATATAGAAATCTGATCTTTCCAATAAAATATCTCTCTCTTCAATTCCTACTAGTTAAAGAACTTCTGTATTAATGCTAGATGATTGCGGCATCCCAAACAAGCGGGTATGCCAACAGACTAGAGCTATATTTGTCCTTAATTTTATTCCCATGTGAGGAGGAGGAGGAGGAGTTTAATAAACTTGACCTTGTGCTGCATGTTCTACTTTGTGGGAAATAAGTTAAATTCTAGCATGAGCAATAACTACTTGTTTGACGGAAAAGATTGCCTTAAGTGGAATGTGGTGACGTATGTGCAGATATCACACAAGAATGTGCATTTTAGACAGTTAATATCAGAAATAATTTTTTTCATAAACCAATCAAGTTAATTAATAAATAAATATTTTAATGAAAAGATGAAGTTAATTCTAAAATTACACTGTGTGTTAAAAAAAAAAAAAAGAAAAAAATGTCCTGATCCAAGAAACAGTGTTGAAGGTTTTATTAAAGATGATCTCGGAGATGACTTCAGCATTTGGTAGCAGTGAAAGAGGAAGGAAATCTTATCAGAAGTCAATGATATAAAAAGTGGGACCACAACTGTACCATTGTGCCTAGTTTCTTTGCGAGTAAAAGTCCTCAACAAACAATTTGTTTTGATGTAATATGTTTGTAATGCAAAAAGTATTAGACTTATCATTGCATTTGTTGCCTTGAAGTCTCTTGCTGTAAGATTCATTGAACAAGTGTCTGATGAGCTAGGAGGCACTCTTGACATAGGAAATGGATTTGATGTCCAGAGTTCAAATCCAGGATGTGTCAATTTGCATTTCACATGGTGAAAAGACTTTTGGGAAAAGTATAATTCCAATTGTTCTCCTCCCACCACCAATGGCGAAATTTTAGGACATATTAAATTTCAAATGCTAAAGTGCCCATTTAGTAAATGGTATAGACCACTCTACTCATTAAAGATGGACTCTTCCAAATATTTCTGAATTAAATAGACCAGGTTTTTGGGGGAACAGTTTATTCTTTATTTACCTTGTGAATCTTTACTATCTTTCATTGTTTGTACCTTTTGGCGATTGAATTTTCTCTGGGCAGATTGGGCTCTTAAACCTTGGTATGACAACCAATCTAGGAGAAAGAAAATTCTGAATTCAAATCAGCACTACCACTACAACAACTGAAAAATCAACCTTCTATCGTATCTTGCCTGTGATGAAGCGGTTGAGTAAATGGAGACACACTCATAAGTGAGGAATTGGTGCCTTTTCCAAGGCATCAATCCAACATTTGTGCTAATGTCTTTGGGAAAAGCATGAATCCTGTTCAAATTCTTGTTGCTATTTTGATCTTTTGTTCACAGGATCCAGTGTTGGTAATCCAAAAGATATCTTCCTGGCTGAAAGTTCAACTAGCAATTGAGTTGGTATTTAAGGACAAAGGATCTTAAATGCTTTAAGTCCTTGTTTCTGATTGGCCAATTTTTACCAAAAGTGCCAGTTGTTGTCAGGAAAATTCATAAATAGAAATAATGATCCTGCATACAGCCTATACCAAAGACAATCCAATATGGCTCCTGTCTTTGTATGAGATGGAATCGTCTTTTACAAAAATACATATTAAAGCAAAAAAATTATTTTGTTATTTTTATTTTTAATTTTCTTCATTTTTATCTCCTTTTTCTTATTTTTAGACAAAAGATATAATACAAAAACACGGTTAGTGATTTAGTAGTTTAATTTTAGCTACTTTAATATCATATCCACAGCATTTGTTGAGGGGGTCTTACCCCTCTGTGGAGATGCTGTCTGGTATTCTATAGACAATCCAACAAATCTATTTTCCCCACCCCTACCAGCCATGGATAAATAGGACAAAGTGTGTCCTTTAGCCTTGGTACAGCAACCAATTTAGGAAAAGAAAAATGAATTCAGGCTAGCTGTACTTTGTTGAAAAAATTGACCTTGTGTCACATCTTGTCCATGGTGGAGGGTTCAATAAATGTGTACTTGTCTTTGATGATGAGGAATAGGTAAATTCTGGTTTCGTTTCTTTGTTTTCAATAGCATATCAATGTTCTTGATTTATCTAATGTTAAAGCCATCCTTGCAATAGAACAGTAGTGACATTATTTAACCTATAACTGGAAAGAATAAGGGGTTCATATCTTTTGCAAGGGTATTAGTCCAAAATAGAACATGATAGCATGACTGAAGTTTGAACTCACTAACTTTGAGGTTAAACTCTCGTACTTTAGCCGTTATGCCACAGGGACTCCTTGAGGGATAGGTCAAGGAACCTTGCATAATGGTTAGTGTTCACTAATGGCCTTGGAGACTGGGGTTCAATTCCATGTTAAGTCATACCAAAGACTCAAAAAATGGTACTTGATACCTCCTTGCTTAACACTCAGCATTATAAGGTATGGATGAAGGGTAAACTAGAGCAATCCTGGGAAAGGAGTAGTGCCCTCTTTTACACCTTGGTGTAATCCTATTTACCAACCCCTCCACTCGGGCAGGATATGACACAAGGTCAATTTTTAAGTGGAGTTTAACAGGTTTGAATTCAGATTTTTCCTCCTAGACTAGTTGCCTCACCAAGGCTGAAGAACCCAGTCTGTCCTACTATTTACCCATAGCTGGAGGGAGAATAATTGGATTCATACCTTTCCCAAGGATATTAGTGCTATGTGAAATGCAATCAGTCTCGTCCAGGATTTGAACTCGTGTCGCCATGTCCATTTCCTATGACGATAACCATTACACCACGGGCACCTCCTTGTGTAATTGCCGTCAAGCTTTTTCTCCGTACGTTTAGTTAGTGTCCATGTAGTGCTTCCATATAGCATTATCGACACTGCTTGGAAAAACACTGCGTTTTATTTTATTGGTCAGGTCTGATTTCTTTAAGACAAAAGCCTATCGATAGTTGTCCATGGCTTTGCTAGTCACGTGTTGATGTCATTCTTGGTTGATGAGACACTGCTTCTGGCGCATCCGTACACTTATGGCATTTCTTCATACCACTCTATATTTCTTCATACCACTTTATATACTTTTTTCTGCTCATTTCATTCTTAAAAATGATTACTTTTGCATTTATTCTGTATAAAGAAATAGTACCATCCACTATTCTTCTGTAAAACTAAATTATCGTTTGATGTTAATGAAAATATCTAACTCAAAGGTGCAATATAGTGTGCTCGTGTGTGTGAGATAGAGAGATTTTGTTTTCTATTCTAGATTTCTTGTAATTACTATTTTTCTTTTGTAGTATTTTTTTTTTTATCATGGGCTGAAGTATGAAGCACAATGACCGATGCCAACCAAAAACGTGGAGACCAAACCAAATGCCACAATCGGACACCAAACCTTTCCAGATGTGGATCAGCTTCTTCCAGTGTAAATGCCGATGGCGGACAGTCTCCATCTATTCAAAGGAAACCTTCAGAAAGAACTCTTATCCAGCCAAGCATGCTTCAGTACCATTCCGCTTCATCCAAAGCGACATCTTCATCCATCGATTCTCCTCTCGAAGATGACCGATCCCGATGCACATGTGCTTACGTCATTAAAGGTGACATGACTGATGAACCTGCTGGATGGTCAGATGCTGATGCACCCCATCGACTGATTTTGGTGTCGAGTAAAATCCGGAATGCTTCTGGAATCCAGCAGGCTTTGAATTGTGATGTTGTTATGCTTTCGTATAAATATGAGAATTTTGCGTTAGATAACATTCTGGGTGAGTAGATCAGAATTGTTAATTGATCGTCACAAGTTAAATCTATATCTATAAATGCAAATTTCTGTGGGTGTGTTTTCACAAAACTGGCTATGTCATGTTAAATCAGTAATAAATAGCATGATCAATATGCAGTATGTATTATATGTATTAACAAATGGCATTTAACACAATGATTGGAGTTAGCATCTCTTCTAATTGTTTTTTTCTTTTCTTTTATTTTGATTTTATTTTTCAAACAGCAAAGATTCAAATCATAAAAAAGTCAGTCTAAAAGTTATTTGAATTTAAAGGCTTGTTGTTCACTAAACATTAAAAAAATTATTTACATTTTTCTGACTATTGTCCTCATCTTTGTTGCCATGTTTATCACAACGTTTTGGCTGTTGTACGCTCCGACCTTCTTCAGCTTGTTGGAATGTCGAACTTAACCCTTTATTCGCTCACTCTTCTAGTTACACGAGCCATGTTTAATGGATGTCAGTTATCAGTTATCTCCAGTTAATTTTCCCCTCTAAATGTTCTCCACTGCCTTCACCGGGTATTGAACTCACACTCTTTGAGTATGTCACTGGATCTAACCAACACCTTTATCCACTGTGCCATGTGTCCTCAAAGACACATGGCACAGTGGATAAAAGCGAGCGAAATAAAGGGTGAAGTTTGACATTCCAATCACCTGAAGAAGACTGGAGCATACTGCAGCCGAAATGTTGTGATAACATGCCAACAAAGATGAGGACAATAGTCCGAAAAATGTAAATAATGTACATAATACCTCATCTCAGAAATATAGAGAAATATTAAAAAAATTAACGATAAATTTTTCTGTGGGGACTATAATTAAAATATAAAGATTTGGGAATTATTGGATAGGAATTTGTGAATCCATTTAACTGTATGCAAATTATTTGTATTGATTCGGTTCAGTTATGTTTTATGGCATATCAATCCTTGTGGGTTATTTAATGCCAAATCCTGTATATATCTGTATATATGATTCGTGAGAGTGAATAGTTTGTAGGTAACATTACTTTTAAATGAGCTCAAGATCATTTGTTTGCACATAGATTAAAATTTTATTAAGTAGTTTGAAACCATTTAACTATCAAATTTTAGATATTTAAAATTTAAAAGAAAAAAAAAAAGAAAAACTTTGAAATTGCTTGGATACTTCGGAGCAATTTTTTGATGTAGAGTCATTATTTTATTTTACTTGTAATTAAATGGGTACTGATTTTCATTTATGGCACTTTAAAACAAAAAGGCTGTTGAAAAAAAAAACTTTTCATTTGTGGCACTTGCTGAAATGGTTACATACATATATATATATATATATATATATATATATACATAAAGTGGTAAAAATGAAAATAAGTATCCATTTAATATATATATATATATATATATATATATATATATATATATATATATATATATATATATATAAATGGGTACTTATTTTCATTTTTATCACTTTATGTTTATATATATATATATATATATATATATATGTAACCATTTCAGCAAATGCCACAAATAAAAAGCTTCTTTATTTTTTTTTTTTTTAAAAGTGGATGGCGAAGGAATTTTTTTAAAAAGTGGATGGCGAAGGAATTTTCGGCTGCCACTCGCATATTGCAAAGCTCTTTGAACGAATTGAGCACTCTGGTATTCAGTAAGGTATAAAATGTAAACAAATAAACGCTGCTGCTGCTGCTACATAATACCTTATAATTCCCTTGCCGACTAAGTCTAACATAAAGTTGGGCGGGTTTCGATCCCAGCTTCAAGCGTCCTATGTGTCTAGCCACACTGGAGAGTTGTGATATAACGAAACAGTCTGTCTGTGGATGACAATATATATATGTATATAATCTTTATTTTTATTGAAAAAAGAGCCTTTGGGTCATCAACTTTACTTGGATATATATATATATATATACACACACACACTCAAAAACATGGTGAGAATTCTAGTAATATATAGTTATTTACATAGAAAATTATGTCTAAATTTATGAAATGAAGCTTGATAATTGTTATTGCTTAGAATATTCGGACTATTGACCTCAACTTTATTCTTATCCTCACAACGTTTTGGCCTTCTTCAGGTGTTTCATGTCGAACTCGGGAGCTCATACAGAATCTTGAACTGAACCCTTTATTTTGAACCATGGGTGTCAACAGTTTAAGTTCTGTTAACCGTAACTGGGTACAAGTGTTAAGTTATAGTCCTCTTTGTTATTCTTACCAGTTGTTGGGATTGAACCTGCAACATCCAGATGATTTCACGCAGAGCATCTTCTAACCAAACGCCTTATCCACTGAGCCATGTGTCCTTACAAGACAGTTCAGACTGAAACCACTGGACTATGTGCAAACAAATGGGCTCTTTCTTAATAATATTACTTGCTAACAATTCAGTTACAAATCATATATATATATATATATATATATATATATATATATATATATATATATATGCGGTGCATACGATAAGTTTCCAGACTTTTTTTATATGGGCATTTAAAATTATCATAGACTCTTGAAACTTCAGTATGTTATTGCTATACATCTTATAAGATGACTGACCAGTTTTTATGATTTCACGTTCAAATTAACAGCTACAGCAGCAATTGGAATACACCCTACTAAAGCCTGATTGTCACAGCTGGTAAATTTCAAAAATACAATCTGACACTTTAGAAGAATGATATGCAATAAAATTCTGTTTTAAACTTGGAAAAATGCCACAGAAACCTATGGAATGCTTCACAATGCTTTTCAGCCATCTTGCATGAATCGAGCATCAGTTTTTGAGTGGCATAAGATATTCAAGGAAGGCAGGGAGTCTGTAAGTGATGATGAGAGGTGTGGGAGGAGTAAGGAAGTCAGTACACCAGAGTTGATTGGCCAAAGGGTTAGGGTTACTATGTTGAGGTTTTAAGGGAGTTCAGGAAGAGATTCCGTCGGAAGAGGCCAGCACTCTTCAAATCAGATCAGTGGCATTTCCATCAGGACAATGCACCAGTCCACAACTCCATCCTTGTCACTGACTATTTGACCAAGATGGGCATCAAGACAGTTCCTCACTGTCCCTCTAGTCCAGACCTTGCTCCCTGTGACTTTTGGTTATTCCCTAAGCTCAAAGGCTATCGTTATGAGACAATTGAGGCGATGAAAGAGGCTGTGATGAAGGTGATTGACATGCTCACACAAGAGGACTTCCATGGGGCCTTCCAAAAGTTGTTGGAACGGTACAACAAGCCGGAGGATATTACTTCGAAGGGGACTAGAGTTTCATGTGTGTACTATCAATAAAAGTGCCTATACGAAAAAAGTCTGGAAACTTATCGTATGCACCTCCCTATATAATTGAAAATTTGTATGCACAATGTGGTGTTTTAGGTTGTAAAATATTTTGGTAAAGTTGAAAACTGAAGAAAGTTAGTATCAGGAAAACACATGAACACTTGGAAGCTTTTAGAGTATTATATTACTCTTGCAAACAAATTGTCCTGTTTGTAGCTATGTAGTATTATACAAGAATAAACATATAATAGTCCACTTAACTGAATTCCCTGTGTTGTATATACCAGGGTTTAACATACTTCACATAATTCTCTCATTCACTGCTGGAATTGTAGCAGACAATTTTAACATCTGCTGGTTATAGAGATCAGTCCCCTAGAGGCCAAGACATGTCTTTTATATCTGGCGCAAATGTATGTGGGCCAGTGATTGGTTTGTTTGAAAGGTGTATTGACCAATTAAACATGTCAGACAAGGCCTTTAGTGAGGTTGTCCAAGGGAGACAACCCACTTACCTTAGGTATATGTTTTATAATATATAAACAGGATTTGGCTTTAGATAACCTACAAGGGTTGATATGCTATAAAATATAACCAACCAGTTATCTAGTTGATGAAAAAAATATATCAAGTGAATTGTGTGAAGAATAATAATTAATTATTAATTAATGGGCTAATTTTGTTTTTAAATGGATGTTTCTTTTTCAGAGTTGGTTGACAAACATTTGAATGGTTGTAAAGTGGCAAGTGTGGCATTTGTTTTGAGTTCAGGCGAAAATTCTCTTCAATTGTCCGGGAAAGATGAAAAGGTAACTATTGTTATTTGAAATTAATACAATATATGTTTCAAGTGATTTTCTTTTTATCTGTTCCATTGACAATCTCTTTAATTTTTTAGGGGAAGGTGAGTAATACTGTTTAGAATTCATATATATATATATATAATATTTATTACACTTTTTTATTTTACCCTTTTGGCAGGGCTAGGAATACATTATGTGCTCTGCAGAAGGGTAAGACCCCATCTGCAAAGAAAGGTGTCCTCAGTATGACATTAAACTGCATCTGATGGTGAGGCTCCAGTTCTGGAGGGGGTTGTCCCAGTGACATCCTGCAACATTGTCATGATTTGAAACTCTGGTTGTACTATTACATTCACTTTAAGACTAATGCCCTTGGAAAAGGTACGAAATTCCTTATCTCTCAGCTATGGTCTAAGTAGTACCACTACTGCCCTTCTACAAGAAAGGCTTTGGCATTACAATAACCCATGAAGGTTGACATGCCATTAAAACAAAGAAACCAGTTCTGGAGATCTTTGGACTGTGGAGTACCCTTTCATTGCCATTACTCCCATGTCTACTTTGACCTAGTGTGATAGTATCTGTTAGGATCCCATCTATGTGTCGAGCTCATTGTTCTAGTGGGTAGAGTGTTCACAAATGGTCCGGAAGACCGGGGTTCAATCCCAGATTGCGTCATACAAATTGGTACTTGATACCTACTTGCTTAACCCTCAGCAATATAAGGTACGTATCAAGGGTAAAGTGGAGCAATCCAGGGAAAGGAGTAGCACCCTCCCTTACATCTTGGTGTAGTAGCTATTGAAAAGGGAGCCTTCTGGTTGCCCTCGACTACGGTTGCCAACTTTACTTTATCCTATAGAAAGTACTTGCTTATAATCAAGTGCTTAGAAACAAATTGTCTGTTTGAAAATTATTCATATTCAATTGACCATATACACCAAAAAAATTCTCGAGAAACATCATCATCATCATCATGTCGTGCCACAGGCACGGATATCCCTGACCCTCTCTCGCCACTTCTCCCTATCGTTCATCGCTTCTGATAGGTCTTCAGGGCCACATCCTGTACCCTCACATAGCTGCTGAATGTATGTTCGAGCTGGTCGTCCTGCTTTTGCCTGGCCATATGTGGGGGTCCATAGGAGTACATCACTTATAAGGTCGTCCCTGCTTCTCCTGCAATGTCCTGCATGTCTGGTTCGTTAAACCATACTTACATTTAAACTGCGTGCTTATGCTTAACTGAATTATTTCAAATAGAACTGTTTTTCAACATTAAAACTTAACTGAATTGCTACATATAACTGCTTGAATAGTTTGAAATGGAAATGTTTTTGACATTTAAACTTTGTACTTATGCTAAACTGAATCATTTCAATAGAACAGATTATTTACATAAAAATGGATTTGGCGTTAAATAACCTACAAAGGTTGATATGCCATAAAACCCAACAAACCAAACCATTTATTTTTGGTTATAATATTGTCATTACTTGAATGTATGTTATTTTTGTTATCTTAAATTCTATGTTTTTGACAAGCATGGGGAGAAATATGCAAAGCTGGATTTTGTAAAGTTTATTTCTCTTGAAATAAATTACTTTGTGGGAATTAGTTGTTTTTAAGAAATATAGACACACTTTTCTTTCAGGTAGCAAAAGTAAGATTTCCCTCCCCCTTTTTTAGCTCCCTTATTTTCATACTTTTCTCTCCCCCTTTGCCAGGTCTGACAGTTACTACTAGATAATTTCTTAGGCTGGGCAGAGATGAAGTTTATTTGATTTGGGTAGAGTTGTACTTTTATAGCGACTAACATTCGGATAATTTTGTTAACTTTTCGTGTGTTGGTTGTTATGATTTAAGACCTAAAACTTAGCATATTTTTTGAACGGAACACGATTTCTCATAAGTCAGCCTATGAACATAGGATAATATTTGTCTTTTTTTTGTTTTGTTTTTTTAAATAAAGGTTCTGTGTCGCGAGACTCTTGCAGAACAGAAGGCTGTCCAACAGTTCTTCCAGAATTTAGTCACTCGACACTTGAAACCAATGTCTTCTAGTGTGGGCATAAAGACAGGCCTACACTTTCTGGCATGTGCCATAACAACACACACGGAAATGGAATTGTTAGCACATGCTTTGACGGATCTCATCAAGGTTAGTGTTACTCTAAATGTTTTAAATCTTTATTTTCTACTCTCTCAGTACTTTTTCTTCTTACCTAGTTTAGTAAATACATTTATTCATGTGTGATAACATATTGATGTACTTGATGAGGAATCTCTATTCTTTGTTAGTATGTTTGTAACTGGTTACCTTCTGTGTGTAAAGGACTTATACTCTTTCAAAATATGTTGGTTCCATTGTTGAAAGTTACCTTACTACCCAAGGATCTAATGATATTTCTGGATGATTAAAATAACCACAGAACTTATAAAGTTTATGCTGTGGTTCTCTTTTTATGCTTAAACTTTTTTTTTTTTTTTTTTTTTCTCCTCTACATAACTTTTTTTATAGGCTTCTTTTTAACTTTTTTTGTTCCTTTTTTGTAATTTTGCAGATTTGGCTTTTTTAAAAACCTTAGTTTTTGGCTGGTGCATTTTTTTTTTTTTTTTTTTTTGCCCAACTAATTTTTCCACTTCTGTCACTTATCTTTTGCAGGGAACTTTTTTCTTTTTTTCTTTTTTTTTTTTTTTTTCTTTTTAGAACTTGATTTCATTTTTGGCAATTTTGCTTTTTCATATGTTTTTTTTGGGGTTTTTTTGTGGATTTTTTCTTTTATATTTTCCTTGTTTTTGTTTTTTTTTTTTCTTTCCTTTTTTTCTTTTTCTTTTTCTTTGTTTTCTTTTTTTGTGGATTTTTTCTTTTATATTTTCCTTTTTTTTTTTTCTTTTTTCTTTCCTTTTTTCTTTTTTTTTCTTTTTTTCTCTGGATATTTTCTTTTATATTTTCCTTGTTTTTTTTTTTTCTTTTTCTTTTTTCTTTTTTCTTCTATGGATTTTTTCTTTTATATTTTTCTTTTTTAATTTTTTTTTTTTTTTTTTTTTTTTTTTCTTTCAGAACTTGATTTCATTTTTAGCAATTTTGCTTTTCTGTATGTTTTTTTTTTTTTTTTTGCGGATTTTTCTTTTATATTTTCCTTGTTTTTTTTTTTTTCTTCTTTTTCTCTTTCTTTTCTTTTTTCTCTTTTTTTTTTTTTTTTTTTTTTTTTTTTTCTGTGAACCTTTTTCTTTCTTTTTTTTTTTTTTTTTTTTTTTTTTTTTTCAGAACTTGGCAATTTTGCTGTTTGTATTTTTTTTTTTGTGGATTTTTTCTTTTATATTTGCCTTGTTTTTTTTTCTTTTTTTCTTTCCTTTTTTCTTTTATTTTTTTGTGAATTTTTTCTTTTATATTTTCCTTGTTTTTTTCTTTTCTTTTTCTTTTTTTATTTCTGTAGATTTTTTTTCTTTTTATATTTTTTTTTCTTTTTTTTTTTTTTTTTTTTTTACGAATTTGCTTTTTGGCATAAAAAATATTTTTTACCTAAATTTCTGAGATAAAACTTGATAACTTCTATCACTTAGATTATTCTGATTATGATCTTCATCTTTATTGTTGTACTCACAACGTTTTGCCCAATATGTTCTTTGGCCTTCTTCAGGTGTTTCATGTCACAACTCGGGAGCCTCCACAGAATCTATAACTTAATCCTTTATTATCTCCAACAACCAATGCAATACTCTGCTTGATGTTTTTTACCCTTGCTTATATGCCAATTTATTTTTATTTTATTTTATTTTTTTGATTCATAAATCATGTTTCTCTTTAGACTTGGTCTGCTCAGCAAGTCACGGTTATGACAGAGAGAACTCCACCCCACCCCCAGACTGATTGATTAATTAACGATTCTTGGGAAATAATTAAGGAAAATTCATTTTTTTTTCTTTCTCTCTTCTTCTTATCATTTTATTTCCTATCCTGTTTTATTTATTTATTTCTTAAACTTTCGATCGATGTCCTGAGATTCTTTAAAGTGAATCTTGCAATAATCTAAAAGTAAAACAGTAATGAACTCTGTACAGATTAAAGGGGTGAAAAAAAAGGTTCAGATGGGAAATAAAAAAACAACTTGAGTGGATTTTATGGTGGAGATGGTAATAGAGTCCATATGGTTTAGAAAAGTGAGGGAAGAGTCAAGCTAAAGATGTAACCAACTTAAGTGTATCTTGCGGTGGAGATAGTAATAAAAGTATGTGTGGTCAAAAGCAAGAATAAGTTTAAGCTAAAGATTGAGACCATGTAAGTGGATTTATCCTTTCTCAAGCACTGATCGTCTGCTTGGGATCAGCAGGGAGTACTGAATCTAAATATTAAGTATCTCTTTAAACGCAGCGTCGGCCATATGTGGAAAAAGTTGGTCAACTTGGCGATTTACATATCATTATGCATAAGCGTGCCCAGAGATCATTGAAACTCCACCCCCAATTTATATAAGCAAGGCACAATGCCCATAGATCAGTACAGATCAGATCAAGGAAGATAAGAGATCCAGAGAGACAGAGAAGGGTCCAGTCCAGTCCAGTGCAGTACCTATCCGAGAATAATCTTAGAACTTCGACCACTGAATATTTTTCTGCTAAGAAAACCAAGAGCAATAATTGCCTCCCTGACACCTGTTTGATCTGTCACATTTCCGAACAAACAAATAAGTTTCATAAAATCTTTTTCTTTTTCTTTCTTCCTTATTGTATTCTACACATTTTGTAAATACATACGTCATAGGTAAAAACAATAGCTTGGAGAAATTTGAAAGCGTTGTTTTCCTTCTTCTTATACATTTTGTGAGCTGCAACAGGTACAATCTCTCTCCCAACAACGATTTTATTTTGGCGTGGATTCCAGCCAAAATTGGAAACGATCTGAGGTAGCTAGAACACTGCCATTCGAACCAAAAGACACAACATGGGGAATGGTAATAGTTATCTCGGATTGGCAAGCAGAGCCGAGGAATTGAATGTCAGAAAAAATTCCCAGGCGGAACTAGATGCATCGGCCAGGGCTGGATTCGCAATGTCAGACTGTAGCCGAACATATGCCCTGCTTCTTTAAGAAATCTTATTCTCCACTGTTCTTTTCTATCAATTATTTTAACTTCATCTTTCAAAGGCAGATGGTTTCCCTTTTCTTTCCATGTATGGTCAGCCATACCCAAGTTTTCAATCTCTCCTCAGCATAATGCCTTTATGTTATATATTGACCCTCGACTGAGCCGTCTATCAAGAGTTGCACCTGTGTAAATAAGCAAACGAACAGCGGAAGCAGGTGGGCATGAGACAATAATATAACCAGGTGCCTGGAGCGGTTCGAGTCAGTTGGAGATAGGATGCCAGCATGAGAATCAGCTTGCAGACTCAGTGACCCATGGTTGAGCAACCCCAGCCAAGATGAGGAAGAAGTGCTGCTATGGTCACGAGAAGGACTTTGTGTCAAAATAAGTCTGTCCCTGTCTTCAACTCATCTCTCACACACAACAAACATCACCCTTTCGAAAATAAAGTGTGAGAGATATATTTTTATAAAGAAGTGTGTTCGTTTGTTCATTGAAGTTCGTATATTATGCTTGATTATGTTCCGCATATATTTGTATATGTATTGTGGCTATACAACATTTAGTAGAGCTACAGAAACATCAATAGGCATTATTTAGCAGGCGACATATCACTCCTTTATATACTTTTCTCTCAATTATTTTAACTTCACCTTTGGAAGGCAGATAGTTTCCCTTTTCTTTCCATGTATGGTCAGCCATAGCCAACTTTTCAACCTCTTCCCAGCATAACGCCTTTAGTAAGGGCTACAGAAACATCAAAAGGGATTATGCAGAGGAGCTGCATTATTTAGCAGGCGATATATCTCTCCTTTATATACTTTTCTCTCAATTATTTTAACTTCATCTTTCAAAGGCAGATGGTTTCCCTTTTCTTTCCATGTATGGTCAGCCATAGCCAACTTTTCAACCTCTCCCCAGCATAATGCCTTTAGTAAGGGCTACAGAAACATCAAAAGGGATTATACAGAGGAGCTGCATTATTTAGCAGGCGACATATCTCTCCTTTATATACTTTTCTATCAATTATTTTAACTTCATCTTTCAAAGGCAGATGGTTTCCCTTTTCTTTCCATCTATGGTCAGCCATAGCCAACTTTTCAACCTCTCCCCAGCATAATGCCTTTAGTAAGGGCTACAGAAACATCAAAAGGGATTATGCAGAGGATCTGCATTATTTAGCAGGCGACATATCTCTCCTTTATATACTTTTCTATCAATTATTTTAACTTCATCTTTCAAAGGCAGATGGTTTCCCTTTTCTTTCCATCTATGGTCAGCCATAGGCAACTTTTCAACCTCTCCCCAGCATAATGCCTTTAGTAAGGGCTACAGAAACATCAAAAGGGATTATGCAGAGGAGCTGCATTATTTAGCAGGCGACACATCTCTCCTTTGTATACTTTACTACAACTGCATGGGATGGAGTACACCCAATTCTTGGTCCTGTTGTATAGTTATATATATATATATTTATTTATTATTTTATTTATTTATTTTTTTTTTTTTATTCCTTTATTTCTCTTTCTGGTCTTTTAGCATTTTTGTGTATTTTTTTTTTCTCTTATATGTTCCCGTGTGTTTTTATAAATTTGCTTATCGGTTAAAAAAATTATTCTGTTTTTTTTTTCTATTACTGCTTTTTTGTGTATATTTAAAAAATTTCTTTTATTTGTTCTGGTAATTTTTTTTTTTTTCTTTTTTTTTTTTAACTATTTGTTCTTTGACATTAAATTTTTATTACTTTTTTTCTATCCCTGGTCTTTTGGCATTTTTTTGTGTTGTTTTTTGTTTTGTGTTTGGTTTTTTTTTTGGGTTTTTTTTTTTTTCACAAATAATTTTTCTTTTCCAGGTTCCAGTTGGTGTGTATAAACATTTGTCTGGAGCTGAAATTTCTGCTGAAAAAATCAATGGAGAAGAAGGAAAATATGCAAAGTAAACTTTAAATACTTAGATATTCCATAATATAAATATGATATATCTAGGCATTTTAATTTTGTTAAAACTCTTTTATATATTAGATTATACTACTGTGTTTATATAAATATGATTGAATATATATATATATAATTTTTTTTTTTTTTTCCAATGCCATGTTAGCTGATGGTGGGAACAATTCTATTTTAGGATTTTCTCTCTTCAATATCCAAGTAATTCAAAATCCAAAAAAAAGCTCGGTGTAAAATAATAATAAATCAAGATACAGAGCAAATAATTTCATATAAAAGAAAAAACTTTAAAAATTACTCATATTTTTTTGTAATAAAAAAAATATATATATATTTCTAGTATCAAAAATAAGATAAAAACAAGAGAAAAACACAACTGAGAGTTTTATGCTTTTGATCCACAAAAAACAAAAAACAGTCGTGTTGAATACTAGTTCATGCAAAAATCAGAAGGGCTAATATGCTGTATATCCTCTTTGGGTACTAACACCTGCTTGTACACTCAAATGCGTATAATTCTACAAAAGGCAAATACCATCATATGATACATTATTCTGTAATGATAAAGATGTAATATTAACCATATGTTTTGGTTATTAGTGGGTTAAAATTCCAGATTAAAATTTAGCTAATGACTTACTGATCTGCCCAGTCATCTGGGACTGTAGAATACACTGACTGCATCTCTGTATAGGGGTTAAACACCCCCCGCCAACGAGTGTTCTTATATGATACTAAACAATCTGATAGTGAGGCTCCAGTAATGCTGGAGCTTTGTGGAATACAGAGTATCCCTTCATTGCCATTGCTCCCAAGTCTGCTCTGGCCCAGAGTGGTGACACCTGATAGTCCTATCTACGAGTCAAATAGAACTGTTTGACATTTAAACTTTATACAAAAAAATGATTTATGCTAAATTGAATTGTTAGAAATAGAATTGATCATTTAATCCTGTGTCAACAAATGACTGATGTTTAATTGAATTGTTAGTGATACTGTTACATATTGACCTGTGACCAAGCCATCAATCAAAGATGCACCCGTGTAAATAAGCAGAAGATCATGTGATCTAATTGGAAGTAAGTGGGTGTTATGAAATAATATATGCAGATGCTCATGGCAGTTGAGTCAGTTGGAGGCAGTGAAGGTCAGAGTGAGAGCCAGTTGCAGTCAATGAAAGCACCCCACTGAGGGCTGCTGTGTTCAGTTGGGTGGCCTCCAGTTGAGAGAGTTGGAGGCAGTGAAGGCCAGAGTCAAAGCCAGCTTGCAGTCACTTAAAGTGTGCCTGCTGGAGCCTGTGGCCCATACCAGGCCTCTAGTTGAGCAACCCTGGCCGACAAGCAGAAGTTCTGAGTGGGTCTTGAATATAACACAGCGTGCTATGGTCAAGAGAAGAAGTTATGGGTCAATATAGCAATCTTTCTAAGTCTGTCCCAGTCACCATCTGTCTCTCACACTACAGAAACTTCACCCCCTTTTGAGAATAAAGTGTAAGAGATACATTTTTAAAAAGAAGTGTTGTCCTTCATTACTTCAACCGCTATACAACAATACATAGCAATATGTGGACCCATTTAACTTTGACTTAGGCTAAACTGAATTCTTAGAAATAGAACTGTTCGATCATTTAACTGTGTGTATCTACAAAATGTGTTTACAAATCATATTTGATATATATGTAAAAACTGGATTTAGCATTAAATAACCAAGACTGGTTGATATGCCATAAAACCAAATCAAACCAGACTTATTGATCCATCCTCGTATAATCTTATGGATTAGCAAGTGTCTGTCTGTTTGTACAACTGACACTCCGTAATTTAGGGCCAGATTTTAATCAAACTTTCAAGAAATGTCATAGAAATAATTGGTTAAGTCGTTCTGTAAATTCCATTGCTGATAAAATTGACTATACAGGGTAACTGCAAAGTAACTCCCTATTTTAAAATGCGTATAAAAATTTAAAAAATTCTAGTTAAAAAAAAAAAATTATAAGAATTATAAAATAGTTAATTTTCAATTACCCTGCATATTTACCCAAGATCTCTGCTATTGGCAAGATGTGACACAAGGTCAATTTTTATGCAGAGTACAACTGGTTTGAATTCAGTGTTTTCCTTCTCTTAAATTGGTTGCCTTACCAAAGCTAAAGGAACCAGTCTACTCTACTATTTATCCATAGCTAGGAGGAGAACAGATGGATTCATACCATTTATACTCAGTCAAATTTCACTATGATTCATGACTCTTCATCAAGGTCAACAAACAAGGTGGTATCTGTCCACACTGAACACAGGTTCACTGCTTATCCTACAGACAGTGTGAGGGAAGTTCTTGGGATCCTCTTCAACCAATTAGAAGGCATCATAAAATGTACCTTTTGAATCTTACACACACACACACACACACACACACACACACACACATATATATATATATATATATATATATATATATATATATATATGCACACTGGTCTCTGCTTTTTTTCTTCTCTTGACCATAGGCAGCTTGTCAACATGCACATATCTGGGCTTTGGTCATATCTCATAAGCTAGGCAATCGTAGTGTAGCCTTCATCTTTAGCAGTGTTCAGCAAAGCACAACAGACCATCAAACATTTATGGAAGTCCTCATGCAGCACAGCATCTCCCAAACATGGCCTGTTCTCAACTTTACAGCTTGTTTGCAGAGCCTTACACAAGTCCTGACTACACAAACTCAATGACTCCATAGGCATCTAAACGACTGCAAACAGATGCTGTGTAGGGACCTTCTCAGTGATGCTGTCTTGCCATTGGCTCTTCCCTTCCCACTTAAAGAGCAAGAGACCTTATGTCATTGTTGCAACGCATTCTTTATTGTACAATGGAGAACAACAATATGCCATAGTTAAACATAGTATATTCTTTATTTGTTCAAGTTTAAGCTGTGCCAGACTGGCCTCTGCCCCTTAACATGGTAACTTTCCACTTTATATTGAGGTTGGACTTGTCCACCCTCAACAGTTATCTCAAACCAAACTTTACCAGCTGGTCCAAAAAGAGAGCACCATTGTCCGCACCATCCATGTTGCTAGTAAGAAACCATTTATCTGCATCAAATGGGCAAAGTCAAAACCTATCTTTCCTTTTACTATTGTTCATCTATACCACCCTCTTACCCCCAGTCCTCGATCACAGCGCTGATTATACCAATTATGGTAACTCTTTGCCACAACTGTGTCTGCCTCCCTCCAATCTCTCTGCTACAGCGTGGGGAAAAACAGATCAAAAGTTCCTTCCAGGGAAAGTGACCATGCACAGCCCTGCCCCACGTTGTGATTCTTTAAAAGTAAGGCCGATGGCCCTGTCTGAAAGGACGAGGGTTCACTGGCAGCGGAAGACTGGACTCCGAAGAGGTACATGTATTGCAGAACTCAAAAAAAAATCATAATAATAATAACTCCGATTTCTGCAGTAGATAAGAAAAGGGTTTATAAAACTTCAAACTTACAGATGGCAACAAAAATCTGTGGGTGTGACGTATAATGGTCTAAGGCGGGTGGTTTGACGAGGGTTAAATTTTCTTAACGACAGTTTATTCCAGCAGCAGACTGGTGATATATGAGTTGGCAGCGCGAAGCACAATTCCAATCTGTTGGTCCCTGCCTGGTCTTCGTCGGCTTCGTCTACTTCGTCTGGTACCAACTGCTTCGCCTCTCTCTGCCACCAACTTACAAGGGTCTAAGTTTTCTTAACGACAGTTTATCCCAGCGGCAGACTGGCGATATATGAGTTGGCAGCGCAAAGCACAATTCCAATCTGCTGGTCCCTGTTTGATCTTCGTCTGTTACGTCTGGTACCAACTGCTTTGCTCTCCTGCCACCAACTGCTGAGTTCTAAAATCAGCCTGTTTATATAATAATTGCCAATATTCTGGGGTAGGTTCTGACTGAGGCAGGGGTGATCTCCATAACGTCATCAGAAAGGTTCCAACCCTCTTTTCACTACTTCCACAGTCGTCCCTCTCACTACCCTCATAGTGAGGACTACAGGAGGATAGCTTTCCTCCTACCAACATAGTTTCTCTCATTTTACTGCTTATGACATCATTATGCCAGACAGCCTTCACACCATCAACAAAGATTCCCTTGTTCACCTTTCAACACCTTTTTTTCCTGTCACTGCAATCAGGTGAGAGACACAGGTCACGGGTTATCTTCCTTGATTGTCAAATTTCTAATTTTCATTTTTTTTTTTCCTTCAGGCTTGGGAACCGTTCATGATATACTAAAACAACATATTTTTTCTTTCTTCCTCTATTTTGCGATTTTACTTGTAACCGACTTGGTCACCCCCATTACCTGTCAACATCTTTCCATTTTCTGTTTTGACTATTGTCAAAAATTCTTTTTCAGAATTTTCAATTCTTTTTCCCAGACATTTTAATTTTTACACTTCTTGTCAATTATATTTGGCTACTCAACTTTTTGGTTAACCCCTCATGTACCACCACAGACGAATATTGTCACACATCAAGAAAAGTACGTTAACACCAAAAAGAAAAATTAGTCAAACAGACATTCAATCTGTATTTCTTTTTCTATAACATTAATAATGACACCTTTTTCTGGGTTTTTTAACCCTTGTTTTTTTGTCATTCGTTTTTTTTCATTGTTTTTTTTTTTTTTTTTTTTTTTTTTTTTTTTTTTTTAAACTCTTTATCTCTCTTCATGTATTACTATGCATATAATATAATATACTTCTCCCAAGGACATTAATATGAAGTGAAACACAAACGACCTCATGCAGGATTTGAACTCAGATCACTGATTCCATTATGTAACCATTACACTAAGTGTACTGATAATACTAAGTATGTTTTTCTCTTTGTTCACCCTGTTGGTGAGGCTTAGAATATGCTGACTGTATCCTCCCCTGTAGGTGGGGGGGTAAGACCCTCCCCACCAAAGAAAAAAAGAGGTGTCCTGGGTATGAAACTAAACTACATCTGGTGGTAAGGTTTCATTTCTGGAGAGTGTGAAGTACACTTTCATCATGATTACTCCCAGGTCCACTCTAACTTGGAGTGATAGTGCTTATTAAGGTCTTATCCATGGGTCAAATAGATTTGTTTGAAAATTATTTAAATTAGATTGGAATACTTGATGGCATATAACTCTATGTAAATTATATTCAGAATAATTGAAACTTTATTTCTTTACTAAGGATTATTATTATTAGTTTCTTAAAACTATATAACTGTGCAAACAAAGGATCATCATTAAATAATAGTTACTTTAAATTATATAATTGTGTATGAATTATTAGTATTATATAGGAATACTTGAAACCATATAACTATAAATTATTTGTATTAAGAATAGTCACTGGAAGTTGTAATTGTTTACTAAAGTTTATAATTATTACTTTCTTGAAACCAGATAAATATTAGTATTAGATAGGAATACTTGAAACCATACATCTGTAGGTAAATTATTTGTGTTAAATAGGAATACTTGATATCAATTTAACTGCGGGCAAAAAAAAACCGCGAGAAATTTTTCCTGAAAAAATGTAAATATGAATGTACAATGTAGTGAAAAGAATGACTTACCACGGAATCCAATACGAGGGAGAATGTGTTTCGCTTGTGAAGTAAGGAAACATTCCGGCAGGTGACGGTAAGATTTGTAGAATGTTGAGATGCTCTCATGCAAATTTTGGCCAGTCTGGACAGAGATAAAAACAGCAGCATCAGCGTAGCTTCAGTTCTCTTGTTGCAACAAGAAGAGAGCGTGGAGTGACTTACAGTCGGACTTTGTTTTGTTACGAAGATTACCAATCGGGCTTGCATGTGAGGAGAGAATTACGGTTGGACTTGTTTTATTTTTTTTCATTGGATGACCAATTGGACTTGCCAGTGAAAGAGACAGACAGGCTCTACTGGTGCGTCCGAGATTTTTACTTGTGACAAGAAGGGAGCGAGTCTTAAAAAATTTTTGCTTCATACAATGAATGTGATTCCCTAACCTCTTGGTATGAAATAAACCTGGATGGGTTGATATGCCATTAAAATCAATCAAATTCCTTACTTTTGTTTGGTTTTGTTATTTTATAGCATATCAAATTTTGCGAGCCCAGTTAGCTGGGGCTGTAGAATGCACAAACTGCATCTCTGCATGGGGGGTAAGACCCACCTTCTAATGAGTGTCCTAGATAGCAAACTAAACAATCTGATGACAAGGCTCCAGTCCTGGAGCCTCAAGGAAGGCAGAGTACCCCTTCATTGCTGTTACTCCCAGTTTCACTCTGACCTGGAGTGGTAGCAGCACCTGTTAGGGTTCTATCTATGGGTCAAATAAAAGTGTTTGACATTTAAACTGAGTGCAAACAAGTGACTTATGCTAAATTGAATTGTTAGAAATAGAACTGTTTGATCATTTAACTGTGTGAAAACAAATGATTGATGTTAAATTGAATTGTTTCTGATATATAGCAATACTTGGAACCATTTAACTGTGTGCAAAGAATGAGTAATGTTGAATAGAATAAGTGTTAAATAGCAATACTTGTAACCACTTCACTGTGTGCAAACAAAGGATTAATATTGAATAGAATTATAAATGTTAGGTAGGTGTAATTGAAACCATTTAACTAATGTAGAAAGAATAGCTGTAGTCTTCTTTGCTGAATCGGAGTAGACTCAAACACCAACACCAACGGAAAACAGGCGCTAACACCAACATACAAATAATCTGACGTGAACAAACCAAATTCAAAAGCCAACGGACACGAATACCAAGACGATCTAGTGGCAACCTTTGTAGTAGCTAGCTGAAGATTGGAGTATTCTATATGTAGTGCTCGGCACATACTATTACACCATCGGTAGAGTCCATTGCATGCACCGTGATTTGCTATGACTGATACAAAAAAAAATATAACTTGTGCATGTCTCAACTTATTTGTGTCTGTCATCCGTCTTGTGAGTTGGATAGTCTAGCCAATTCGGTGATTGCCTTTTTGTTGTCATACCGTAGTGTCGTCCTCAAATTATGAAGCACATAAATGCGGTTCTCAGGCGCTTCCATGTATGCCCACCACAATAGCAATACAAGTGTGCAAACAAATTGGTTCTAATTCATTTAAAAATGAAATTACCAACAAACTAATCTGACATACCATATATATATATATATATATATATATATATATATATATATTTAAATAGATCCAAACAAATGACTGATGTTAAATTGTTACTGTCACATAGCGATACTTGAAACCATTTAACCATATGCAAATATCATCATCATCATCATGTCGCGCCATCAGCACAGATATCCCTGACCCTCTCTTGCCACCCTTTCCTATCATCCAATGCTTCCGGCAGGTCCTCAGGGCTACACCCATATCAGCACAGAGCTGCTGTATGTAGGTTCGAGCTGGTCGTTCTGCCTTTGCTCATCCATGTGAAGGGGTCCACAGGAGTACATCACTTATGAGCTCGTCCTTACTTCTCCAGCAGTGTCTCGCATGTCTGGTTTGTCTAACTTTGATAGTTTTTGTGATGGGTTGTAGCTGGCTGTACAGCTGCGGTTTTGTAGGGTGTTGCCTCCAGCACTTGTTCAATATTGCTCGCAGTATTCTTGTGTAGTTGCCGCCAAGCTTTTTCTCCAGCTGTTTTGTTAGCGTCCAAGTAGTGCATCCTTATAGCAGTATCAACACGACTGCCACTTGGAAGAAACTGTGCTTCATTTTATTGGTCTGGTCTGGCTTCCATATGACTGATAGCCTATCGATAGCTGCTGTCCATGTGCAAAGAAATGATTATAAGTAAATAGAATTATTTGTATTCGATAGAAATATGAGAAACAATTTAACTGTACGCGAAAAAATGAATTCAGGCTCAATTTAGAATGTTATTGGGGGAATGTGTGTGCAAATTATATATATCTAATATATATGTATAAACAGGACCTGGCATTAAATAACCTACAATGGTTGATGTGCCATAAAAGCAAACCAACCACTCTTATAGATAATTTAATGTTAAATCCTGTTAATACATCTATTATACTGTTGATTTGTCAGCACATAGTGAGTAAGTTGGTGACCTTAGTCAAGGTTGATCTGAAAGCTCCCTTTTCAGTAGCTACTACACCGATGTGTAGGGGAGGGCACTACTTACCCTTGATCCTCACCTTATAGCGCTGAGAGCTAAGCAAGGAAACATCAAGTACCATTTTTTGAGTCTTTGGTATGACTCAACCTGGGATTGAACCCCAATCTCCTGGACCATTGGTAAATACTACTCACCATGAAATAGATTACTTGTTGTTGGGAGGAGGGGGGTCTTACCCCCCTCTGCAGAGACGCAATCAACGTATTCTACAGCTCCATCTGACTGGGCTAAGAATTTTATGGTAGTTGATAGTAATTTATGTTTTCTATGATGCATTTGATGAATATTTCTCATTCACTTGTGCTTGTAAATGCTTTTTGTCTTTTAGATGTATCGGCAGTTTGTACTTTCGGTTGGAGAAACTTCGATTTTGGAGTGGTCAGCGTCCTCAGTCCTTGGCTGGATTTGAGAAAATACGGACTGTAGGCAAAGGTAAGGCTCACACTAGAACATTATCATACATTTGTAATATTCCCTCTCTATAAACTATCTTCTTAACCATCTCCTCTATTTGTTCCTTAGCCCAGTTGGCTAGAACTGTCAAGTAAAGGGGTAAGATCCCCATGATGAGTGTCCTGTTTATGACATTAAACAATCTGATGGTGAGGCTCTAGTAATGCTGGAGGTTTGAGGAATGCAGAGTACCCCTTCATTGCCCTCACTCCTAGGTCCACTCTGGTCTGAAGTGATCAGACTTGATATGCTCCTATCTATAGGTCAAATAGAATTTTTGGACATTTAAGCTGTGCAAATAAATGACATATTAAATTGAATTGTTTGAAATAGAACTGTTCGATGATTTAGCTGTATATAAACAAATGACTGATGTTTAATTGAATTGTTAGTAATACATAGCAATACTTGGAACCATTTAACTTTGTTGACTTATGCTAAATTGAATTGTTAGAAATAGAACTGTTTTATCATTTAACTGTGTGTAAACAAATGACTGATATTGAATTGTTAGTGATACATAATAATACTTGGAACTATTTAACTTTGTTGACTTATGTTTACAAATCATATATATCTAATGTTTGTGTAAACCGGATTTGGCATTAAATAACTTACAAGTGTTGGTATGTTATAAAAGCCAACCAAACCAAATCTCCTTGTTCCCTTTTTGTCATTGCTCATCTTGTTTTGTTATCTTTTCATCATCCATTGTTTTATGGTCTTCTTTGCTGGGGTGTAGAATAACAAAGATACATATTTATTTTTTTCATGATGATGACTTTTTGTACATAATACCTTTGGAAATTTACTAAGCTTTTTTGCTTAGATGTGGCACAAGGCCATATGAAAGGGGCACCCAATGAGACTCGAACTCACTCGTGTAGGTTTGCTAGCCGAGCTTGCTAACCATTACACCACCAGAGGCGCCTTTGTACATAATACCTTTGCAAGTATGGGGATGAAGTCAGAGAAGAAATAGAAATTATCAACCGTTTACTTCATGATTCTCTGCTAATTGAAGTGAAGTTATATTCTACTTCTAAACTTTCATGAATCATCTGGTTATGTTTATTTCTCATCTAATAAAGCCAAACTCTCAAATGATCTCAGGGGCCATCACCTGTCAATTACACTTAGTGATGTTGTATACAAGGAAAGAAAGACAATGATGCTGATATATAAAAATGTAATCTGCTTTTCTTTTCTTTTTTATTACCTCAAATGTACATATGGGTAGATTTAGAAAGTTGTAGATGGCTGAAATGTACACACATGGGATTGACAGTGCAGTTTTTCTGTGAAACTTCTCTGCCTTTCTGTTTCATTCTGTCCAGGTTAAAATCTAATTATTCAATTTAGCGTGTCATTTATTTGGTCACAGTTCAAATCTCAAACAGTTCTATTTGATCCATAGATAGGACCCTATCAGGTGCTATTACTCCAGGTCAGAGTTGACCTGGGAGTGATGGCAGTGAAAGGGTATTCTGCATTCCCGAGAACTTTAAGACTGAAGTGTCACCTTCAAATTGTTTTTTGTTATATCAAGGACACTCATTGGGGAAGGGATGGGTCTGCATTTTCTCCATCCCCAGCTGACTGGTTTGTCTTCATTAGCAGCAACCATGCATAGCCAATGGTGGTGACTATGTAAAAGAATACTATTTAGTAGCTGCAAACTTTCTCTGTCAAAGGGTGCTATTTTGTTCTCTGTATCTGAAGTTTCTGTGTAAATAAAACATATGAAAGAGCATCTATCAAATGTTCAATGTTGGTTGGTCGTTTTTTATTACATCAACCATTGTGGGTTATTTAATTGCCAAATCCTTTTTTTTAAATGTATAACTTTTAGGTAATATTTTTTAAATGAACCAGGGCGGGTGTCCCCATGGTGTAATGGTTAAAGCAACAAACTCCGGAATCGTAGTAAGCGAGTTCGTATTCCAGTCGCACTATTACATTCACTTTCGGGCAAATACCCTTGGGAAAGGTATGAACCCCCTTATCCTCCCAGCTATGGGTTAAATAGTACCACTACTGTTCTTCTAGGAGAATAGCTTTGGCATTAAATAACCTACAAAGGTTGATATACCATTAAACAAAGAAACCAAACCAAACCTTAAATGAACCAGAGCTCATTTGTTTGCACACAGTTAAATGGTTGCAAGTATAGCAAATAATTAAGCAGTTCTATTTGATCCATAAATGGGACTCTAACAGGTACTACCACTCGAGGTCTGAGTGTACCTGGGAGTAATGTCAATGAAGGGGTTCTCCACTTTCCCCAAAGCTCCAAGCCTAACCATCATATCTTTTAGTGTCATATCCAGACACTCCTTGTGGCAGGGGGAATCTTACCCTTTTGGTCATCTTGATTTATCTCTTCAGTTACTTGTTTCAATCTATTTCCATAAAAGAAATAGTGTTTTGTAGCTGAAAACGTGCTCTATCCAACTGTGTTATTGTGTTCTTTTATCTGTTGTTGTTTCTGTGGAACTAAATTGGAGGCATTAGTTTTGGAGCATGTCAATGTAATTTAAAAAGCTGATTTTATTTCTTCTGATTATCTTCTCTTACTTTAGGAGCTTACGGCGCAGCCGTTCTGTACAGGAAGAAAGATGATGATTTTTTGGTGATTTTGAAAGAAATAAACATGTATGATTTAACAGCAGCTGAAAGACAAATGGCTCTCAATGAGGTGAGTTGTGTTATGGAAATAAAATCCACCCCACTCCACTAACTAATGCTTTTTTTTTCTTTGTTTTTTGTTTTCTTTTTTTTTCTAAATGTTAAATAACGGCATGACATAATCTATTATTTGGCAGGTTGTGTAAAATGGTTTAAAACAGTTGCGAGAAAAACTATTGTGTCAAATAAATTTGATTAACATGCAATGACCCAGTGGTCATTTTTAAGAATGGCTTTATTGGAGAAAAAGTCATGTGATTACATGACTTTAGAAAACTGATAAAAACTTTAGTCAGTTAGGAATTGCTGATGGAATTGAACAAGAATTCCATCTCTGCTCTAATGTTTCCCCATTTAGTCGGACAGGTGATGTAAAATAGAAATTGCAAAATACATAAAATAATATATTTGTACATAAAAATGTGTCCAAGTTGCTCTCGATGCCAACTTAAAAGAATAGGAACAACAAATGAAAAAGAAAATGAAATAGTGTTTATTTACCCAACCCATGAACAAGAAGTGACACAGTCAACTTTTTAAAGCAGGGTTTACCATGTTTTAATTCAGTTTTCCTTCTCCTAGACTGGTTGCCTCACCAAGGCAGAAGAATCCAGTCTGCCCTACTATTTTCCCATAGCTACAGGGAGAATGATTAGATTCATGCCTTTCCCAAGGGTATTAATGCAATGTAAAAAGCTATTATCCTCGTCGAGGAATTGAACTCGTGACACTGTGTCCATTTCCTATGAAAATAACCATTACATCATGGCCATGAGATTGTGTCATGAAAGAAACAGAGGCACAGCCCAAGTGACATGGTGACAGAAAAGTGAAATGAGGAGATGGGCATTGGTTGGTTGATTGGCTGTTTTGTTTTACAGCATATCGACCTTTTTTGGGTCATTTAACGCCCAATCAAATTTCTAACAAATCAGTTTAGTATAAACATAAGCTTTTGTTTATAAACAGTTAAATGTCAAAACAGTTCTATTTAAAACAATTCAGTTTAGCATAAGTACACAGTTTAGTTCTATTTAAAACAGTTCAGTTTAGCACAAGTATGCAGTTTCAATGTCAAAAACAGTTCTGTTTCAAACAATTCAGTTTCGCATAAATACACAATTTAGTTCTATTTGATTCAAAGATAGGACCCTATCAGGTGCTACCAATCCAGGCCAGAGTGGATCTGGGAGCGATGGCAAAGAAGGGGTACTCTACATTCCCCAAAGCTCCAGCATTACTGGAACCTCACCATCAGATTGTTTAGTGTCATATCAGGATACTCGTTGGGGGGGGGGTCTTACCTCTCTTCCAAGAAGCAGTCAGTGTATTGTACAGCACCAGCTGACTGGGGGCAAGAGGTGGGCATGGGGTTATGAATGACATAGCTTTAAATCAAAATGTATATAAACTCTGAATGAGTTTGCAACACTAAGAAATTAAATGATACATAAAGCAAATATGTGGCGTAATGTCTATCGTCGTAGGAAATGGACACAGCGACACAAGTTCAAATCCTGGACGAGACTGATTACATTTCACATAGCATTAATACCCTTGGGAAAGATATGAATCCAGTTATTCTCCCTCCAGCTATTGGTAAATAGTAGGGCAGACTAGGTTCTTCAGCCTTGGTGAAGGCAACTAGTCTCTGAGAAGGAAAAACTCTGAATTCAAACCTGTTAAGCTCCGCTTAAAAAATTGACCTTGTGTCATATCCTGCCCGAGCGGAGGGGGTGGTAAATATAATAAAGCAAATATGCTACCAAAATTTGAAGTGAGTTAAAATTGCGGCCAAACTAAATGTAGTATTGACTTTTGCTGCTGCTCTTTGTGAGCTAGTGTGTAGGCAAAAGTCCTATTTTGAAGGATAAGTAAAAATACACAATCTTTAAAAGTACAGATAAGCAGCCCTATTATTTTTTTTTTGCTAACTGGAGAATTTTTACTTTTAATTAATTTTAGTCCTTATCATTACATTTTATTAAATCATTGTTTTTTTTTTTTCTCCATCGTTTACTCAACTCAAAAAGATCTTGTGATAACAAATATGGGAACTGCATCATTCCAAATCAACAAATTAAGATTTGATTTTTAAATGTTGATGTGACTATTGTATGACATGTATGTGAATGTAGTCAAGAACAGGTCACCTGATAACTAAATTGATGAAAGAGCCAGTTACAATTTAGTGTATATTTGGTTAACATACACTATAAGTTAATTTGTAGTTATCTATGTAGTGCTGAACAAAATAACAAAGCCTCTTTGAAGAACAACAATGAAAGGTTTATTTTTATGACAGAAAGTAGACTTGTGTCAGAGTGAGAAAAGTTCCTTGGGGTGTCGTGTGTCACGTGTAGCAGCAGTTATCTTCTTCAAAGATTGTCAATGCTGGAGTGTCCTATGGCAGGCGACAGGAGAGAGATCTTTCTTCTCTGCTTGTTGAGTACCCTCTGCTCTGCGCCGACTTCCAAAAAGAGCTAGAAAAAGAGGAAGATAAAATCAACGTGCTCTACCCACTGATTGGTCAGTGTGTGGCTGAGTCGCTTGGCAGGGGCATTGATTTGCGAGAGAAAATAGATTTGTGACTGCTACAACAATTCACCAGTTCTTTCTTCATTTTAGCACCAATATGAGCCAACCTCCAGTAATAAAAGGAGTCATTTCAGCTATAAATCAAGTTAATGAACTTAGTTGCTATTCTCCTTTGCTTTACTTTGCTTTGTATTAGATTGGAATACTTGATAACTGGGTTGTAATAAAAAAAGGGGTCGTAACTCCTTCACGCCAACTATGCTGCTCGCACCAACTTTCAGAATAACTCGACTCCGCAATTCTCGCCGACTCCTCTTAACTTAATGTCTGCTCTCCACTTTCAGAATAACACGACCCCGCAACTCACCGCCAACTCCTCTTAACTCAATGTCTGTTCTCCGCTTTCAGAATAACGCCCCTGCCTTGCCAATCTGGTCTTTTTATAGCCTCTTCTCCTCATATGCAAATTACCGCTTCTTGCATATAAGGAGTCCACAAACTCACATTCCTCTTTTTTTCTTTTCCCGACGATCAGATGCGATGTGAGTAATCTATTCCATTACTTTTTATACCACATTTGTTCAAAAAACTCTTAAGAAACAATTGCCTACCGAAGAATGTAAAAAAAAAAAAAAATGTACAGTTGACACAATTCCCAAGCATTTCGGGTCCACGTTAGGGCCCTATCTATGGATCAAATAGATCTGTTTAAAAATTATTATTATGTATTCTAGAAAACCTGCTGGAAGTGATGGACTATAGAGATGAATGGCGAGAGAGAGTCAGGGAAATCTGTGCTAGCAGCACATGATGATGATGATTATATATTACTTGACAAATCTTAAATTTTTTTCCCTATAAGGTTAACTATTTTATATATTTGGTTTTAAAAATTCCTTTTGAAATTTTTTTTTTTTTTAACAAGTTCTTTTGGGTTATTCTAATGTGTAGTTTTGTTAATAGCTTTTTAAAATCATTCTTGGCTTTCTTTTCAAATAGATCATGTTAGCCTTTTGTAAATCAAACTTAACTTTTAAAAAGTGAACTAAATTTTTCTCGAAAATAAGATAAATGTCCTTGGGTGAGGCAGAAGTGAGCTCCAGATGCATTTGTCAAAATTGTAAAGGTGACAAATTACAGTTTCCATGGCTTGAAGCCTGACCTCAGAATCCAGTTTTAGGACTGCCTGACCTTGCCTTTCTTGTAAATCTAACTAAATTTCTTGAATCATCTGGTTACTGTACTGTGATCAACTGTACCTTCACCTTTTACACAAGAAACGTTTTTGATTACTTCAATAGTATTATGATCCTGTTCAAACTCATAAAGACTAAATTCCCCATTCATCTGTGCTGCTTTCAGATCACATATGGAGTGAAGCAATGCACAACATGTCAGTGCACCACCTACCACAATACTACCAACAACAGCTTGAACTGCTTCAGTTATGCAGTATAAAGTATAAGTCGGTGACCATAGTTGAGGGTGACCCGAAGGCTCCCTTTTCAATAGCTACTACACTGAGGTGTAGGGGAGGGCACTACTCTATTCTCTGGATTGCTCCACTTTACCCTTGTTATGTACCTTATAATACTGAGTGTTAAGCAAGGAAGTATCAAGTACCATTAAGTCTTTGGTATGACGTGACTTGGGACTGAAACCTGGTCTCCCTGGCCATTGGCAATATCACAACCTAACATGTACTAGCAAAATATTGCAAAACATTTGATTCAGCCTAGTATTATAGAAAAAGCCATGTATAAATACTACGAAAATATTGCAAAACTTTTGACTCAGCCTAGTATTATAGAAAAAGTCATATGTACATACTATGAAAATATTGCAAAACTTTTGACTCAGCCTAGTGTAACAATATTCGTCTGTGGCGGTACATGAGGGGTTAACCAAAAAGTTGAGTAGCCAAATATAATTGACAAGAAGTGTAAAAATTAAAATGTCTGGGAAAAAGAATTGAAAATTCTGAAAAAGAATTTTTGACAATAGTCAAAACTGAAAATGGAAAGATGTTGACAGGTAATGGGGGGGTGACCAAGTCAGTTACAAGTAAAATCGCAAAATAGAGGAAGAAAGAAAAATTATGTTGTTTTAGTATATCATGAACGGTTCCCAAGCCTGAAGGAAAAAAAAAAAATGAAAATTAGAAATTTGACAATCAAGGAAGATAACCCGTGACCTGTGTCTCTCACCTGATTGCAGTGACAGGAAAAAAAGGTGTTGAAAGGTGAACAAGGGAATCTTTGTTGATGGTGTGAAGGCTGTCTGGCACGATGATGTCATAAGCAGTAAAATGAGAGAAACTATGTTGGTAGGAGGAAAGCTATCCTCCCGTAGTCCTCACTATGAGGGTAGTGAGAGGGACGACTCTGTGGAAGTAGTGAAAAGAGGGTTGGACTCTTTCTGATGACGTTATAGAGATCACCCCTGCCTCAGTCAGAACCTACCCCAGAATATTGGCAATTATTATATAATCAGGCTGATTTTAGAACTCGGCAGTTGGTGGCAGGAGAGAGGCGAAGCAGTTGGTACCAGACGAAGTAGACAAAGCCAACGAAGAACAGGCAGGGACCAACAGATTGGAATTGTGCTTCATGCTGCCAACTCAGATATCGCCAGTCTACCGCTGGAATACACTGTCGTTAAGAAAACTTAGACCTTTGTAAGTTGGTGGCAGAGGGCGAAGCAGTTCGGTCCCAGACGAAGCCGACGAAGACCAGGCAGGGACCCACAGATTGGAATTGTGCTTCGCGCTGCCAACTCATATATCACCAGTCCGCCGCTGGAATAACTGTCGTTAAGAAAACTTAACCCTCGTCAAACCGCCACCTTAGACCATTATACGTCACACCCGCAGATTTTTGTCGCCATCTGTAACCTTGAAGTTTTAAAAACCCTTTTCTTATCTACTGCAGAAATCGGAGTTGTTATTATTATTATTTTTTTTTGAGTTCTGCAATACATGTACCCCTTTGGAGTCCAGTCTTCAGCTGCCAGTGAACCCTCTTCCTTTCAGACAGGGCTATCGGCCTTACTTTTAAAGAATCACAATGTGGGGCATGGCTGTGCATGGTCACTTTCCCTGGAAGGAACTTTTGATCTGTTTTTTCACGCGTTGTAGCAGAGAGATTGGAGGGAGGCGGACACAGTTGTGGCAAAGAGTTACCATAATTGGTATAATCAGCGCTGTGATCGAGGACTGGGGGTAAGAGTGTGGTATATAGTATTATAGAAAAAGTCATGTGTACATACTATGAAAATATTGCAAAACTTTTGACTCAGCCTAGTATTATAGAAAAAGTCATGTGTACATACTATAATAATATTGCAAAACTTTTGACTCAATCTAGTATTATAGAAAAAGTCATGTGTGCATTCTACCAAAATATTGCAAAACTTTTGACTCACCTTGGTATTCTCCTCCAGAAGTGAGCTACTACCTTCAAAAAGCCAAATCTTCAATTTTTTTTCTTTCCAGATTTGATTTGATTTATTGTGTATCAACCCTTTTCGGATCATTTAACACCAAATTAAGTCATTTTAATAAAAGTTTTTATGTTTCAAGTTCTTCCTATTTTCAAATATCTATTCATGGTGTACATTTCTATGCGGATCATTTTATTCAGTTATTTTCAGATACTGATTTGTTTTTATATTCTTTGGTATCATTTACATTTTTAATGGTCAGGTTTTTATATATTTCCATATAGGACAACTGCTTTTAGGAAGGACATTATAGCATCCACTTTAGTTTTTTTTTAAATAGTTCTTTTATACAGCTTGCAATGTAACATGTTTTTCTTGTTGGGGCCAGATCAATGGATTTAATGAAAACATGTTTTATTGTGTGTGGAACCTGGTATGCATGAGACATTTCTTTCAAGTTTTATTTTTTTCATTTTATTTTATTAATTTTTTTTTTTTTTTTTTTTTTTTTTTCATTTTGAGGTTATGTCATTGATTTGAAGATCATCACTACTATTATGAAGTTATTTGTCTCTGCCTCCCACCAAACAGGACTCTACACAAGGTCAATGACTCCAAGGTCAACTTAAAGTGGGGATGAGGGGAAGGGAAAGTCGGGCAGGAGCCAAGGCTTGAGCTCTGCTGGTCATCCATCAACTTAGTGCAATGTGGGCCTGATGAGCCTAGCTGGACATGGACCCAAATCTGGGTCCAGGCACATATGCCTGATTATAGCTTAAACTGGACCATGGGGTCGAGTGCTATACAAAGCACTCGACCCCGTGGTCCAGTTTAAGCTATAATCAGGCATATGTGCCTGGACACAAAGGTGTCAGTGATGCAGCTCGCCCACCCAAAGGTGACCTAGCGAAGCCAGAGGCATTTTAGCCTCGATTCTGCCATCACTGCTATTATGAATGTTTGCTAATCACCTTAGAGTTCAGTTTAAGATGTACATGTTTCTTTGTTTAATGGCATATCAACCTTCATGGGTTATTTAATGTCAAAGCCATCCTCATAGAAAAATGGGGGTGTCCTTGTGGTGTAATAATTAAAGCACCGAACTGCAGAATCGTTGTATGCAAGTTCAAACTCCAGTTGCACTATTACATTCACTTTTTGACAAATACCCTTGAGAAAGGTATGAACCCCCTTATCCTCTCAGCTATACGTTAAATGGTACCACTACTGTTTTCTAGAAGGATGGATTTGGCATTAAATAACCCAAGAAGATTGATATGCCATTAAACAAACACACAAACAAAGAAACATCATAGAAAAACAATTGTACTATTTAACCTACAGCTGAGGGGAATAGGGAAGTTCATGCCTTTCCTAAGAGTATTAGTCTGAAAGTAAACATCATTACACTATTGGAGTTCAAACTTATTAACTACAATGTCACAGTCCAGCATGTTAGCCACGAGGATTAAGATGTACAGTTCATCATCATCAAGTCACATTGACTGCATGGATTTCCCTGACTCTCTCTCTCCATCCATCCCTATCATCCGTCACTCTCAGCTGGTCTTCCAAACTATATCCTGTATCCGCATAGAATTGATGTAGATAAGTTTTTGCTGGTCAACCAACACTGGCGTATCCATATATAAGGGTCCATTGAAGAACGTCACTTATTATGAGTTTGTCTTTCCTTCTCCAGCAGTGTCCCATATGTCTGGTTCATCTTACTTGGATGGTTTATGAGATGGGAGCTAAGTGGCCATACAGCTATTGTTTCATGGGGTTTTGCTTCCAGGATGTATCATGGGGACACAAACTAAACACATAGAGAAAAGGCTATATGGGCACGACACAAGATGTATAGTTGATAGATCAAAATAACTTGTTGGCAGTAAGAATTAAAAAAAAAATGTTGTTGCTATTTGAGATATACTTGTTTATATTTTGTTAGATTTTTTTTTTTCTTAAAATGGAACTATTTTGCTTGTCTATGTGCTGTTTATTTCTGATGTTTTGGCTGTATATTCTCTGATTATCTTTAGTTGAAGTTGGATTCAGTTTAACAATTTTCAAACACAAAAAAAAAAGCTTTATTTGAATCCTAATAGACATTGGAGACCAGCTACTAACAGTTGATGGTTTAGTTTGGTTTCTTTGTTTAATGGCATATCAACCTTTGTAGGTTATTTAATATAAAAGACAAATGGACTTACCCCCGGAAAAATGTGCTCATATGTGCCTAGCATGCAAAAAACGAAAATGGCCACTCTAAAGTGTTTTAAGAACTCAAGCTCTCGGATTCTCAAGAGACCGACGAGACATGTACAAAGGTGTAAGCCTATAAAAAAGACAGACAGCCACAGTGTTCGATGTGAACTCAAGCGTTATGGTTGGCGAGAGACGATATATCCAGCTGATTGGAAGAGACAATTCAGGAGACATTTCTAAGCTAGAGACGTTTGTGCTGGACGGTGATACGCGAAAAGTATCCTGGATCAAGCTTTCTGACTGATAAGTGACCCCTGATTACTACATTTAATGCCAAAGCTATTCTCCTAGAAGAACAGTAGTGGTACTATTTAACCCATAGCTGGGAGGAAAGGGGGTTCATACCTTTCCCAATGGTATTTGCCCAAAAGTGAATGTAACAGTGCGACTAGACTACGAACTTGGTTACTATGATTCCACAATCCATCGCTTTAACCATTACACCACGAGGACACCCCCACTAACAGTTGAAGAAATTTTGGAAGCTATTGAAATGTTACTGGAGTGGTTCATTGTACTGTTACTAGGGTGGGTCATTGAAATAATAATTCACATTGTAACATACAATGAAAAGGATTTATTTTTACAAGATGTACAAGGGCCTGTTATCAGAAGTATATTGCTACTTAATCTTGCTAGGAAGACAGGCCCACTGGCCATACTCATATCTAAAAAGAATAGTCCATTCTACACAGAGGAATGTCATCTCTTCTCTACAACAGAGGCATGCATAGCATAACGGTTATCATCATAGGAAATGGTACTGGCAACCAGAGTTCAAACCTGGACAAGGCTGTTTGTGCTTCACTTCACACTAATGCTCTTGGGAAAGGCATGAACCTCTCTGTTCTCCTCCCAGCTATGGGTAAATAGTAGGGCAGACTGATTTTTAGCCTTGGTTAGGCAACTATTTGAAGCAAAGGAAAACTGAATTCAAACCAGCTGTACTCCTGATGTAAAAAAAAAAAAACAATTTTTTTTCTAAAGGCTCGCTTCCTTCTTGTCACAAGCAGAAATATCAGCACATCTGTAGAGTCTGTCTTTCTCTTTCACTGGCAAGTCCATTTGGTCATCCAATAAAAAAACAAAACAAGCCTGACCATAAGTCTCTCTACACTTGCAAGCTCAGTTGGTAATCTTCGTAACAAAACTAAGTCCAACTGTAAGTCACTCCTCATTCTCTTTTCGTCGCAACAAGAGAACTGCTAGCTATGCCGACGCTGCTGTTTTTATCTCTGTCCAGACTGGCCAAAAATTGCATGAGAACATCTCTACATTCTACAAATCCCACCCTCACCCTCAGGAATGTTTCCCTACTTCACATACGAAACACGTTCTCGCCCGTTTTGGATTCTGCAGTAAGTCATTCTTTTCATTACAACTCCATTTATCAAATTGACCTCGTGTCACATTCTGATCATAGTGGAGGGGTTAGGTAAATAGATACTAGTTGAATAAATCCAACACCTTCTGAATGAAGCTGGTAGATACATGGCCAAATCATCATAAAAAACTAAAAAGAAACATTGACGAGGGGATATAGTCCACTTACAAGGAAATAAAAATGTCTGAGATGCTTGTTAATCTTATTTACCAACCACTCCGCTCAGGCAGGATATGACACAAGGTCAATTTTTTAAGCAGAGTTTAACAGGTTTGAATTCAGAGTTTTCCTTCTCCTAGACTAGTTGCCTCACCAAGGCTGAAGAACCTAGTCTGTCCTACTATTTACCCATAGCTGGAGGGAGAATAACTGGATTCATACCTTTCCCGAGGGTATTAGTACTATGTGAAAATGCAATCAGTCTTGTCCAGGATTTGAACTCGTGTCGCCGTGTCCATTTCCTACGACGATAACCATTACACCCTGGGCAATGACAGGATTTGAACTTGTGTTGCCGTGTCCATTTCCTACGACGATAACCATTACACCCCGGGCACATCCTGAGATGCTTGTTAATAGTTTGTTAAATCTTATTTATCAGGTACAATTACTGGCTATGCTGGACCACCCAAATATTATAAGTTATTACGACAGCTTTGAAGAAGATGGTATCCTCATGATTGAAATGGAATATGCTGATGGTGGGTAAGTATTTCACCTTTTTCTATCTCACAGCTAAAAATATATTTTTTCTTCAAACCACGGCGCGATATGCATCAAGTTGGATTTGGTCAAAAGCAAGAAAGTTTTCAGCACGAAGGTAATACACGCGGAACCACCTTTTCCGTGTGATTACGTAAGAAACGGTTACTGTAAACGCATAATAACATCAACCGCTGAAAGTAAACGCGTTTTTTTTTAATCACAAACTGCACTCAGAAAATGAAGATTAACATCCAATATAGTCTCTCCATTTAATTGATCTGACGTATATATATATATAAATATATATATATGATTCTCTTAATACCCTGTCCGGTGGCAAAAGCTGCTTGGTAGCGCCAGGGGTGGCAGTACCGCCTTGAGCTACCGAAACTGTGTTATCACCCCTGGATGGCAGCTGATGAGGACATGGTATCGCATGTGCTTTCACACGTTGTATGATGAAAAAAAAAATATATATATATATATATATATTTTAGTTAAAAAAATTGATAGGTCCACTCCCATCCAAGCAATACCTGCCTTCGTCATCGAAAATATGTATGTTGTGTGAATGTGTTCCACGTATTGCTAAAATGAAAAAAATTCATGAATAAAGAAGCTAACACATGTACCGGTTTTATTTTATATTTCCTGGAAGAAAGTTCCTGCGGTATTTACCATTCGGTTCCTTAGTGTGAAGAGTTAGGGTAATTTAGGTACAAGTACCTGACCAAGTCGATGTGTCACTGGTTTGGTGTACTGGTATGTTACTTTGATATCTCCGGGTTCTAGAAGCAGCTTAGAGAAAAGTGTTCTTGCTTGTGTGAGGCTAGCAGTAAAAAGAAAGAAGAGAAAAACAAAATTTAAGTAAGAACTTGGTCCTTGATTGGAAATTTGCAACGCAGGAGTCAGGTGACCAAGATCCTTTGCATGATGGGGGAAAAATGTAAATTTTTATTTTTTTTATTTTTATTTACTTATTTTATTTAAAATATTTATTGAATTTTATTCTATTTTTTAAATTTTGTTCCTTATTCGTTTCGAAAAAAAATTTTTTTTTTATACCACCAAAGAAGTAAGTATCCAGTTCATTGCTTAATGGTGCCGGCTATCCGTGCAAGGCTTTGTTTGTTTGTTTGTTTTATGGCATATCAACCCTTGTAGGTTATTTAATGCCAAATCTACTTTTATACAAATAAACAGTTCTATTTCAAACAATTCAGTTTAGCATAGGTACAGAGTTTAATTGTCAAAAACATTTCTATTTAAAGCTATTCAGTTTAGTCAAACAGTTCTAATACAAACAATTTAGTTAAGTATAAGTACATTTTTTTGTTTACACACAGTTAAATGTCAAAAACAGTTCTATTTTCAACAATTCAGTTTAGTATAAGTACACAGTTTACATGTCAAAACGGTTCTATTTCAAACAATTCAGTTTAGCATGAATGCAATTTAGTTCTATTTGACCCATAGATTAGGCCATCTCAGGGGCTATCACTCTGAGCCCAAGTGGCCCTGGGAGTGATGGCAATGAAGGGGTACTCTGCATTCCCCAAAGCTTCAGCATCACTGGAACCTCACCATCTGATGGTTTAATGTCATATCCAAGATACTCGTTGGGAGGGGGGGATTCTTACCCCTCTACAGAGATGCAGTCAGTGTATTCTACAGCCGCAGCCAACTGTGCAACCCTGTGAGGCTTGGATTGTTTTTGTAGCTTTCTTGGGGATTCCCTCATTTAAATGGCTTGTGTCATATCTTGCCATCATAAACAGGATAAACTCCTACTTTTTGTGTCACATTACTTCTTTGAAGAAGACCGGCTCATTGACCTATAGGGTAGAGTCTTCGCCAATGGTCCGGGAGACCTGGGTTCAATCCCAGGTCGCATCATACCAAAGACTTTAAAAATAGTACTTGATACCTCTTTGCTTAACACTCAGCTATATAAAGTACGTATCAAGGGTAAAGTGGAACAATCTAGGGAAAGGAGTAGTGCCCTCTCCTACACCTCAGTGTAGTAGCTATTGAAAAGGGAGCCTTGTGGTCGCCCACTTTACTTACTTACTACTTTGAAAGTATATATGAGTTGTGTACAAGGAGACTGTAAACTTCTTCAAATAATAATTTAAAAGTTTGCCCAGTTGGCTGGGGCTGTAGAATAAACCGACTGCTTCTCTGTAGAGAGGTAAGACCCCCCCCAATGGGTGTCCTGATATATGACACTAAACAGTCTGATGGTGAAGTTTCGGCTGTGCTGGAACTTTGGGGAATGCGGAGTACCCCTTCATTGCCATTGCTCCCAGGTTCACTCTGGTCCGGAGTGGTAGCACCTGATAGGGCCCTATCTATGGGTTAAATAGAACTAACAGCATACTTATGCTAAAATGAATTGTTTGAGTAAACTGAATAGCTTGAAATAGAAATGTTTTTGACAAACCATACTTACATTTAAACTGCGTGCTTATGCTTAACTGAATTATTTGAAATAGAACTGTTTTTCAACATTGAAACTGTATTTACACTTAACTGAATTGTTACATATAACTGCTTGAATAGTTTGAAATAGAACTGTTTTTGACAATTAAAATGTGTACTTATGCTAAATTGAATTGTTTTAAATAGAACAGATTATTTACATAAAAATGGATTTGGCGTTAAATAACCTACAAAGGTTGATATGCCATAAAACCCAACAAACCAAACAAACCAAATTTAAAAGCACCCAAAATAAAACGTGATGTCCTTGGGTGGTATAGTGGGTATATTCGTTTAAATAAAACCCACATTTAGTCCATTTGTAAAGATTTTTTTTTGACTCTTCTCTCTTCACATCACACTTCCTTCTGTAAATTTCACATAGTTTGGACTTTTCTGCCAGTAAAATATTGATGACAGACCTCTGTTCAAATCTGGATCACTCTGTTGGATTTGTCACCATTTTAAATAATTTGCTTAAATTTCTTACTGATTGCCAAAACCTTTTATTCATTGCCAGAACCCTTGCTCAGTTTCTTGCCAATCGTGACAAAGCCCTTGAAGAACGTGACATCTTACTGATATTTCAACATATTGTGTCTGCTATCAGGTACACTCATGAAGTCAAGATTCTACACAGGTAAAACTTTCCAAACCAGTATTACTCGTTTGATATTTCTTTCTGCTCAAATACTCTTTCTTAGGTATGCAAGCACTTAATATACACAGTTAAAGCAATAAGCTCAAGTTGGATAATATACATATGTATGTATCTGTGTGTATTTGTGTATATATATATATATATATATATATATATATATATATATATATATAGGTTTGATTAAATAAAATTGAATCCTCGTTATTTTGAAGTTTTTTTCTTTTTTCTTTCAAGAGTCCTTATGTTTTGTCTTTTTTATGTTACGATCTTGAAATTTGTTAATGGTTTCTTCAAAGGAGCTCTTTGTGGTGTACCACTTACTTTTAGTTCTTATCAGAACCATTGTATGTTTATTTCTTAATTAAAGCTGTTTAATATTTAAAGTAAATTATTATTTTATTTTTGTTTTTATCACTAAAGTGATGCTTGTTTTTATTACCAAGGTGATGCTAAGCAGTTGTGGCAGTTAATTTTTAAATATTTCTATTACATGAAATAGAATAATATTTGTTCTATCTTTTGTAACGTGGATTGTTCTATCTATTTTAAACCATTTTTAAAATATTATCTCTAGTTTTGAATTTAATTCTGTTAATTGTGGGTTGTCTAAATTTTATATATAAAGCTTCTAAGGTTTTTTTATTTTTTGATATTATTGTCTGTATGAAGTATTTTTGTATTATTAACTAAAATATTTCTATATGTTGCATTAAGACAATTATGTTTTTTACTTGTTGACATATGGAGCTAGAATCTGAAAGGTGTAGGGCGAGCCTCCTTGATAATTTTGTTGTGCTATGATCAGGGTTTTTCATTGTCGGAGATGCATTCTCCCAATGGACATTTAAATTGATAAATAACATTGTTTATTTTTCCATGACCTTTGTGGGAGGGAAAGAATTATCATTAACAACTAATATATATATATATATGTAATGAAATAATAAAAGTGCCTATATATGTAATGTGTGTGTGTGTGTGTATATGTGTGTGTGTATATATATATATATATATATATATATATATAAGGACTTAGTATATGATAATGTATTCTGATAATGTGTGTACATATAGTATGCTAATAGATTTAGTGTGTGTGTATATATATATATATATATATATATATCAATTGATTCTATAGATATACATAAATGGAATTATCCAAAATGCTCAATGTAAAGTTTATAATCTATGTAAGTAAAGTTGGCGACTGTAGTTGAGGGCGACCTGAAGGCTCCCTTTTAGATAGCTACTACGCAGAGGTGTAGGGAAGGGTACTACTCCTTTCCCTGGATTGCTCCACTTTACCCTTGATACATACCTTTTAATGCTGAGTGTTAAGCAAAGAGGTATCAAGTAAAGTCTTTGTGTTGTATATTGACCTTCAACCTGGCCAAACATGCCATTACAAAGTGATGCACCGGAAGGAAGTGACACATTCCGATGGCAGTTATAGGAAGAAATCGCATAGGCGGGCTTGGATGACAATATGGGACAAGGTAAAATCCCATGGTACAGTCATAGACTGATACACCAGAAGAGAGTGACCTGTGAACTGCATGACAGTTTTTTCTGCTTGATGATGATCAAACATGCCATTCCAAAGATATTGAGTGGGCGATTGAACTATTATATAACTCGGTGAAGACAGGAAGTCAGTGAGTTTGTCAACCAGACCCGTTGGTGACAAGATGTGGTAGAGAAAGCCAGCACTCAGCAGAAAGCTGGGCCCCCGGGCCTCCGGTTGAGCATCAGGAGAACGAGAAAGACACAATGCTGATGGCCATAAGAGTGGGGGTCAATATATTGCAGTTCTGTTCGGTCTCCAACTCCCTCTCACACACACAACCCTTTCAAATAAAGTGAGAGGTATATTTTTTTAAAGAAGTCTTCGCTCGTCTTTTATTATTGCGTCAATATGTATTCTGCATGTATATGTGTATATATGCATATTTATTATATGAGTATACAACATTTGGTATGACCTGACCTGGGATTGAACCCCGGTCTCCTGAAAAAAAATAATATATGTAGATTTTTCTAAATAATCTTATGCAGAGTAAAATATCGATGAGAAACAAGAAAAGCAATTTTCTTGTTTCTCATCAATATAGTGTGTGTGTGTGTGTGGGGGGGATTTTGATGATACATTAACATTTCTCTGTGATTTTATGTTGTATCCATGTGTCCATATATATATATATATATATATATATACACATGTAATGTATAATTATGATAAAGTGCTAGTATGTATAATGTATGTATGTGTGTATATATATATATATATATATATATATATATATATATATATATATATATATATAGAAGGACTTTGGATATAAAATGGATTCTTATAATGTGTGTATATATATATATACAGTATACTAACAGATTTAATGTGTGAGTGTGTGTGTGCATATATATATATATATATATATTTTGATGATATATTAACATTTCTTTGAGATTTTATATATTCTATTCGTATGTATAATTATGATAAAGTCCAAGTATGTGTAATGTATAACGTATATATATATATATATATATATATATATATAGAAGGACTTTGGCTATAAAAATGTATTCTCATAATGTGTGTGTATATATAGTACACTAATAGATTTAATGTGTGAGAGTGTATGTATATATATATATATATATATATATATATATAGCAAAATTTCTTTTTATTACCTAATAGGTTTAGCTAATTTGCATATTTGAATTTTTTTTTAAATAGAAATTGTATCAAAAAAGTAAAGAAAATGGGTTATTTAAAAAAAAAAAAAAGATTGAAAATGGATAACTATGAGGGTCATTCAAGAAATAAAGTGAAATATTGTCTTAAAGAGTTGGCAATATGTAGTACTGTTTACAGTTGCACCCTTTTCTAGGAAATCAATAGTGTTGTATCCTTCCGTGTCCCAGAATACTGTTACTGATTACTGTGCCTGAAACTTTTTCTTTACCAGAGAGTTAGTGTGTTTTCATACCATGGACAGTCTTTACAACTTAGTTTTCTTTAGCCCATTCATAAAAATTTTTTGGACTCAAACATGCTTCTCCTTTCACATCATACATTCTTCCATAAATTTCACATAGTTTGCACTTCTTGGCCAGTAAAAATTTGATGACAAACCTCTATTCAAGCCTGGAACGCTCTGTTTGATTTGCCACAATTTTGAATAGCCTCAAAACAAATATTTTTGTGAGATTAAACTAATTTTTGCTGTAAATCAATTTGAAACAATTCAGTTTACATTTATGAAAAAAAAATTCATTTAAATAAATTTTTACTTTTTTCAAAAAATTCCCTAAAAAAAATAAAAATTTGAATTAAAACTTAGCAGCTTTTTCAAAAATTATTAACTAAAAAATTGTTTTGTAACTGAGCATTAATTGTAAAAAATAAAAATTTATTGGAAACCAAAAAAAAAAAAAAAAATCTAGAAAATGTTTTAAACTTTTCACCACTATAGAGTTACTTATTTTTAAATATTATTTTATATAAAAACTCAAAAATGAATTTGAAAAATTCCTGAAAGAAAAGAAAATTTTTTATTTGAATTAATAGGCAAAATCTTTCAACTACAAATAAGGAGACATTTTTAATTCTTAGCTTACTCCTTTCCCTTTTGATCTCATTCACTGGTGTTGCTAAACTCCTTTTCGTCTAATCTGGTCATGGACCAGGTACTTCTGCTAATGTGTGTGTGTGTGTGTGTGTGTGTATTTATATATATCTTACAGTACATACAAAATTTTAAAATAGCATTAAGTAGAGATACATTGTTAGTTCTAAAAAAACAAAACTGTTCTATTTCAAACAATTCAGTTTAGCATTGGTAAACAGTTTAATTCCTTTTGACCCATTGATAGGACCCTATCAGGGGCTACCACTTCGAACCAAAGTGGACCTAGGAGCAATAGCAATGAAGGAGTACTCTACATTCCCTAAAGCTCCAGTATTACTGGAATCTTACCATCAGATTGTTTAGTGTCATATCAGGACACTCGTTGGGTGGGGGTGGGGGGTCTTACCCCTCTCCAGAGATACAGTCAGTGTTTTCTGCAGCCCCAGCCGACTGGGCAAGCTAAGGAAGGAGTCATTAGGATTAATAGACGTATTTTGAATCACCTTGGCAAAGGTAAATTAGTCATAAATACAATGCTTGGGGTATAGTTTTAGTACTGGTTCCAGTGTGCCTGCTGACAATTCAGCCAGACAGTGCTGGCCTGAGCCAACCATAGATAGAATAGTTCAAAGAGAAACATTGGGCTTATAGATTTTAAGACTATATAGCTGTGGTCTTTGGGATCCAATGGGGCATATATTTTGATAGATATTTTTAGGGATTAGATGGTCTTTATAAAGACCATTTTTTCCCCTCTGTTTTTTTTTTTTTTTTTTTTTTTTTTTTCCTGTTTCTTGAGTCATCAACTACTTTGATTTATTTATTGTTATTGCTTGCTGTCATGGAGTTCTCGCACAAGACATGAGTGAAAAGAAAAAGGTTTTTTTTTTTCTTTTATAGAACTGATGATGTATGCTTTACTGAAAACTATATATATATATATATAATCAAAATGGTACTTATAATTCAAATTTGTTCAATAATTATCAATGTATACATGTGTTGGGTAACTAAATATAATGGTCTCCCTTTTTAGGAGTTTTTGGCAGAGCTTCTGAGAATCACATGACTGTTGGTCATGGGATATTTCAAGAAGCTAGTTCTACTCCTTTTTGGTAGCAGACACTTGTCTTTCGTCTCTGCTTTTTTGTGCAGCATGTGCATGCAAATTATCCTATGTGAACCCTTTTCCCTATGCCAGAAAAATGTAAGTTTTTAACCTCTGCTGTCAGCACTGCTGGTTCTGTAGAACAGCTTATGTACATTTTTTACACTTTGGGACTATATGTCATGTTTCTTAATTATGTGTATTTGTCTGAGCTTGACTGGAAGGCACCCAGCAAGAGCTTGTGGTTGCTCAATATGTTGTATCGCCATGACCAACCATACAAACACATATGCATGCGAATCATAACGACACAATAATAAAGACAACACAGTCTTTTTGAAAAATATACCTCTCACTTTATTTGAAAGGGTTGTGTGTGAGAGGGAGTTGGAGACCGAACAGAACTGCAACATATTGACCCCCACTCTTATGGCCATCAGCATTTCTTTCCCGTTCTCCTGGGCTGCTCAACTGGGGGCCTGGGGGCCCAGCCTCTCTGGGTGTTGGTTTTCTCTACTGCCTCTATCACCAACTGGTCTGGTCTCCAAAACTCATTTGATCTGCAACTGCTCAATCGGGGGCCCCGAGGGCTCCCTCTGCTGGGTACCTGCTTTCTCTACCACATCTTGTCTCCAAACTGGTCTGGTCTCCAAGCTAACTGACTTCCTGTCTTCACCGAGTTATATAATAGTTCAACGCCTACCTTCTTCTTGTGGGCATCACAATTTTGCACTCATTCAACCTGTCCCCGGTCAAGGCTATAATATCCTGAATATTCCTCGACAGAATGCACCTGTTATTTACATAGGTGCATTTCCTATTTTGACAGCCTGGCCGGGTCGTAGGTCAATATACAACAAATATATAGAAAGTCTGCCCCTCCAATAAATGGAATTTCTATCAGTACAGCCAATTTATTAATATTTGAGGAAAATTTTTGAATTTTTATCTAATATATTGGGACTTTTCATCTATGGAAAAATTTTTTTGCAGAGACCTGAAAACAGCAAATATCTTCCTGACAAAAGAAGGGGTTGCCAAAGTTGGTGATTTTGGAATTGCCAAACTTTTGAGTACATCACACAAAGGGGCAAGTACTGTCTTGGGTACTCCTTATTATATCAGTCCAGAAATGGTGAGTAGTAGTTACATTTTAAATTTATTACAGTAAAACCCTCTTGTTAGACTATTATAAATACAACTTGATAAGAAATTAAAAAAAAAAAAATTTTATGCTTTTCGATAACACAAAAAAGTTTTATTATTGGATTATTTTGATTAGTATCTTCATCTTTATTGCGTAAGATAAATGCTTTTCATCGTTAGGCCACAAATTTGATGATACATCTTAAATCTAGTCATACTTTTACGCCCTATCTGTATAAAAGAATTTAGATGAAAAAAAAAAAAATGTTCAGCATGATTGCTGATCTCCCCACAAAAATTATATTTCAGTTGTAAATTATACTGGAAATTATTTCATTTTCTAAGTTAGGGTATTTTAAAAGTATTGCTCAAATATAATCAAATATTTCATCACAAGTTGAACATGAGGACATCATCCTAACGTCTTTAGCATTGTATGAAATGAGTTACGTGCAAAACCCTTGGATATCATAGATTATGATGTAGGACCTTCAGTCTTTCATTACTGCTAGTGGAGCCACATATCTGTGAGGGGAAATCTGCCAAGACATTTTGTTTGTTGAGCCTGTATGAATATTATCATGCTATATGTTGTTTTCTGCAGGGTTTTCATTACACACAAACAATGAGAATTTTAGTTGCAAAGTCAGTACATTTTAGTCACAAAGTCAGTACATTTTTCCTGAGAAGATATAAAAAATAATTGGAAGTTAAATTTATTCTAATATTAGGGTGTTCAGAAAGTCATTACGTTTTCCTCGAGCAGATATAATAAAAAAGGTTTGTTAGATTTATTCAAATCTTATCAGAAATATAATCACCTTTTATTTTTGACAACTGTTGCCTAATAAACCCAAGAAAAGATGAGACCTTTCAGTTGAGGGTTTCTTTCACATACTCCACACTCACCAGATTTAGCACCAGCAAATTTAAATTTGTTTCAGTCACAAGAACATTTTATGAGTGACAGGGGTGTTCAAAAACAAAGAACTTGAAAATAGTTGTAATTTAAATTTTTTTTTTTTTTTTGATAAATGTAATACACAAAAAAGAGTGAAGGGTATGCCTCCTTGACAACAAAAAAACCACGTGAAATCAACTTAGTAAACAGTCCTTCTTTCTACTTCAGCCTTTTTCTTCCGCTGTCCTGTCTTTTTTCACTCGACGCGTTCATTTTTTTTTCATTCTGCTGGAAGATTTATAGTTAAACATGAAGGCTATACTGTGTATGATGAGCCGAAAGTGTCATTCATTGAGGTAATCGGACCACTTTCATAAGGCCTCAAATATAGCACATGCTTTTTTTTTTAATTGATGGATATTTCTGTTCGCTAGGTGTCAGAGTGCAATAAAAGAATGGAACAGGTTGTTCATTCTGAGTGAAAGTTGCAACTATTGCATATTTAAAGATAACAGTAAAGGAAACAGCTGGACCAATTGTTGTATTGCCATGATGAAGTAGGAAACCACAACACTTGGTTATAAAAATACAACTCTCTTTATTCTTCTTGGAGTCAAAGCTTCTGTGATGTGAAAGAGACAGGCAGATGGAGAGAGACAAAGAAAGACTGCCATATTGACCCATAACTTCTTCTCTCCCCAGTGAGGCACCCAGTCAGTTACTGGCGCTCTCTGTGACTGACCGAGTCTCTTCTGGCCACAAACTGAGACTGACTGTATCTCACATGGGCACCTGCATATATCATTTCATAATCAAGTGTGACATTTGGGAATATTTTGATCTACACACTTTCTTTTTACATTTATTGGAAATGGCATCTCTGACAGGACACTATGTACATGGGTAATGCTTAAACCCGCAGATTAAACAATGCTGAGACAAAGCATGTGTGCACCTGTCCTGTAGTCAATTTTGATTTAATCTTTTATTTTCTTAAAGACACGATCTAATAGTAAAGTTGTTGGCAACCATAGTTGAGGGTGACCCAAAGGCTCCCTTTTTGATAGCTACTACACAAACATGTAGGGGAGGGCACTACTCCTTTCTCTGTATTGCCCTACTTTACCCTTGATTTGCACTTTATAATGCTGAGTGTTAAGGAGGCATCAAGTACCATTTTTTGAGTCTTAATCTGGGACTGAACCGCAGTCTCCCGGGCCATTGGCGAACACTGTAACCATAATGCTAATGGGCCTGTCTAATAGTAAAAGACTTATCATTTATAAAGGCATCCGTAATATAACTATCATAGGCCTCAGCAACCAATACAGCCTTAAAGTCACCGTCCTTTGCAAGGAGTTTAAGAACTTGTAAGTACTGATTTAAGGGACTCTCCTGGTTCCTCATGGTGGGTGGTTCACACATATCTGGACTATTGGCGAACACTCTAACCATTATGCCAATGGGCTGGGGTTCAATCCCAGATCAAGTTATACCAAAGACTCAAAAAATTCTACTTGATGCCTCCTTGCTTAACACTCTGCATTATAAGGTATGGATCAAGGGTAAGGGAAGCAATCCAGGGAAAGGCGTAGCACCTTCCCCTAGATCTCCGTCTAATTGCAATTGAAAAGGGAGCCTTTGGGTTACCTTACACTATGGTTGGCCAACTTACTTACATACAAATAATACCACCTTAAAAGAACAGTTCAATTCTGGATTGTAAGGGAAGTACTCTCTGAGAGTAATTTTTTCTTACAAAGTGATTTAACCTTTGTGGTTGTTATAAATTATATTTTATGTTTTATACTACATGTACGTCTTTGTGACCTCCTTAATATTTCTTCCTTATTACAGTGTGAGAGTAAACCTTACAATGAGAAGTCAGATATCTGGGCCTTGGGATGTATTCTGTATGAAATGGCTTGTCGTCAGAAGACATTTGAGGGTTCCAATTTGCCAGCACTTGTAAACAAAATCATGAAGGTAATATCTTTATTTTTGTTAAATAATGTTTTTTAAAAGTACTGTTACAAAACATTCCTCCTACTAACCTGCCTTTCGAAGCTCGGTGCTGACTCTAGCAGTAGCCAAATTTCATAACTAAAACTGGGCTGGAAATTACTTAGAGCAACGACAATAACGTAGAGACTAGAAAAATAAAGCTTGATAACGAGAAGGAAATAAACTTACTGTCTTTATTCAATCAGTGGTTAAATTCTATCCAACAATCTAAAGGCTGCTGGCAGTATGAAATAGAGAATAAAGCAAATTTAGGAACCACCTAGGCACACAAATAAGGGGTTCAAAAAAGTATAGAACAAACCCCAACAAAATTCAGCAATACACAACAAAACTTACTCAGGTCTGAAACTTGTGGGGGTTGTATGTTATTTGGTTATTTCAGTAGATGTGCGTCCGTACTTTACGGGTATTGCTCTCTAAATTATTTCCACCACAAATACAAAACAAAACTTTACAATCGCGTAAAAGAAATGGAATAGAACACAACAAACATTAAACAACAAACAATTTAATATGCATTTAACAGAATATGAAAACAAATAAAATACATGATGTGTAATTGGCCTTTTGGAAAATAAAGTTTGGCAAGAAGAAAATAAATTTGTTTAAAGATGTGTGTATGTTAACGGAGTCCGTAAATAAGTCGTTCTTACTTACATTAAGTTCATAGCGGGTTTTATGATTGTGGCGACAGCGTGTCGCGTTGATGAAAGAAAGTTTGTCGGGTTTTTCTTTTGAATGTAATTCGCGGCTATCTGAAGAGAGGTCATGAACTTTAATTGAGGAAGGAAAGGAATTTGCCGGACAAAGTATTCGGCTACTGCTTTACTGGCTTAGTGGCTTGTGGTTTAGTGTTAGTGTTCGTTAATGGCTCCCTAACTCTGTGTTATTTATACCATAATAGTGGATCAAAGAATCGTCCTAAAATTTTAGCGCGTAGACATTTATTGACCAATCAGATTTGTATTTTACTATTTTATTTTCGAGCCTAAATATTTTCTGTTAGTTCACTTCCGATCCTATTTTTCTAGAATGTTCTATTCTATGTTTTTAGCTGATTGGTTGAAAAATATAAAAATGTAACTTAAATGCTAATGCGGTTTTGATCCTAAATTTCTAGAATGTTCTTAAGTATGTTTTTATTGTTATTTTAAGACTAGAAAAAATGTGTATCCCATAAACTCTCATTTTGTATAGCCATCTCATGTGTCTCTCCTTACCAACTCACATCTTCGTACTGTCCCTAAAATGTATCTTTTTTTTCTGTAGTGATCCGACCACTTTCTTTTAGAAGGTTGTTGTCACTCAAATTGCTCTCACTCTTCCTCCAGCATAGTAGTTCTCACCAATATGATATAAAAGGAAAGGAAGAATTTGCATTTGTAACAGTACTTAATCAAATAAGTATATATAGTAGATTCTTATTATTACGATGTTTGTATATGTTATTTATTTGAAAAGAGCTCCTTTAAAAGTTTTGTTGTTCCATTTATGGGTCACTTATAAAAATTAATATGAAAATATATATGAACCAAATATCCATCAAAATGGAAGAATAATGTGAAAACCAGGTATTTATAACATTTCTCTTTTTCTGGGCTTCGTCAGATAATGATTTGGAAAAAATATTAAATATCAAGAAACAATATTGGGAAACATTAGAAATATTATAATATCTGCTACAAATATTACATAATAGGTAAGTGCTTCATAATATATAAGTGTTATGCAATGTATAAGTAAAACCTATTATTAATGTTAGCCTATTCGATTGGGGGGAGCTCTAGAATACACCAACTACATCTCTACAGAGAGGTAACCCCACCCTGCAAGAAATAATCTGGATATGACATTAAGCAATCTGACAGTGAAACTCCAGTAATGCCAGAGCTTTGGGGAATGTGGAGTACCCCTTCATATCCATCACTCCCACCCAAGTTCACTCTGATCTGGAGTGCCTAGAAAGGAGAGACCATTAATAGTTCTTGTATTTATTTTTATTTGCTGTGAATTGTTTTATGGAGAAGTTTTCAATTTATCCAAACGGGGTAGAGAAAACTTTGGCTTATTTTTCCTTGCATTGGATCTGTTTTATTTCTCCAGGGCCAGTTTGCTCCGGTAAAGGGTGACTACAGTCAAGAACTGAAGGATCTTATTACTTCCATGTTACAACAGAACCCTGATGAACGACCATCTGCCCATCACTTACTCTACAATGTATTGCCAAAGGTAAGTTATGATCATATTGTCTTGGGTATGTTATGATTACATTGCTCTGAGTAAATCATGATTGCCTCAAGCATCTTTTTGCTTTGAGTAAATTATGATTGCTTCAGATATGTTATAATCATATTGCCTCAGGTATGTTATGCGACCATATTGCCTCATGCATGTTAAGATATTATTGCTTCCAGTAAACTATGATTGTATTGCCTTATGATCATATTGCCATAGGTGAGTTCTGTATGTGTTGCTTTAGGTTAGTTAGAATTATATTATTATGAGTGAGTTATGATCTTATTGCTTTGGATAAATTATGCCTTCAATTTAGGGAATAAGTGTATTGCCTCTAGTAAGTTAGGATTGTATTGCCTTGAGTAAGTTATAATGAGAATTTATTTTTATTAATATATGTAAAAACATTTACTGAATATATAAAGTCTAAAAATAAATACATCCTTAGATTTATGCAATTTTATTTTTGGTTATATAGTTTCAATACTACAATTTTAATTAGCCCAATTATTTGGGGCTGTACAATATATTGACTGTATCTCTGCACCAGGAGTAAAACTCCCACCAAAGAATATCCTAGATATGACACTAAACAACCTGATAGTGAGGCTCCAGTCCTGGAGCTTTGGGGATTGTAGAGTACCCTTCAATTGCTGTTACTTCCAGGTCCACTCTCTCGGATTGGTAGTGCCTGTTAGAGCCACATCTATGGGTCAGATAGAAATATCTATGAATAGAGTTCACCAATGGTCCAGAAGACCGGGGTTCAATCCCAGACTGAGTCATATCAAAGGCTCAAAAAATGGTACTAAATACCTCCTTGCTTAGCATTATAAGGTACATATCAAGAGTAAAATGGAGCAATCCAAGGATTAGCGTCCTTCCCTACACCTCGGTGTAGTAGCTATAGAAAAGGGAGCGTTTGTGTTGCCCTCAACTATGCTTTATTCACTTTACTATACTTAAAACCATTTAACTATGTGCAAGCAAATCATTAATATTAAATAGTTATCAGTGCTAAATGGGAATACTTGAAATCTTTTAACTGCATGCAAACCAATGAGCTTTGACTCATTTAAGAATAATGTTACCTACTAATTATTTGGTTTCAAATCATATATATATATATATATATATATATATATATATATAAGTATTATTTGGTCCAGTTAAACCGGAGTTGGGAGTAATTCCATCAGGACAAGAAAACTATTCAAGAGTGAACCTTTAAATTTTCCTGGTAAAGAGCTCAATGTAAGTGACATTACAGAGCAATAATTTCATTTAGAAAAAACAAGAAACTGGTCACATTAGGATTATAAATTTATTTCCATCCTGTTAAGGGTTTTTGAAAAATTAAAAAACACGAAAAAAATTAACAGGGCTTCTTCAGGTCTTATGGATGAAATAAATCAGAATAGACACAAGAAAGAAGGGTGGGAGGGAATAGAAGAGGGGCGAAGAGTTATCTCCTCATTTAGCCCACTTCCGTTTTTTTATTTTATTGTCGGTTAAAATTATAGTAAATTAATTTAATAAAAAAATTTTTTTTTTCTTTTTTTGATTTTAATTATTTTTCAACTTAAAACTACAGATTTAATACTAAATTAGTCTGGGGTATGAACCCCCTTATCCCCCCAGCTATGGGTTAAATAGCACTACTACTGTTCTTCTAGGAGAATAGCTTTGGCATTAAATAACCTACAAAGGTTGATATGCCATGAAACAAAGAAACCGAAACCGAACTAAATAAGAAAAATAACTTTGTTTAATAACTTTACGTAATGATGCAGTAAAAATTATATGAAATTAATTTCAGGATTTGATGAAATTTAACTGTTTTTTTAAAATCAAATTTATTTAGAACCTATTTATCAGTTACACTTTTAATGATTAGTACATATATATGATATGGTTTTTTCGCATTTTCTATCTAACATTTTATTTTATTTTTATTCATTCACATTAATTCTCAATTTGATTTAATGGTTATATAGTTTCAATACTACAATTTATATATATATATATATATATATATATATATATATATATATATATAACAAGATTTGGCATTAAATAACCCACAAAGTTTGATATGCCATAAAAACACAACCAACCAACCATCAGTTTTTATTTTTACTTAAAATTATCCTTTTTCTAAAAAAGAATTTTTATGCATCCAAAGTTTTGCTAAAACAATAAGAAAAATATTGTTGAGCTCATAAATCTCTCTCTCCAAATCACTTGTGATGATTTTCGTGTAACTAGAGTTATTTCCCTTACATTATTAATTTAGTATTAATAGAGTTATTTCCCTTGCCATATTAACCAAGATCTATCAGTAAAACAAACATAGCAATTTATGATAATTATGATGCCATGAAAACGTATATATTTACTGTGAATGAAATACAAAATCTAAGCACATTAGAGAGAGAGCCTAATATTACTTTAAATGGTTGTCTTCTACCCAACTACCAAAGAAACAACCAACTACCAAAGAAACAAAAGCAACAACAAAAAATAGAAGAAAAAAGCAAAATAGAACCAAGTTACTAAATCTTAGTTTTAGTTATATTAGAAATTATTAAATTTCATTAGGAAAAGATGAAATTTAGATATATCTAAGACATAGCTGAGATATAGAATCTACAGCATTTGGTGATTGTTCGTTTCTTACTCCTTTTAATCATCAGAGAAATTCAATTTACATTTGTTTTTTAACCTCTTTACTTTACAAAAACCCTAATACATAAATTTAACAACCAATTTGATCTAAACAATGATATCATGTATAGCACACACTAACAAATAAATTTCATTCACCTAATAATCACACACAATAAGGGGAAGAGGGATGAAACAATAATCTCTGAACTTGAGTTCAATGCATATATATATATATATATATATATATATAGTACAATTTGATGGAGACTCAAACTCGGTTAAGTCGTCATAATAGAGTTATTTCGGCGAAGAATATTTGCATGCTTCTCGCTAATTGCAGAGTAGCAAATATATATATATGTATATATATATATATATATAGTCATCCACAGACAGATCTGTTGCGTTCTATCAGAACTCATCAGTGTGGCTAGACAGTATCTTCCCGTAGCTGGGATCAAACCCTGGTTGACTCAAACGTCAAACCAAACCATATATATATATATTATAACAATGTTGGTTGTCACTAAATCACTTTGTGGGTTTGTGTTAGAGCAAGTGCAATAAGATATGGAGAGTGCTCAATATCTAGGATAGAGCTATTATGTAATAATAATAAATAAATATATATTAGATATATATATATATATTTAATTCATGGAATTTAGACTGCGATCCCTGGTTTTTATGGAGTTTTTTGCAAAACAACAATCATCAGGCAGTTAAAATGAAATGAATCAAAAATCGAAAAAACTGTTGGGATTTTGTAAGAATCTTTACGTGTGAGAGTGTGTGTGTGTTTGTGGGTGTGGTTGTGTGCGTATGCTTGTGTGGGTTATAGTTGCATATTAATGTGTGTATGTATGCGTGTAAGTGAATGTACAAACGTGATATATGTATATATCTAATATATATTTATTTGTATATGTATATATATATAGTAAGTTGGCCAGCCGTAATCAAGAGTGACCCGAAGGCTCCCTTTTCCATAGCTACTACACCTCGGTGTAGGGGAGGGCATTACTCCATTCCCTAGATAGCTCCACTTTACCCTTGATCCGTACCTTATAAAGATGAGTGTTAAACAAGGGAGCATGAACCATCATTTTTTTAAGTCTTTGATATGATTTGACCTGGGATTGAACCCAGATCTCCTGAACCGGTATCAGGTACTCTATTATGACATGGGCCAGTTAATATACATACATAAAATATTGTGTGTGTGTGTATTTTATTTGGGTGGCATTTCTTTGTTGAGACATTTTTGATTAAATAGTATGGATATCTTTTGTCTATATATTTTTATTTGGATCTATTCAAGTCACCATGTGGATGTTATGATATGCATCTGGAATTGGCTAATAAATTTTTGATAATTAATCAGTTTCCAAATACTTTTGGACTCATCTTGGGGCATCATCAAGGGGTGTTTATATTGTATATATGTGTATATATGTTTATATGTGTACATATTGTTTATATTGAAAGCGATACAACATTCGCAACAACAACTTTGTGAGAATAAGGCATTAAGTGTTGACACTGCTATTTTGTTGTAACATTTGTTTTTTTTTAATTTAATTCTATAAATAGCAACAGTAACTAAAACACGATTTGAATGGATCAAAATAAAAGTATATAGACAAAAGATGTCTAAACTATTTGATCGTATAATCAGCAGGGATTTTAACTTTTTTTTATCATCCACTGGCTATGTTGTATAGCCATGATACGACTATACAAATATATGGATGTGTAAAATGTTCACATGCATAGGAATCCCGAAACACTGACGACTTTCTTTAGTTCAGGTACAAAACTTTTATTACCTTCTTGACTTTTAGGTTTTTCGACACGAGGAGAGAGAGACACAATTTTTACTATGCAGACTGTTCCATCTGACCCAACAGCATGCGGGCATCCCATAGTTCACTGGACTGGACTGGCCTCACCCAGCTCAAAAATCAACCCGCTTCGTCCAGCGTCAGATCTCAACTCACTGGACTGCCCGCCCCGGAGTCCAAATCTCAACTAACTCCTTTTTTTAAAAAAATCACCCAAAATCCTCAGCCCATCACTTCTGGGCATGACGTCATTCACATCCCCAGTCACATTTCCTATCTGGGGTTGTTATTATGACATCTGTGTTTATCACATCATCCCAGTGCGAGCATGAACACCTGCGCTCAATGTGTGTGCCCCTACCCATGCACTAAGCCGAATAGTTCTAAGCCTAACTAAACCAAAAGATAAAATATAACCCATGAAAAATGATAGCATAAAAAAATCCTTCTGCAATTATATAACAGCTATACCACTGTTCCACTCATTTTCTATTCTGAAAATAGTTAAGTCTACTTATATTCACTTCGTGCCTGGTTCGTCTAACTTGGATAATTTTCGTGATGGGAGGCAGGTGGCCGTATAGTTGGTGCTTTGTGGGGTGTTGTCACCAGGACTTGTTTAATATATGCTCAAACCAGGCACGCAGGACACTGCTGGAGGAGCAGAGATGAGCTCATAAGTGATGTACTCCTATGGACCCCCACTTATGGTCGAGCAAAAGCAGGACGACCAGCTCGAACATACATACAGCAGCTATGCGAAGATACGAGATGTAGTCCAGGAGACCTGCCGGAGGCGATGAACAATAGGGAAAAATAGCAAGAAAGGGTCTGGGATATCCGTGCGGGTGGCACGACATGATGATGATATTCACTTCTCACAAATATTCTTGCAAACGGCATCAGTCCACTTCCACCTTTACATCATCCTATCTGCAGATATTTTTAACAAACATCTCATCATTGTAATATAATGGCCGAGAGATTTCAGTTCATGCCTTTTGGTTTAGTTAGGCTGTGAACCTTTCAGCTCAGCACATGGGTTAGTTAGGTGCAACCTTGATGCAGGTGGTAACGCGTGCACGCACACAGAGTGGACATGCCACTCAGAGATGTCACAATAGCCTGAGATGATGAAACGGGTGACAAAGTGCGGGTGACGTCACACAGGATGGAGGATTTTGGGGATTTCGAAGAAAAGTTAAGAGAGTTGAAGCTAGACACCGAATGAGGAGGTTCGATTTTTGGGGCTCACTGAGGCGAGACGAATTTGCATGCCATGGGTGCCGCATGAGATAGGGGCCAGATGAAGAAGCCAGCATAAAAAGATTGTGTCTCTCTCCTTATGTCGAAACCTTTAACTCAAAAGTAATAAAAAGGTTTCGTACCTGAACAAAGAAGTTGTTACGTGTTTTCGAATTTCGAGATTCCTATGTTCTCTATGTATATATGTTACCGCCATTCGATGTCCATTTCGCACCTGGCCATAATCGTGTATCTACCTATGTAACATCACTTGTATCTTATAATAATTTACACAACTAACTTTTACATAACTATTTTCTCTCTGTCAACCATGATGAGAAAATCGTTTTATATTAAGAATACAATTTCATTTTTTTTTTTTTTTTTTTTTTTTTTTTTTTTTGTAGCTCCGAGATCATTATCTGCCCTGATGGTAGGGCTGAGAATATAGTCACTGTATTCACTGTAAAAGGATCCCTCCCCACAAAATATGGGGTCCTAGATATGATTCTAGACTGCATCTAATGATGCGGCTCCAGTTCTAGAAACCTGGAGAGTGTGATGTACCCCTTCATTGCCATTACTCCCAGGTCCACTTGGAGTAATGTACCAGTTAGAATACCATCTATGGGTCAAATAAATTAGTCTCTTTTCATTTGGCTGGAAATAGCAGTTTTGTTACTAATTCAACCTCTGCTCTGACTTACAGAGGAGTAAGATCCGTCCAAAACTTTATCTGATAGTAAAGCTCTAGTTCTGAAGATCTTAAGGAGTGTAGAGTACTCCTTCATCTCTATTACTCCCAGGTCCACCTGGAGTGGTAGTACCAGTTAGGATACCATCTATGTGTCAAATAGATCTGTTTGTAAATTATTTCTATTAAATAGGAATACTTGATATCATATAAGTAAATAAAGTTGTCTCCCTTTAGTCGAGAGTGACCAGAAGGCTCCCTTTTCAATAGCTACTACACCTCGGTGTAGGGAAGGGCACTACTCCATTCCCAGGATTGCTCCACTTTACTCTTGATCCTTACCTTATAATTCTGAGTGTTAAGAAAGATGGCATCAATTACCATTTTTTTGAGTCTTTGGTATGACTCCACCTGGAATTGAACCCTGGTCTCCTGGACCATTGAACACTCCACTTATAAGACCAATACAATCTATGCTATTCCCTAACCTGTAGGTATAAAATAACCTTAGTCAAGCCGACATGTGATTGAAATCAATCCTTATGAGGATACAACTAATTATGTTAGTGATACATTTTGGGGTTTGTTTTTTTTTGTTTTTTTGTAGCTCTTAAATCATAATGAGGTTACAACTAATTATATTAGAAATACAGTTTCCTTTTTTTTTTTGTAGCTCTTAAATCGTTATGAAGATACAACTACTGATCTCGAAGAAGACATCTGCAATTCCATTGAGAATATGAACAAAAAAAGAATGAGGTAAGTCTTAGTAAATATAATAAACTTGAACAATGGTTCTCAACCTCTTTTATTTGAACCCCCAAAAAGTGTATTCTGAATGTGACAATAAATTGTATCCAGTAGTGAAACTGAAAGGCAGAACCTGCAGACTGCTGTCTCCGATGAGCCAACTGGGATTCATCGTTCAAAGAGACCACGAGTGATGTGCTGTTGTTTACCTGAATTCAGCGATCGTAGACTGCCGGATAAAATAAAACAGGTGGTGAACCGAGTGAACGAGAGATGAAATGTGACAACGAAGCTGTGTGAATTGAATTCCTTTCATAGCAACACTGAAAGAAAGAAACAAGAAGTGATGAGCAAAATGGCCTACCTTGAAGTTCAAAAATGGCTCGAATGTATCTTGCGTGTAGAATACCAGAAGTACAGAAAAAAATGGAAGTGTGAGTGTCGTTGGGAGTGCAATTTGTTGGCCCCGCATCTCATCTCATATCGGTCGGCCAAGAACCGGTATAAAAAAAGCATTGTGGGGTGGAGCATTGTGGGGTGTTACTTTACTGCAGAATCGCGCAAACCAGTGTATTGACATTGCAAGTGAGAGTAAGAAACGAAGAAACGAGACTGATGGTGAACAGTCAACAAATAAGAGAGAGAGAGAGAGAGAGAGAGAGAGAAACAGAGAAACAGGACCGGTGGTGAACAGTCGGCAAGTGAGAGAAAGAGACAGAGAAACAGGACCAGTGGTGAGCAGTTAAAAGACTTCAGGTTCTCAACTTCTTTTATTTGAGCCCCCCCAAAAAAGGTGTTCTGAACAGGACAATAAATTGTATCCAGTTGTGAAACTCTAATTCTCAAGATCTGGGAAGTGTGGAGTTGCCCTTTCATTGCCATTACTTCCAGGCCCACTCTGATCCAGAATGGTAGCACCTGTTAGTGTCCTATCTATGGGCCAAATAAAACTGTTTGACATTTAAACTGTGTGCAAAGAAATGACTTATACTTAATTGAATTGTTAGAACTGTTTGATCATTTTACTGTGTGGTTTGGTTCGGTTTGATGGCATATCAACCATTGTAGGTTATTTAATGCCAAATCCATTTTTATACAGTTCTATTTCAAACAATTCAGCTTAGCATAAGTATTGTTTTTTGTTGACACACAGTTAAATGTAAAAATAGTTTTATTTCAAACAATTCAATTTAGCATAAGTACACAGTTTAGTTCTATTTGACTGATAGATAGGACCCAGTCAGGTGCTACCACAGAGTGGACCTGGGAACAATGACAATAAAGGGGTACTCCACATTCCCCAAAGCTCTAGCATTACTGGAGCCTCACTATCAGATTGTTTAGTGTTATATCAGGACATTCTGGAGGGGGTGAGTCTTACTCCTCTGCAGAGATGCAGTTGCTGTATTCTGCAGCTCCTGCTGACTAGGCCATTTTAATTGTGTGTAAATAACTGATGTTTAATTGAATTGTTAGTGATACATAGAAATACTTGCAACCATTTAACTACCAAATAAGTTCTGGTTCATTTTTACTGTCACCCACAATCTACTTGCCTACAAATTATATATATTTATATACATATAAACAGGATTTTGTGTTAAATAACTAACAAAGGTTGATATGTCAAAAAACCCAACCAAACCATATTTTATATATTCAATATATTTGTATAAAGAGGATTTGGCATTAAATAACCTACAATAGTTGATATACCATAAAACCCAACCAAACCAAATCCTATATATTTAATATATATACATATGTATAAAGAGGATTTGCCATTAAATAACCTACAATGGTTGATATGCCATAAAAGCCAACCAACCATTTAACTTTGTATAAACAATTGACTGATGTTATTTGAATATTTAGTGATACATAGTGAGACTTGGAACTATTTAACAATGTGCAAACGAATGAGAAAATGTTGAATTGAATTATTAGTGTTAGATAACAATAATTGAAACTATTTAACTGTGTAGAAACAATAGCAATACTAGTGTGCAGACAAATTAGTTCTAATTTATTTAAAAATGAAATTACCTACAAATGATTCATTTACAAATCATATATATACGTTTAAATGTATGCAAACAAATGATTAATAGTAAATAGAATTTCTTGTGTTAGAAAGAAATGCTTGAAACCATTTAACTATGAACAAAAAAAGACATGAGCTCAGGTTCATTTAAAAATGTTATCAACAAAAAGTGTTTACAAATCATAATTAATATATATGTATAAAGATGATTTGGCATTAAATAACCAACAATGGTTGATATGCCCTAAAACACAACCAAACCAAATCCTATATATTTAATATATATGTATAAAGAGGATTTGGCATTAAATAACCTACAATGGTTGATATGCCATAAAACCCAACTAAACCAAATCCTATATATTCAATATATATGTATAAAGAGGATTTGGCATTAAATAACATGCAATGGTTGATATGCCATAAAACCAAACCAAACCAAATCCTATATATTCAATATATATGTATAAAGAGGATTTGGCATTAAATAACCTACAATGGTTGATATGCCATAAAACCAAACCAAACCAAATCCTATATATTCAATATATATGTATAAAGAGGATTTGGCATTAAATAACATGCAATGGTTGATATGCCATAAAAGCCAACCAAACTAAATCCTATATATTTAATATATATGTATAAAGAGGTTTTGGCATTAAATAACCAACAATAGTTGATATGCCATAACACCCGATCAAACCAAACCAAACCACTCTGAACCGTAATGGTAGTACCATTTTTATTTTTGTTAATTGACCTCTCTCTTTATGAATCTCTTGCTAAAGTTCCCAAAGTTGCTGTGGAAAATAAAAAGTAATTTCTAACATGTACAATCTTAGACACTATTATTGGTACTAGGGCACACTCGGGTGGTGTAATGGTTAGCAATGTTGACTTGCAAACCTACATGAGTGAGTTCGATTCTCATTGGGTGCCCCATTCATGCGGCCTTGTGCTACATCTAAGCAAAAAAAGCTTAGTAAATTACCACTATTATTGGTACTCTTTCATTTTTTTGTTATATCATAAAAATAAATGGAAAATAACCAAATTTAAAAGGAGTCCTCATGGTGTAATGGTTAATGTGCTCGATGACAGCCTCAAAGTAAGGAAGTTCAAACTCCAGTCATAATATTGCATTCACTTTCAGACTAATACCCTTTGGAAAGGTCTGAACCACCCTATCCTAACAGCTATGAGTTAAATTGTACCATTCTTGCTCTTCTGCAAGGATGGCTTTGGCATTAAATTACCCACAAAGATTGATATGCCATTAAACAAAGAAACCAAACCAAGCTTCACTAGATTTATTGTTTTTTTTCTTGTCCAGAATAATCTACTGAATGAATCTAATGAATTTCAGTACATCAATTTTCTCAGTAGACTTTTCTGGACGAGTACTTTTTCGTTTTTTTGTTCAATATGTTACCCACATCTTTTTGTTATTTATATTCCGTGAATTTTTATAACTTTTTATTTTTTGAAACTAGCACAATACCTATAAAAAATATGGTTATTTACATACGGTTTGTCACTCCCCAGCCCTCTGGTTTGGATCAATATAATATCTGTGTGTTCTGTCTGACTTAAGTTTTATGTCTTACCATCAGGTCAGATATCCAAATCAGGTCAAGATTCCTTTAATATTTTAGATTAGCTGATTTCATGTCTTTCATATATGGGACAGTCTTTCCAATCCTTTCCCTAATGAGCAAGCCTCTTGATTTGTCATCATCATGTCGCACCATCAGCACAGATCTCGCTGACCTCCCTTCACCCTTCTCTATCATTGTCCAGTCGGCTGGGGCTGTAGAATACACCAACTGCTTCTCTGCAAAGGGGTAAGACCCCCCCAACGAGTGTCCTGGATATGACACTAAACAATCTGATGGTGAGGTTCCAGCAGTGCTGGAGCTTTGGGGAATGCGGAGTACCCCTTCATTGTCATCGCTCCCAGGTTCACTCTGGCCCAGAGTGGTAGCACCTGATAGGGCCCTATCTATGGGTTAAATAGAACTGATAGCAAACTTACGCTAAAATGAATTGAGTAAACTGAATAGCTTGAAATAGAAACGTTTTTGACAATTAAACCATACTTACACTTAAACTACGTGCTTATGCTTAACTGAATTATTTCAAATTGAACTGTTTTTTCGACATTAAAACTGTATTTACACTTAACTGAATTGTTACATATAACTGCTTGAATAGTTTGAAATGGAAATGTTTTTGACAATTAAACTGTGTACTTATGCTAAACTGAACTGTTTTCAATAGAACAGATTATTTACATAAAATTGGATTTGGCGTTGAATCCCTCACTTCCTGTAGGTCTTCAGGGCTGTTGTATGTAGGTTCTAGCTGGTCGTCCTTCCTTTACTTGTCCATGTGAAGGGGTCCACAGGAGTATGTTGCTTATGAGTTTGTCCTTACTTCTCCAGCAGTGTCCTGCATGTCTGGTTTGTCTAACTTGGATATTTTCGTGATGGGTGGTAAGTGGCCGTACAGCTGCTACTTTGTGGGGTGCTACCTCCAGGACTTGTTCAATATTGCTCGCAGCATTCTTGTGTAGTTGCCGTCAAGCTTTTTCTCCATAAGTTTTGTTAGCGTCCCATAGTACATCCATATTGTAGTATCAACACGACTGCTGCTTGGAAAAAACTGCATTTTATTTTATCGGTCATGTCTGACTTCCACATGACTGATAGCCTATCAATAGCTGTCCATCCCTTTGCTAGTCACCTGTTGATGTCTGCTGCAGTTGATGAGATACTGCTTCCTAGGTAAGTGAACTTGTCTACTAGTTTCAAAGAACTACCATTTAGTGTTAAGATGTCACCTCTTTGATTAAAGCACATGAATTCTGTCTTGTGTGCATTGACATGGAGGCCTATGCCAGCAGCTACTTGTTCCAGACTATGTAGCAGGGTTTTGACTTGGGTGGGTGTATTTGCCAGAAGCACTATGTCATCGGCATAGTCCGCGTCCATAATTGTTTGTGCGGGATATCTTCTCCTTCTTTATTTGTACATATGTTTAAGAGATTAATGAATGCAACTTCCTTCAATTTTCTTACTTTCTAGTGATGTTTCTCATCTATTATTTGGATCTCATCCCAGAGAAGGGTGTCTTGAATACGACCTTAAACGGCATCCAGTTATGAGGCTCTGGGGAATATGAAGCATCCCCTTTATTTCCATTACTCCCAGGTCCACTTTCACCTGTATTGGTATTACCTAATAGGGTCCTATCTATGAGGCTCTAGTAATGCTGGAGCTTTGGGGAATGCAGAGTACCCTTTCATCTGAGTCAAATAGATCTGTTTGAAAATTATTTGTATTAGATAGAATACTTGAAACCATACATCATCATCATCATGTTGTGCTGGGAGCACGGATATCCCTGACCCTTTCTCGCCACTCCTCCCTATCGTTCATCGCCCTAGGTAGGTCTTCAGGACAACATCCCGTATCCTCACATAGTTGCTGAATGTATGTTCGTGCTGGTCATCCTGCTTTTGCACGGCCATGTGTGGGGGTCCATAAGACTACATCTCTTATGAGCTCATCCCTGCTTCTCCAGCAGTGTCCTGCATGTCTGGTTCGTCTAACTTGAATAGTTTTCGTGATAGGAGGTAGGTGGCCGTACAGTTGGTGTCTTGTGGGGTGTTGCTGCCAGGAATTGTTCAAGATTGTACGTAGCATTCTTGTGTAATTGCCGTCTAGCTTCTTCTTCAGCCGTTTTGTTAGTGTCCATGTAGTGCAGCCATATAGCAGTATCGATGTGACCGCTGCCTGGAAGAAACTGCATTTCATTTTATCGGTTAGGTCTGATTTCCATATAATCGATAGCCTATTGATAGCTGTCCATGCTTTCGCTAACCTTGTTTTGATGTCCTTTTCGGTTGATTCAACGCTGCTTCCTAGATAAGTGAATTTGTCTACTAGTTTAAGAGGGGTTCCTTCTAGAGTGGAGATGTCCCCCGATTGATTATAGCACATATATTCCGTTTTGTGTGCATTAACATAGAGGCCTATGCTTGCTGCTGCTCACTCCAAACTATGCAGTAGTGTTTCGGCTTGGTCAGGTGTATTTGCCAGTATCGCTATGTCATCGGCGTAGTCGGCGTCGGTAATTGTTGTTGCGGGGTACCTTCTGCTTCTTTTCTTCGTCGGTTCGAAGCCATTCTCTCTGATTTTGTCAATCGATGTTCTAAGTACGTAGTCTAGACAAATGATAAAGAGGTACAGAGCCAGCGTGTCCCCTTGTAGTACTCCTGCTACAATGTCGAAGTATTCTGTGTCTCCATCTGGTGATGTACGGGCAAAAAACCTACAAGCGACATTAATATTTGTTGACTTTACCAAGGCTTTCGATTCCATTCACAGAGGAAAGATGGAACAAATCCTACTAGCGTACGGCATACCTAAAGAAACCGTAGCGGCAATAACGATTCTCTCTAGAAACACCAAAGTAAAAGTACGATCACCAAATGAAACCATACAACTGTATGCAAATTATTTTTATAAGGAATACTTGAGTGATATAAAAACTTGAGGCACAGAAGATTAAAATGAGTTAATCAAAACTTTGGATTAACAGAGTAAATTGAAAACCAAAGCCAAACAAACAAGGTTTAAACAGAATATAGGAATGGCTCTCATGTAAGACATAAATCAGTGTGGTCAGGGAAAATCAAACAGTGCTACAGACTTGAACAGAGGTCTGTCATCAAATTTTTAGTGGCTAAGAAGTGCAAACCATGTGAAATTTATAGAAGTATGTATGAGGCGTATAGAGAAGCGTGTTTTTGTCCAAAATTGTTTAAGAATGGACTAGACATGAGTTTGCCACTCTGAACATGATTGAAAAGACAGTCCATGGCATGGAAATAAGCTGACTCTTGAAGTTTTTTAACTGTTCGCCATCAGTCCTGTTTCTGTTTCTCTCACTCTTACTTGCAACGTCAATACACTGGTTTGCGCGATTCCGCAGCAAAGTAATCAACTATGCCCCTCTCCGCAATGCTTCTTTAATACCGGTTTTTGGCTGACCGAAATTTGCATATGAGATGAGACGCGGGGCCTACAAATTGCACTCCCAACAACACTCACACTTCCGTTTTTTTCTGTACTTCCGGTACTCTACACGCAAGATACATTCGCACCATTTTTGAACTTCAAGGTAGGCCATTTTGCTCATCACTTCTTGTTTCTTTCTTTCTTTCTGTGTTGCTATGAAAGGAATTCAATTCACACAGCTTCGTTGTCACATTTCTTCTCTCGTTCACTTGGTTCACCACCTGTTTTATTTTTTATATTTGTACGATTGCTGAATTCACATAAACAACAGCACGCCACTCGTGGTCTCTTTGAACAATGAATCCCGGTTGGCTCGTCGGAGAGAGCAGTCTGTGGGTTCTGCCTTTCCGTTTCACTACAACTCTCTGATAAAGAAAATGTTCCAGGCAGAGCAGTTAGTAGAGAAAGTCATATTGACAGCATTCAAGATTCATCACTATTAATTTCCTTGAAAAAGTTGCAAGTGTAAACGGTGCTTTTTATTGCTAACATTTTGGGACCATATTTCACCTTATTTATTGAATAACCCTTAAAATTTCTCATTAACGCTGTAAAATATTTAAAGAAGCAAAAAGAGAGATAAGTGTTTTATTTTTTTTTACTTTCTCAATCAGATCAGTTCTTTACTACTTAGAAATCACAACAGAAATTTTTACACCGGTTTTCCTTCCATCTCGGATCAGAATCAGACAGGTAAGTCCAAATTTTTGGAAATAATTTATACTTCAAGAAACCTTAGGTTGCAGAAAAATATTTTCCATGGATTAAATATATATATAATATATATTTATTTATTATCATTATTATTATTATAATAGCTCTATCATAGATATTGAGCACTCTCCATATTATATTGCACTTGGTTCAGCAAATAACCACATAGTGATTTTCTGATGACCAACACTCTCATTTTATATATATATATATATATATATATATATATATATATATATATATATATATATATATATATTTTTGAGCTGCAGGATCATGGAGTTTAAAATATGTATATTTTGGCAGCATTTCTTCGTTGATACAAATTTCAACGAAGAAATGCTGCCAAAATATATATATTATTCTAATATATTTTTATACTTATTCTATAGTTAGAATTATCCTGATGATCCAGTTATGTGAAACCTAGGTAGATTACTTCTCACTATGTAGGTATTTGTGTGTGTGTATATATATATATATATAATATATATATATATATATATATATATAATTGATATTTAGTTATCTACCCACTTTTTTATTAGCTACTCTATTGATGAGGCTTAAAATATGCTGACTGTATCCTCGCTGCAGAGGGGTAAGATACCTAAAAAGGGGCGTCTTAAGTATATAATGAGAAATACTGATAGACTTGTTTCTTCTCTCATCACAAGTCACTTCTTTCTGCCTGTCGTTACTCGTTTTCCTCTCACCAACAAAGTCAGATGGAACTTGTTTACCCTCCCTCCCTCTCTCTCTCTCTCTCTCTCTCACTAATAATATTCTGCTCTGTCGGCTCCAACCAAGCGGGGTGCAATCTTCATGGCATAATTGGCTAATATACTGGACTGCAACGTTGTTGTAAGTGAGTTCAAACTCTAGTTCGGCTGTTGCATTCACTATTGCACTTATGCCCCTTCGGAAAGGCATGAACCCTCTTATCCCAACAGCTATAAGTTAAATAGTGCTACAACTGTTTTTCTACAAGAATGACTTTAGCATTAAATAACCCATGAATGTTGAAATGCCATTAAATAAAGAAACCAAACCAAACTAACCAAGTATTACTTACTCTAGTTCTCTTCCAGTAGTCGTTGATGAACTGTTCGCTGTCATGCTGGATGAATCTTTATATACATGATAACTCATGTATAAGTGATAGAAACCATATAACTGTACGTATATGCATAAGTGATAGAAACCATATAACTGTACGTATAGGCATAAGTGATAGAAACCATATAACTGTACGTATATGTATAAGTGATAGAAACCATATAACTGTACGTGTATGCATAAGTGATAGAAACCATATAACTGTACGTATATGTATAAGTGATGAAACCATATAACTGTACGTGTATGTATAAGTGATAGAAACCATATAACTGTACGTATATGCATAAGTGATAGAAACCATATAACTGTACGCAAATTACATTGTATTAAGAAAAGCTACTTTAAGCTACAATTGTTTTGAAAAGATTATCATCATTTTAATTTTATTTCGTGGATCTCAATCCAAATTGACTATACAGAATATAGATACCCATAATTACAGCCATCGTATCACAGATTTATCTGACTCCCCACCAAATTAGATTTGGCCTGGAATCATTTTAATATGGTGGGTGGAGGGTAATGCATTCACCGAGATACATGTGTGACTATATTTACCAACCCCTCCGCTTGGGCAGGATATGACACAAGGTCAATTTTTAAGTGGAGTTCAACAAGTTTGAATTCAGAGTTTTCTTTCTCCTAGACTAGTTGCCTCACCAAGGCTGAAGAGCCCAGTCTGCCTTAATATTTTACCTATAGCTGGAGGGAGAATAATTGGATTCATACCTTTCCCAAGGGTATTAGTGCTATGTGAAATGCAATCGGCCTCGTCCAGGATTTGACCTCATGTCACCGTGTCCATTTCCTATGATGATAACCATTACACCACAGGCACCTTCATGAGATACATGTGTGACCATCACAAAAATACTTGATCTTCTCAGCATTCCCCTTTGAACAAAATAATATCCAACTTCTCACCAAATCAGATTTGACATGAATTCATTTTATAATCGGGGACACCACACTAACATGTGGCTATCACAAAAAAAATTCTTAGTTCTCTTGGCATTTTCCTTAAACTTAGCCCTGCTAAATGGGTATTAGCTGAGAATAAGGACCCCTGAGACTACAGCCATGATATAACGTCTGATCAATTGATTTGTGAATGGGTGTAATTTAAAATTGGATCAACCCAACAATATATTTATTTGTGAATTGAATGACCATAACCAGAAAATCCGGCGAACACTTGCGCACGACATACAGAAACACTGGACAGCTGTTTCAACCTTATTAGGTCTCAACAGCAGTGTAATAATTACGCAGATGCGTATTTCCAATCCTCTTGGAAAGATGTGGCTTTGGAGGTGACCGTGTCCTCTGTAAAGAGTATAGATGTAACTTGCAAGACTTATTCAGGTTAATTAGCCACACAATTACCATGACTAGTTGATTTTGTGTCCCTTGTGTATGATGTGGACTCGTGGTGGAGTTTTGGCTCTGCATTCTGTGGTTGCTGATTCGATCTCCAGTGGTTGGGATCTTGGTATATACTGCTGATGAGACCTCATAAGGCTGAAACAGCTGTCTAGTGTTTCTGTATATCATGCGCTTGTGTTCGTCGGATTTTCTGGTCATAGTAATTCAATTCACAATATAATTCCTCTACTTAAAAAAGGAAAATGTACAAATATATTTATTTTTGATATTTTTCATTTCGTCATTGTACCTCGCCTGGATATGACATTAAATTGCATATGTTGTATACTGGGAAGAAGAACAATACCAGTGCTGATGTATAGAAATATAATCTGCTTCTTTTCTTGTTTTTTTTTTGTTGTTTTGTTTTTTACCTGAAATGTATGTATGGATAGAGTCAGAGCGAGTAGGATATGGCTAAAATGCAGGGTTGACGGTATGGTTTTCCTCTGCTTGGGTCAAAATCTTTCCTGCTTTATATAATTTTCCAGATGCTCACGCAATCCTCACATTGCACATGGATATGCCTCCTGTCTAGCATGCCACCTACACAACTTATGTGGCACTTCCACTAAGGATTACCTGCATCCTGTTTACCTTAGGAAACAGGTGTACATCCTGTTATGCCACCCATGCAACTTATGTGGCATGTCATAAGAATCTTCTTGTTGGTATCCAACACATATCAAACATAATGCTTCAAACTTGAACAGAGGTCTGTCATTAAATTTTTTGCAGGCTGAAAAGTGTAAACCATGTGAAATTTACAGAAGAATGTGTGATGTGAACGAAGAAGCATATTTTAGTAAAAAAAAAGTTTATAAATGGTTTTTTAATCATGAAAAGATAGTTCATATAGCAGAAATATACTGAATCACTGGTAAAGTAAAAATTTCAGACATGACAATCAGCAAAGAAGGTCATGCTGACAATCTTGTAGGACATGAAAGGACCCATTGCTATTGATTCCTTGAAAAGGGTGCAATTGTAAACAGCATTTCTTAGTGCCAATTCTTTTGACAAAATTCACTTTATTTATTGAATGACCTTCGTATATACATAAGAACATAATGAAAATTTTAGTAATACACAGATTATCAACTAATTCCCCTTCAAATCTTTAATCCAGTCAGCTGGGGCTGTAGAATATACTGACTGCATCTCTGCAGAGGGGTAAAACACCCACTACCCAAAAAGTGTCCTGGATATGGCATTAAACAATCTGATGATTAGGCTCCAGTAATGCTGGAGCTTTGGGGAATGCAGAGTATTGCTTCATTGCCATTGCTCTCAGGTCCACTCTGGTCCAAAGTGGTAGCACTTGATAGGGTCCTATCTATGGTTCAAATAGTTTGTCAAATATGGTTTGACATTTAAACTGCGTGCAAACAAATGACTTATGCTAAATTGAATTGTTTGTAATAGAACTGTTTAATCATTTAATTTTATGTAAACAAATTACTGATGTTTGAATGAATTGTCAGTGATACCTAGCAATACTTGGAACAGTTTAACTATGTGCAAAAGAATGAGCTTAGGCTTGTTTTAAAACGTTATCAACAAAATGTCTTTACAAATCATATATATCTAATGTATATGTATAAAGAGGATTTGGTATTTAAATTACCTACAAGGGTTGATATGCCATAAAACCAAACCAATAAATCTTGTGTAACATTAACTTTCTGTTGATAGACCAGTACTAAATGACAGGAAGCAGTTCTTCCATAACCCATAAAATGTGCAGTATTCAAGCAGAGTTTAAACATGTCAGTCAACTTTGCTCAGGTCATATTTGACCTTTTAACAAATTAAGAATTAACTTTAATGGTTGACAGTCCTAGTGAAATTAAATACACTGATATAATATTTAATTTTTTTTTTCTTTTTAATTCAAAATGAATGAGTTTTCTCTTTTTGCTTGAAAAAATTTTTCTCAATCTTTTTTTTATACTTCCAGGTTGCTGTGGGTCACGATCATGTCATTGTGATAAGTGTGGAGAAGATGGTGTACAGTTGGGGTGAAGGGGGAAAAGGTCAACTGGGTCATGGAAACACTGTATCTTGTAAAGAGCCAATGTTAATTGAATCTCTCAAAGGCAAAGCCATCTCAAGGTCAGGAAAAAAACTTTCAGCTCTCTCTCTCTCTCTCTCTCTCTCTCTCTCTCTCTCTTTCTTTTTTTTTTTTTTTTTTTTTTTTTTGTCCCTCTGTCTTGCTATGCATGTGTGTGTATGTTTATGTGTATATATATATATATATATATATATATATATATATATATACACACACACACACTCAAAGTTGCACTGAAAAGTTCCTATGACATTATATCTGCTGTTGATGACTTTTTGACCAATGGGATCTAAGCACTGCAACACTGTGGATTGCAAAGGGGACTATGTTGAAAAATAAACTGCATTTAGTCACACTCCATGAGATTATCTTGGTCAGCCTCTCAATTTTTCAGCTGACCCTCATATGCATGAGTGTGTGTGAATGAATATATATATATATGTGTGTGTGTGTAAATGTATATATGTGTGTGTCTGTAAATGTGTATATATATATATATGTGTGTGTGTGTAAATGAATGTGTTCATGTGTGTGTAAATATGTGTATGTAAATGTGTGTGTGTGTGTGTGTGTAAATGTATATATATATATATATATGTGTGTGTGTATAAATGTGTGTGTATATATATACATATATATATATATGTGTGTGTGTGTGTTAAACAGTTCTATTTCAAACAATTCAGTCTAGCATAATTACAGTTTACTTCTATTTCACCCATAGATAGGTCCCTATCAGGTGCTATAACTTTGGGCCAGAGTAGACCTGGGAGTGATACCAATAAAGGGGAACTCTGCATTTCCCAAAGTCCCAGTATTACTGGAACCTTACCATCAGATAGTTTAGCGTCATATCTAGGACACGCATTGGGAGAGTCTTAACCCTCTGCAGAGATGTAGTTGGTGTATTCTACAACCTCAGCCAACTGGGCAATAATATCTAGAGCACAAAAGTTTAAAGGAAATAATGACCATGTTGTATACTTTTAAAATATTAGCAATTAAGAAATAAGAAAGCAAAGAAATGAAAAAAAGAATTATATATAATGGTTTCATGAAATATTCCTATAATAAACAAGATGAAATTATTTAGATTAATTGTATAATTTTTGTCCAAGTTATGCAAAGAAAAACACTACGGAATAACTCGGTGTTGAGGAAAAAATTAGGGAATTCTTTGGCCTTCCTCAAGTTTTTATGACAACCTTAATTCTTTCGGGCATCCGTAGTCGAGGGTGACCAGAAGGCTCCCTTTACAATAGCTACTACACCGAGGTGTAGGGGGGGGCAGTAATCCTTTCTCTGGATTGCTCCACTTTACCCTCGATATGTACCTTATATTGCTGAGTGTTAAACAAGGCAGTATCAAGTAACATTTTTAAAGTCTTCGGTATGACATGACCTGGGATTGAACCCAGGTCTCCTGGACCATTGGCAAACACTCTACTCACTAGACCAATGAGCCAGTGTTATTTCAGGCATAGATTTTAGTAATTTAAAACAATATTCTTGAGCAAAATAGTTTAAACTTTTCTGAATAAGTTGATAAACCTTCTTTGGGAGATAGACTCATCTCTTTGAACATTTTAAAAATTTCTACCATGAATTTTTCAATTAGATTTAAATCCAGATTGTTTTCTGGTTATGTTATTGATATTTTTATACCTTTTCTGAAGAATACTGAATTTTTGATTCAGTCCATAGAAGTAGCTTTTTCTCATTCTGCTATCCATACTTAGAGGATATATTGTTCTGGTTAATTCTTCAATTGATCCTTCAAGGTTTCTTTGTTTAATGGCATATCAACCTTTGTAGGTTATTTAATGCCAAAGCCATTCTCCTAGAAGAACAGTAGTGGTACTATTTAACCCATAGCTGGGAGGATAAGGGGGTTCATACCTTTCCTAAGGGTATTTGCCCGAAAGTGAACGTAATAGCGCGACTGGAGTACGAACTCGCTTACTACGATTCCGCAGTCCATCGCTTTAACCATTACACCACGAGGACACCCGCCTTGATCCTTCAAGATGTTATTTGTCTGTTGTTGAAGTAAAATATAGATTCATTCAACCATTCCACTGTGAGTGAGATTTGACATGAGATAATTTTTTAAGCAAAGTACAGCTGGTTCGTATTCAGAGCTTTCCTTCTCCTAGACCAGAGGCTATACCAGGGCTAAAGAGAGGGAGGCCTCATGGTGTGATGACTAAAGTGCTTGTTGATGGCTTCAAAGTAAGTGAATTTGATTTTTTTCTGTTTTGGTTTGGTTTTATGGCATATCAACCTTTCTAGGTTATTTAATACCAAATCCTTTTTTATACATATGTGAAATGCAAACAGCCTCATTCTGGATTTGAACTCGGGTAGCCAAGTCCACTTGCTGTGACTATAACTGTTACACCACAAGCGCCTCCTGCTAAGTCCAAAACCACTAAATTTTTTTGAATGGATTTTAAAACTCAATCATCAGACATATAGAGCTCTTAGTTCCAGCGTGCATTAAGTTATATTTTTATATTAAGATTTGTATTTCATGCTGAATGTTGCCTTAAAGGAAATGTTATTTTTTATCTTTTTGAAGAGCTTGTTGTGGAGATGGTTTCAGTGCATTCCTCAGTGAGAATGGTATTGTGATGACCTGTGGTGATGGTTCCAAAGGTTGCCTGGGTCATGGAGATTGGAATTGCAATCTAAGACCGCGATTAATTGAAACATTACTCCGGTAAGCATAGTTTGTTTTTTTTAATGCTTTCCTCCTAAAACCACTACAATTCTAAGTACATTGCCAGATTTATCAAATATGAAAAATAAACATGTATATATCTGCCCAACCCCGCTTCTGTTGTATATTGACCTTCGACCCGGCCAAACATGCCATTCCAAAGACAGCGGAAATTCTATATTCCGTTGGCGTGGGCGAGCTTGGCTGACAATATGGGACAGGGTTAAAATCTCACAGTACAGTCACAAACTGATGCACCCGAAGAGAGTGACCTGTTAACTGCATGACAGTTATTTCCACTTGATGACGATCAAACATGCCATTCCAAAGACGGCAGAAGTGCATATTCCAATGGTCAGTTATGGGAAGAGATTGAGAGGGCATTGAACTATTATATAACTCAGTGCACAGCAAATTCAAAGAGTTTTGGAGACCAGAGAGATGGAGAAATAATGCTGTAGAGAAAACAGCACCCAGCAGAGAGATGAGCCCCCAGGCCTCCAGTTGAGCAGCCCAGGAGAACGGGAAAGAAACGCTGATGGCCATAAGAGTGGGGGTCAATATGTTGCAGTTCTGTTCGGTCTCCAACTCCCTCTCATGCACAACCCTTTCAATAAAGTGAGAGGTATATTTTTCTAAGAACTGTATCGTTTGTCATTATTGTGTCGTCGTTATGATTCTGCATGCATATGAGTATACAACACTTCTACCGTGAATGTGATGTAGGGTCATTTGTTAGATGGATTACAGCTGGGTTGAATTCAGTGTTAAAACCTGATACGAATCTCTTCAAATTTGGAAAGTGCCCAGGCTGCAAAGATTAATAAAATTAGATAAGATTTTATTTCTTATGTCTAGATATTTTTGTCATATGATGTTCAGTGGATAGAACATCCTGCATTAACTGTCTGATTGGTGGTGAGGGGATATTTAAAGTTGCAGTGAGTCAGATAAAATCTTGTCATGGGTTAGATATGGTCCATATATAGATAGAAACTTCACAAACAAGTTAAAAACTTGTGTAGCATTATATAAACAATAATTTTAATATTAAACCACTCTTCAGGTGAAGGGAAGAGGCATTTCTATGGTGTAGTGGCTGATATGCGGAACTATGACATTGCAATCACTTTTGCACTAATACCCTTGGCAAAGGTTTGAATCCCTTTATCCCCCACGAACTATGAATTACATCGTACCACTTCTGTTATTGTACAAGGATGGCTTTGGCATAAGATAACCCATGACGGTTGATATGCCTTTAAACAAAGAAACTAAACTAAACCTCTTCAGGTAAAATGAAAAGGGGAATATATATATATATGTATATATATATATATGTATATATATATATATATATATATATATATATATATTCCCTTTTGCATTTTAAAAATATTTTTTTAAGAATAAATAAATAAAACAAAAAATAATTATATATATATATATATATATCTTTTTTTTTGTTGTTTTTTGTTTTATTTAATTTTTTATATTTATTTTTTTATTTTACTTATTTATTCATCTATTTATTTACTTTTTTTTTTTTTTTTTTTTTAAACCTTCATCGGAACATGAAGGTCTAAAAGCTGATATATTTAAGGTTGGCAAATAATTTTATAATAAAATCTTCATCTGAAGACTTTGTGTTTTTTTTTCATCTCTGTACATTTTCATACTGTTGGATTTATTTCCAGTTTTCCCCAGGTATATATATATATATATATATATATATGTTTGTTTGTGATGTTAGTGCAGCATATCTATTATTTTAGAAAATGTTGTCGGATGAAACAACATTGTTCTGAATAATGGATTTTGAATATCAAACAGTACATTTCACATCGCTTTTCATGTAGCAACTCCTCCAAAAAAATTCTTCCAATAAATATTTTTAATTCTTAAAGAAAAATGTTTAAAGACTTAAAAAAAAACACTTCCTCTTTCCACACCAAAAAACTTTTGATGACTAAAGTCCAAACTAATAAAGAACCATCAAAAAATAGACGACATAAAAATAATATTTGTCTTATCACCTTTGTTCATCTTTATGTATTAGATAGTTATATATATATATGCTCCCCTACTCCCGTAGGGTTGAGCTCTCGGTAGCTGTTAAGCAGATGTATATAAACAATAGTAATTGTGATTCATAACTGTTTAAAATTTACTTCACTGCTGCTGGTTCCCTCGTGGCTGAGGGGTAGAGACTTGGATTGGCGTTTGAGTCAGCTACGGGAAGCTAGTATGTCTAGCCACACTGATGAGTTCTGATAAAACGAAACAGATCTGTCTGTGGATGACTATATATATATATATATATATATATATATATATATATATATATATATATATATATATATATTACTGGACATTGGCATAATGGTTAGAGTGTTCACCAATGGCCTGGGAGACCTAGGATTGAACCCAGGTCTCCCGGGCCATTGGCAAACACTGTTCATATTTTCAACTAAATGACAAGACTCTAAAACTAGTAGACCAGTTCACATACCTTGGCAGTAACATCTCATCTACTGAAAGTGATGTTAGCTTATGCCTATTGACAGGTTATCGATCATATAGAAATCTGATCTATCCAATAAAAGAAAATCAGACTTCTTCCTTGCTGTAGCTGTGTTCATACTACTATATGAAAGCACTACCTACACACTAACAAAACGCAAAAAGAAAAAGTCAGATGGAAACTATATAAGAATGCTGTGTGCTGCCTTGAACAAATCCTAGAAGCAACATGCCACAAAAGTCACCGGCCTCCCATCTCAAAAACCTTCTTAGTGTAGCAGAAAGAATTCCAAATTTTTCTTTGGCACGTAAATTAATTTGACCGTTGTGTTCTCATTGCATATTTTCACCCAATGAGGATGACTTTCCTGGGCAATACAAAAGGCGGTGAAAGTGCACGAAACTTCCTCTCCTCAGCCATCTTTTGAGCAGGATGGACCTGTCTGCTCTTCTTCTCCAGCAGCAGAACAATTCACCATGAGGAGAGCACATTTAATTTATGGACTGTTGTGCCTAGGAGATCAATCCTTCATTATTCATTCAACCCTCCTAGACCAACGGCTCCCAGATGATTTAAATTAGATGTTAAATTCCGCCTCTGACAACAGCAATTCGATTCCAGTTCTGATTTCAGCAACTCAACTTTAGCTTGACTACCGCGACTCTATTTATGCTCTGACGTTCAGCTACTTTATTCCTTCTCAACTATCACAACTGTTTTCTTCTTCCTGCGACTTACAGCACCAGGGTTCCTTTTGTCTCAAGCTGTTAATAAAACTTCCAAATTGAAAACTATCAATATTCTTACTGCCTTCATTTTATTTTCTTCGTATCAACATAACAGGAGGTAGCATATCCTGCCCTCCTGTTATACTAGTAAAACGAACAAGAGTAAAGCTGGAGAAGCAAGGACAAACTCATAAACGACATTACCCAGTTGGCTGGGGCTGGAAAAACACTGACTGTATCTCTGCAGAGGGGTAAGACCCCCCCCCAATGAGTATCCTGGATATGACACTAAACAGTCCGATGGTGAGGTCCCAGTAAATTTGGGGAATACAGAGCACCCCTTCATTGCCATTGCTCCCAGGTCCACTCTGGCCTGGCGTGGTAGTACCTGATAGGGTCCTATCTATGGGTTAAATAGAACTAACGGCATACTTATGCTAATCTGAATTGTTTGATGAAACTGAATAGCTTGAAATAGAAATGTTTTTGACACTTAAACCATACTTACATTGAAACTGCGTGCTTATGTTAAACTGAATTATTCGAAATAGAACTATTTTTGACATTGAAATTGTATTTACACTAAACTGAATTGTTATATATAACTGAATAAACTGAAATAGAAATGTTTTTGACAATTAAACTGTGTACTGATGCTAAACTGAATTGTTTTAAATAAAACAGATTATTTACATAAAAATGGATTTGGTGTTAAATAACCTACAAAGGTTGATATGCCATAAAATCCAACCAACCAACAACCATAAACAACATTCCCTTACGGACTCCTGCACAGGGACGTGCCAGTGTTAGCCGACCAGCAAAGGCTTACTTACATCAGCTCTGTCCGGACACAAGATACAATCTAGAAGACCTGCCAGGAGCAAAGGATGATAAGGAGGGATAGTGAGAGAGAGTCTGGAAAGTTTGTGCTGTCAGGGCTACTTGATGATGACAACAATGAAAATATTATTAACATTAGTAAAAAAAAAATTCATCACGTCTCGATTACAACACAGATTTCCCTGACTCACTCTCTCCCCTTCTGCCCCTATCATCCATCACTCCTGGCAGGTCTTCCAAACTAAATCCAGTGTCCACACAAAGCTGATGTAAGAAAATGCTTGCTGGCCTGTCCATGTGTAGGGTTCTCTAGAAGAATGTCACTTATGAGTTCATCTTCGCTTCTCCAGCAGTGACCAGTACGTCTTACTTGGATATTTTTGAGATAGGAGGTAAGTGGCCATACAGCTGCTGTTTTGTGGGGTGTTGCTTCCAGGATTGGTTCAAAACATCATGTAGCATTCTTGTGTAGTTCCCATCTAGCTTTTTCTCTATGTGTTTTGTGGCATCTATACAGTAGTATTGACATAGCCACAGCTTGGAAAAAAAATCCCGTTTTATCTGATTGAATAGATCAGACTTCCATGATTGATAACGTATCGATAGCAGTTAACACCTTCGCACGGCATATTTTGCCATCACTTTCAGTAGATGAGATATTGCTGCTGGGGTATGTGAACTTGTCAACTAATTTTAAAGGCTTGCAACTAACAGTGGAGAAGGTTACTTCTCATTTAAAACTTATTATTATTATTGAAAATAATATTAGTAAATTGTCAGTATTAATATTAATTTAAAAATATTAGTACTATTAATGTTATATAATGGCCGAGGGATTTCGTTTTATACCTTTGGGTTTAGTTAGGCTGAGAACCTTTCAGCTCAGTGCATGGGTTAGCTAAGTGCAAACATGAGCGCAAGTATCCACATATCACTCAGAGATGTCACAATAGAAACCCGAGATGGTAAATGGGGCTAGGGAGTACGAATGACGTCACGCACCGGAAGCGTGCGTGGAGGATTTGGGGGATTTGAGAAAAGTGAGGGAGTTGAGAACTAGACCCCGAATGGGAAGGGTCAACTTTCGGGGCTCGCTGAGGCCAGACGAATTTGTGCACTACAGGCGCCGTATGTGATGAGGGGTAGATGGAAAAGACAGAATAGAAAGAATGTGTATCTCTCTCCTTATGTCGAAGAACCTTTAAACTCAAAGGTAATAAAAAGTTTCATACCTGAACTAAGAAGTCGTAAGTGTTTTTCGTGTTTCGGGATTCCTATGTTCTATGTATGTATTTTATGAACATTCTATGTACGTTTCGCATATCTGTATCATGGGTATGGTACATTAATATTTTACTAATATTAATAACTAGACTAACCCTTCAATAATGACGGTTGAATTTTATATAAGATATATTTTTTATCGTCTAAATTAAAAGATTTCAGGATTTATAAACAATAAATCAATAAATGAAAAGTATCTCGTATGTTATTGTAATAAAAACACAACTTTCATGCAGCAAACTTAGAATTATCAGAAAAATTAAATTATCTGTGTTGGTAATAAATGGAGACTCTTTCTCTTTCCCTCTCTTCCTTGTTGCCGTTGATATAGATTCAAAAGATACATAATCCTATTTACCAACCCCTCCGCTCGGGCAGGATATGACACAAGGTCAATTTTTAAGCGGAGTTTGACAGGTTTGAATTCAGAGTTTTCCTTCTCGTGACTTGTTGCCTCACGAATGCTCAAGAACCAGTCTGTCCTACTATTTACCCATAGCTGGAGGGAGAATAATTGGATTCATACCTTTCCCAAGGGTATTGGTGCTATGTAAAATGCAATCAGTCTCGTCCAGGATTTGAACTCGTACCGCCGTGTTCATTTCCTATGATGATAACCATTACACCACGGGTGTAATGATACATAATCAAGCAGACGAACTTAAAAAAAACTGTGATGTTAGCCTGCTTTCCCGACAACGTGTTTTCTTTCTTTTCCTTTCTATTTCAATGTGGCAAGCCACAAATCACATGAGTCATTCTTTCTTTCTTTTTCCTTTAAATTTTTTTTCTTTCTTTAAAGATTACAACAAAAAACGTCAGATCTCACCTTCCATTCATTCTTTCTTTCTTTTTTTTTTTTTTTTTAAATATTATATGTAAAGACGCACAGATGTAGACACAGAATGTTACACTTATGTTTTATGCTATTAGATGGTTGACAAAGCAAATCTTTTGAAATCGTTTTCATTGTCTACTAGTACATATGTCTTTATGAATGTAAATATGTTTTAGGGTTGATATTTTGGCCTTAGCTTGTGGTCCTCATCATGTGGTTGCTGGTGGCAATGCAGGAGTGCTGTTTTCTTGGGGTTGTGGTGCCAACGGCAGACTTGGATTAGGAACTGAAGAAAGTCAGTAAGTATTGCCTCTTTTTGTAAATCTTGTCTTTGATGCTCGGTTGGTCAGACTTGGGATTTGGTTTTCTTTCTATCTCTTCCATCAGCCAGTTTTGATCTACATCTGTTTTTCATTTCAGTTGTAAACCAATGAAGATCCAAATTGTGGAGCCGGTGGTCATCGTGGATGTTTACTGTGGTAATGACGGTTCCATGTTCCTCACGGATGCTGGAGCAGTTTTGGCGTGTGGCTCGAACCGAAACAACAAACTCGGACTGAACAACAGGCAAGGCTTCCTTATGGCCATGAAAAATATTTTCAATAAGGTAATCAAAAACATTTTTTTTTTCTTTTTTTTTTATAAATCTCCTAATTTTCTAAAAGAAATCATTATGACATGCTAACTGTGGTCTTATCTACGGAACTGAAACTGATTCAAACACCAACAGACACCAATACCAACAAGGCAACACCGGCCAGCAGATAATCTGATTAAACTAACCCGATTCAAATGCCTTTGGAAATGGACATGAATACCAACACCAATACGATCTAGCGGCAACCTCAGTAGTGGCTTCATAGCTGAAGATTGGAGCATTCTATAAGTAATGCTTGGCACATACCATTATAAATGTTGGTAGAGTTCATTGTGTGCATCGTGATTGGCTATAACTTATATGAAAATACAGCTTGTGTGGCACTTATTTTCGTCTACCATCCGTCTCGTGAGTTGGATAGTCTGGCGAATCCAGTGAGTGCCTTTTTATTGTCATAAATTCAAATGCCTTTGGAAGTAAAAATGGAACAACCTTTTCCAAAGAGAAAGGAATCAGAGAATTTTACTTTCTTTCTCTTCCAATTTTCCCCATCAATACTTTGTTCTTTTAATTCAAGAAGTTCTACAGCAATAATAAGACCACCTATTGTCCGTAGGTTGACCCCAGATTTACCTTTTAATTTCTATTTCAGACCCTCTCCCAAAGGGTTATTCTATCAACAGAGAGGACCCATTCAGTGAGCCTGTATTCTGTACATCATAACAATGTATCTGCCTATTCTTCATATCTTATGTGGTCACTTTTTAGCAAAGCTTTGTATTGTATTGGAGAGGTTTGATAAATACCAGCATTCACATTTATCTTGTTTAAAATATTTCACTTTAAATCAGCGTTTCTCAACTTCTTCTTCTTTGTGGCCCACTTTTGTGTCTAAAATATTTCAGGCTGACATAAGCACAAATAAAAATTCCATGTAACAGGGAATACATTTTATTTATAAAAAAAATTTGCTGGAAATAGAAATCCTGACTAATGACAACACTGTTCCTGATGTTTATCTATCAGTTTGTTAAGTTGAACTTCCAAACTTTGATTCAGCTTCAGGTATAGATCTTCTCTCTCTTTACAATCCACAATAAATTACTTTTCTTTGTGGCGACATTATTTGCTGGAGAAAATACCACCTCAACCAACCAGATGGCAGGAAAACCAAGTAAAAATGGAACAACCTTTTCCAAAGAGAAAGGAATCAGAGAATTTTACTTTCTTTCTCTTCCAATTTTCCCCATCAATACTTTGTTCTTTTAATTCAAGAAGTTCTACAGCAATAATAAGACCACCTATTGTCCGTAGGTTGACCCCAGATTTACCTTTAAAATTTCTTAGGCCTAAGAGCCCACATTGAGAATCACTGCTTTAAATGACTCCTGTTTGTTTCTGTTTTGTACTCAACATTGAATCATAGGTTTTTCATTTCTCTCCAGACAGAAGTAGAAGGGCAGAATGTTCCAACTCCTGTCAAATCTCTTGCACGATTTAAAGTGCTGGACATCTCCATGGGGTCGCATCACACAGCAGTGATTGTGGAACCAGGTTGTTATGTCTATACATTTGGCCAGAACAGTGAGGGTCAGCTGGGGATGGGTAACACAAAGTCCACAACTGGGCCTGTCAAGGTTCAACATCTCATCAATGAAAAAGTAGTGGTAAGTATACAAATATATAATGTTTATATAAAACATAAATTCCTTACCACTGACAATCCCTTTTCTTGATCTATCAATGCACAAAGTACAGATTGTTTAAACTTGATCAAACAATTATTACACACTGACATACTTGGATTATTAGTTATAGTCACAGCATTTCAGCTTTTATATCTTCTGACCTTCACAGTCGGTAATCTTCTGGAATTTCCATAATGAACAAAATGACTTACCTCCCGCAAAACACATTTGTTTGCTATGTCAAGTTTCTTTGAAAGATTACAGCTACTGTATTAAGACGAAACTATAGGTTGTGGTCTTGTTTTGTCTCATTTGTTGCGTGATTGTGGCTGTGCCTATGCAAATTTGTGCCCACCTTCATTGCATATAAAGCAGCTAATTTTGTCATTTGGAGAGTTGTTTTTCGAAGCAAAGGAAGTTATTATTTCTACCACAATGTGAACGCTAGGAAGAACGGAAAACATGCAAAACTGATTCAACCCCATAACAGATAAAGGGTGCAGTTGGTCTGGATCAACTGCTTAACAACTTTGGATTAACATTGTCTCTTAAGTAAATAACAATTTCAAACCATATCCTTAATTCAATCCACAAGGGTTTCTATCCATATTTTGAAAATATCTTGTATAAGTTACTGTAAATTGTGGTGTGACGTTACCCCCTCGGCCCCCACGTTACATCAACTTCTTCAAACCATTTCACTTCTTGGCCGGTGATCAACTAGTGGTTCTGATAGGGGTATCGCACATTTCTTTACCACTACAAGAAATACAATCGAGGGAGTGGGGGAAAAAGAACAAACGAACAATATGCTTGGCTTAACTCAAGTGCAGAAGGGAAGTTGTGTAACTATGTGCATATGTAGACTAACGCTAGTGTGGATTCTTGCGAAACTTCTACAAAGCTACTGGAATGCCGACTCATCTTGACTCGTCTTCCCTCACTGCTCTGGACCTCATCTCATCCGACTGGTCCCTCTACTCCGGTGTCGACTGGTCACTCGCGTCACCCTTCGCCAACTGGCTCCCTCGAGCTTATTTGTCCAACTCTCCCTACTTCCGGTCACCCGAGATCTCGAGTCCAAAACCCTTTGTCTGGTTTCACGCCAAAACATACAAAGGAATCGTCTGCTTGGCGGACCACCTACATAGTGTTACAGTGCTGTACAAGTCGATCTGACATATAAATTGATCTCAAGAGTTTGAGCTCAAAATTTTGGGTGTCTTGGATATGACATTAAACAATCTGATGGCAAGTCTCCAGCCTTAGAGTTTTGGGGTATATGGAATACCCCTTCATTGCCATTGCTTCCAGGTCCACTGTGACCCAGAGTGGTAGCACTTGATAGGGTCCTATTTATGGCTATATAATGGGTCAAATAGAACAAAATACATGTGCAAACAAATGGTTGATGTCAAGTTCTGACTGTCATATAGCAATACTTGAAACTATTTAACTATGGACAAAAAAAAACTCAGGTTCATTCAAGAATGTTATCTATAAAATGTGTTTACAAATTATATATTTATTCAATATATATCTATAAATAAGATTTGGCATTAAATAACCAACAATGGTTGATATGCCATAAAACCTAAACAAACCAAATCCTATATATTTAATATATACGTATAAAGAGGATTTGGCATTAAATAACTTAAAATGGTTGATATGCCATAAAACCCAACAAAACCAAATCCTATATATTTAATATATATATGTATAAAGAGGATTTGGCATTAAATAACCTACAAGGGTTGATATAAATGATTTGGTTTGGTTGGGTTTTTTTTTTCATATTTAATATACATGTATAAAGAGGGTTTGGAATTAAATAACCTACAATGGTTGATATGCCATAAAACCTAAACAAACCAAATCCTATATATTCAATTTATATGTATAAAGAGGATTTAGAATTAAATAACCTACAATGGTTGATATGCCATAAAACCTAAACAAAGTCTTATATTTTTAATATATATGTATAGTGAGGATTTGGCATTAAATAACCTACAATGGTTGATATGCCATAAAACCCAACCAAACCAAATCCTATATATTTAATATATATGTATAAAGAGGATTTGGCATTAAATAGCCTATAATGGTTGATATGCCAGCTTATCCTGTTGGCCAAATGAGAACAGGCTATGATAACCTGTAACAAAAGCATATATATTTATTTGTGTTTAAATTTATCAATGTGTAAGAATAAATACTTTTAAAATTACATCTAAGAATCAAGATATTAACTGTCAATAAAATAATCTTCGAGCAATCTTTATTTAAAATGTTGTACCATATAAATACAATAATAAAGTAAATGTGTCTATATTTGTATAACTAACATTATGTTTCATTAAATTGCCATTACTCCTCTACTGTGTAGTGCACATAATTCTGCTCTGATATCAGAATTGCATCAGGAATATATGAAACAGGAAAATCTTTGACATTAGGAGTTATAGTTATATGAATTCATAATCTATTGTACTATCATGAAATTGTCCAGATGAACAACTTACTGTAGTTGTCTGACTGGCCATCTGGGTGCTGTGACATTCCCAGTAGCATTTATTTAGTGCATCAGCTGTTTGAGATGGCATGTGATACAGCATTCGTATACATAATTTGTATAACAGTTTTTTCATTTGATATTAATCTCTAATTAATTAGTTAAATATGTTCACCAAACATGAATTTAAGTCAGAAATGTTTGTGGCAGTCGGCTGGAGTTATGGTAAGTAGTGTATATCGATTGTTAGGAGTTGAACACTATAGTAAAGGTTTTGATGTTAGCCCTGTCGTATAAGTTGACCCCTAGTTTTGTATAGGCTTTTTTTTTTTTTTTTAAGGCATAAAAATTCGACTTGCATGCTACAGTTTTTTGGGGTTTTTTGTTTAGTTTTTATAGTAAGTTTCTTAATGATGTCATTTGACTATTTTTTCCACTGAATTAGAACTAATGAGAAATTAATTATACAAAACGATACTGACAAACAGGGATATGAGAGTGTCGTAACTATGGATACTGAAACTGAAACTGACAACATTATTGCAAACTTTGAATTAGTTGGTATATATTTAAAAAAAAAATATATACATATAAGATACATTTACAAAACAAGACCAATTACAAAAAGCAAAAATATCTTCTGACTTTTGTCTCATGCGTTAAAGCACGAGTCCATTTAATAACAAAAATATTTACCTACAAACTATTCACTTAAAAATCAGGTATACAAAAAAGAGTTGGTATTAAATAGCACACAAATAATGATGTAAACTTATATATATATATATATACATACAAATTTCGTTGAATATGACAGACATTTTCTGTCTACATATTTTCTTGTTGATCCTTCATATTGCCGTATTGATTTTATAGTAGTCGGCAGGAATTGATTGATATATTTTCCATAATTGTTTATTTCCCAAATACTTTCTGCCTGACTTTGGGCCATCATCAGGGGAGGATGTATTACAAAAGTGATGGCCCAAAGTCAGGCAGAAAGTACTTGGGAAATAAACAATTATGGAAAATATATCAATCAATTCCTGCCGACTACTATAAAATCAATACGGCAATATGAAAGGATCAACAAGAAAATATGTAGACAGAAAATGTCTATTATATTCAACAAAATTTGTATTAAGGAAGAAATGCTGCCTATATATATATATATATATACACACACACACACACACACATATATATATGTATATATATATATATATATATATATATATATATATAAGTGGCAGCCATAATGTTCTGAACGGCATAGTTTCATCAGAAAAGTAGGTATAACTTTTTATCTAAGTTGTCTTAGATTTTATAAATTTTACAGACAATAAATATGATATTAATTGTTATTCCGTGAAATTTTGGTGTTATTTGAGGTCATAATAAAAAAGTATTGAATGATTTAGTGATTTACTGCAAAACCCAGGGCAGCCAAAATGATCAGAATGGTTGAAAAAATGAACAAAATACTCAAATATTACAGAAAATACAGAACTTATTTAATATTTAGTGTGAAGCCCCTATATTATGCAATTCAAATAAACCTTAACTAAACAAAGAAACCAAAAGTTTGTTACATTTTTAAATTAGGCCATAGCCCATAGTTTGCTGACACCTGACCTAAAGGATAACTAATAATTGAAGCTCATCTTGTTACTTTGTTATCATATGTTTAATTAAGTTGGTTAGCACAAAAAGTTATATAAACTGGTTCTATCAGGTTAGCTAAACAAAATCTTTATTTTTTTGTTTAATCATATAAAGTAGACTTCTAGCTGAAAATTTCCTACCCAGAAATGAAAATTATATTTTTTCTTGTTTCTATGACATTTTTTATAGTAACTAGAATGTCTTCATATATGCCATAGGACTTGTGGTAAAAGAATTCATGAAAAAGTTCTATGCTTATTAATAGGCTAATACAATCTATAAAAATCACAACTGTTTTAATTCATTTATTAGCTTATTAGCTAATTATTAGCTCATTAGCTAATTTTTTTCTCACTTTTTCTTGTCCTTTGTTTCAGCGTGTACAGTGCGGAGACCATTTTACAGTTGCTTGCACAGCTAATAACCACTTGTATTACTGGGGTCTAAGGTTCAAGCTGCCACCTCATCACAGATCCTCAGCTGCTTCTGGGTGCAACAAAGATGTGGTTATAGCTCCTTCCACGCACAGTTTATTGAGTAAAGGAAGATGTTCAAGTGACAGCTGCTTGACTAGTTCAAGCCCAAGGGAATTCACTTTTGATGTTTATGACTGTACGTACCCTGACCACAATTAATTTTCACTTTATAGGATTCCTGGTTCCGTTCAAGGCAGACATCAAGAATCTGTTTTTATGAAAAGTCTCTACTTTTTAAGATGGCCTTTATCATAGCTGTAATAATTATTTATAACAACAGAGCCTGTTATCTTCCATTAATAGGGTCCATGACTCCCTAGATGATGAAATCTTTAGATAGATTTTCATGGAGTGTTTATGTAATTATTGGTTCACTCTGAACAAGCTTCATCTGATAAAATTTGGTGTTCCTAATTACATCACCAAGACAACCTTAGATGCTATAACATCATCCAATATTTTTCAGGGGGAGGGAGTCACTGTGGAAATGAAACATTGTAGTGAGTTCAAACTATTACATTCACTTTCAGATTAATACCCTTGGAAAGGCATGAACCTCCTTATCACCCTTCCCAGCTACAAGTTAAATAGTAACACTACCATATTTACCAACCCCTCCGCTCGGGCAGGATATGACACAAGGTCAGTTTTTAAGTGGAGTTTAACAGGTTTGAATTCAGAGTTTTCCTTCTCCTAGACTAGTTGCCTCACCAAGGCTGAAGAACCTAGTCTGCCCTACTATTTACCCATAGCTGGAGGGAGAATAATTAGATTCATACATTTCCCAAGGGTATTAGTGCTATGTGAAATGCAATCAGTCTCGTCCAGGATTTGAACTCGTGTCGCCGTGTCCATTTCCTACGATGATAACCATTACACCACGGGCATCTCTGTAATAGTAACACTACTGTTCTTCTATAAGAATGGCTAAGGCATTAAATAAGCCATGAAGGTTGATATGCCATTAAACAAAAAACTAAGCATATATTTTTCCCTAAAATATTTATGTATTCCTAATTACATTGCTATGACGAGCTCAAAAGTTGTTGTAATATCATCCAATATTTTTCTAAGGCACTTAAGAAACAATTGAGGCATTCAGGGTGTAACTTATTGTTGTAGGAAATAGATAAGACGACTCAAGTTCAAACCTTGACGAGGCTATTTGTGGTTCACCTTGCACTAATATTCTTCGGAAATGTATAGATCTATCTAACCTTGATATAGCAACCAGTCTAGAAGGAAAACTCAGAATTAAAACCTGTTAAACTCTGTTTGAAGATTGGACTTTTTTTGGCTCTTTTATTGTGTGAAGAGGTTGAGTAGATATATTTTTAAAAAATTGACAGGTTGTCACTATTCAATTCTATGACAATGCTTAATTTTCTTTTGCTTTTAGGGTGAGTCTCCGTATCATAATGGCTAAAATGCTGGACTATGGCCTTGAAGTAAGCAAATTCAAACTCTAGTCATGATATCATATTCACTTTCAGTCAAATACCCTTGAGAAAGTCATGAACCCCTTGTTCCCCTACCTTAGAGTTACTGTTGCTGTTGTTCTTCTACAAGGATGGCATTGGCATTAAATAACCTATGAAGGTTGATATGCCATAAAACAAAGAAACTAAACAAAATCATGGCACTATTTGACAAACCTAATTGAATTAACTGTGTGCAAATAAAACTATAAGTGTTAGCAATACTTGAATCCATTTAACTGTGTGCCAACAAATGACCTCTGGTGCATTTTAAAATGTTACCTACAAACTATTTATTTGCAAATCATGTATATTTAAATATATATGTATAGAAAGGATTTGGCATTAAATCACCCATGAGGGTTGATATGCCATAAAACCCAACCAAACCAAATCCTATATATTTAATAAATATGTATAAAGAGGATTTGGCATTAAATGAGCCACAATGGTTGATATGCCATAAAACCCAACCAAATAAAATCATATATTTAATATATATGTACAAACAGGACTTGGCATTAAATAACCCAGAAGGGCTGATATGCCATTAAAAACCCAACCAAACCACAACCTAAAATTAACACTGAATTTTTTTTTTTTTTTTTTTTTAACAGATGATGCATGTGGAAACTGCACTGAAGAGAATATTCACAGCCAATCTGAAGGAACAGAACATTCTATGGACAGTTCCAATGGCATTCAGGACCATTCTGACACAGTTGAGTGGACAACAGGATTCCAACCCATAAGTAAGTTAAAACATAAGTAAAACCACTTTCTAATCTTATGTTCTGAGTATGACACCTTACTGCATCCTGTGATGAGGCTCCAATTTTGGATGCTTTGGATTAAGTAGAGTTATCTCTTGCCACTAGGTAGCACTCTTTAATTGTTTTGATATCGTTCTCCTTGCTCATCACTCACATCACTGCAATTATCCGAAAATTTATCTAGATGGCGATGTAAAAAAAAAATGAACCTTAATACTCATGTTAGCGCCTATGTCCTGTAGACTTTTCAACAGCTTTTCCGCTAATTTGTAGTCTTCAGCCTGGCAATTGCCTAAGAAGTTTTTCACCACATCAACAAATGATATCTAAGCACATAATTTCAAGTCATTGATTGAATTAACAAATTCATCATCCTTAATGGAGGTGCCCGTGGTGTAATGGTTATCGTCGTAGGAAATGAACACGGTGACACGAGTTCAAATCCTGGACGAGACTTATTGCATTTCACATAGCACTAATACCCTTGGGAAAGGTATGAATCCCATTACTCTCCCTCCAGCTATGGGTAAATAGTAGGACAGACTAGGTTCTTCAGCCTTGGTGAGGCAACTAGTCTAGGAGAAGGAAAACTCTGAATTCAAACCTGTTAAACTCCGCTTAAAAACTGACCTTGTGTCATATCCTGCCTGAGCGGAGGGGTTGGGTAAATAGGATCCTTAATGAGTTTCGTAAACATTTTCATAATGTTCATCATCTACAATGGAATAAGTGCATTTAATTGAGATGTCTTTTAGTTGGAGTTTCTAACTGTGAAAATAAAAACTCTCAATCTGCTTGGTTTCCTTCCATCATCATCATCATGTCGTGCTACCAGCACGGATATCCCTGACCCTCTCTCGCCACTTCTCCCGTATCCTCACAGAGCTACTGTGTGTATGTCTGAGCTGGTCATCCTGCTTTTGCCCGGCCATATGTGGGGGTCCATAGGAGTACATCACTTATGAGCTCATCCCTGCTTCTCCAGCAGTGTCCTGCATGTCTGATTCATCTAACTTGGATAGTTTTCGTGATGGGAGGCAGGTGACTGTATAGTTAGTGCCTTGTAGGGTGTTGCCACCAGGACTTGTTCAATATTGCTCGCAACAATCTTGTGTAATTGCTGTCTAACTTCTTCTCCAGCCGTTTAGTTAGCGTCCAAGTAGTGCATGGCGACATCTCCACACTAGATGGAACCTCTCTGAAACTGGTAGACAAATTCACCTACCTGGGAAGCAGTGTCTCATCAACCGAAAAAGACATCGACACGCGGCTAATGAAGACATGGACAGCTATCGATAGGCTATCGATCATATGGAAATCAGACCAGGCAGCAGTCGTATCGATACTGCTGATACAATGGAATAGGTGCATTTTATTGAGACGTCTTTTAGTTGGAGTTTCTAACTATGAAAATAAAAGCTCTCAATCTGCTTGGTTTCCTTCCATAGTGAAGAGATAAAAGTGAAGAGATAAATTTATGAATATCAAAAAGAAGAATTTAGAGTTTCATTTTTTTATGTCACCTTAATTATCAGGTTTACTTGAGTGCAGCGGCATTAAGCACCTTGTTTGTCTTCGTGTACGTTGAACCAAGGAAACCCTCCTCAGAGACTTGGATACATTTGTGTGGCACCTCATATCTCCATGTTGAGTTATTTATTTATTGACCTTTAATAATCGGTCATAACAATTACTGATACAGTTTATTAGTTAATTTGAATTTTTGTGATACATTGGAAAAATTTGGTACATTCATTTTAAAAATTTTTGATTCAAAACCCTTCTTTTTTTCTTATTTATAAAGATAGTTTATTTCAGGTAACCGACATAAATTGCTTGGTCTCCCTGAAAAATTGATGGGTTTTTACAACCCTTATTAACTAAATTTTATGATCGGCTAAGATCGTAAATTGATCTTTTTTCCAAAAATAAGTAATTACAGTAGAGCAAAAGTGGTTGCTCACTATGAAAAACTTTGGTTATTTTCGGACTCAGCACCATCAGATTAACTAAAAAAACGTGTTGCTTCCTGACACCAATAATCATGTTGACCAGTGTAATTGTTAAACTGTACTGTAAATGATAGTCTTACGAACACTAGAATTAACTTTTGAGTGTATGAAAATCAAAATGTTTCCAATGAAATATCATTACCTAATGAGAAATTTGTTTCTTTATTTTAGAATATTTTCAAATTTGAAAATATTCATATATCAAAAAATGTGTGTGTATGTAAGTAAAGTTGTCTCCCTTAGTCGAGGGTGACCAGAAGGCTCCCTTTTCAATAGCTACTACACCGAGGTGTAGGGTAGGGTGCTACTCCTTTCAACTTTACCCTTGATACGTACCTTATAATGCTGAGTGTTAAGCAAAGAGGTATCGAGTACCATTTTTAAAGTCTTTGGTATGACCCCACCTGGGATTAAATCTCGGTCTCCCGAACCATTGGCGAACACTCTACCAACTAGATCAATGTGATGAAAAAGCAAAATAGTCAAAGGATGTATTTATCTATATATGATAATGTTATGTTTAGGTTTTTTGTTAAACCATTTTCTGGGGGGGATGTTAGAATGTTATAATGCTTCATCTGAAAATTAATTTCAAATGAAATGAAAAAATTCTTTTTGTTACCTTTAGGTTAAGCCTGACAAAAATTCAGATTTTTCGTTTTTTTATAGCCACTGATTGAAACCTGTTATTTTTTGGAATCATGTTTTGTTTACTACTATATCTGTGTAGGTTTGCTTTTCCCTCCAAAATTGGTCCCCAGATATCTGTAAATTCTGTTCTAGATCCAATGTAAGGTTTCCTTTGTCTTATTTATTTTTTTAAAGGGCATGACCCACTAACTAAGCTACATCTTCTGGTGAGGCTACACTTCCAGATCTCTGGGTAGTGTGGAGTCACCTTTACTTGGATTTTGTAGTTGGTGTTATGTGAATTGGAAATAAAATCAAGTTGTCAATAAAGAAACGCAAATCTAAAGCCTTGAAAAACTTTTTCTAATTAATTAATTTTTTTAATCTTATTTCAGGTTTTAGTCAGAATCGATCAACCAGTGCAACAAGTTCTGAAGCTGAGAAGACGAGGGATTTTGAAGAGGAAAGCAAGATTATTTTTCCTCCAGCTCCGCTCATCAATTCAGAACAAGCCAGTTTGTAAGTATTTTTTTTTTCTTTTCTATCACAACTTGCCCTTGATAAACTTCAATCCTTGGACATGAAAGTGAGACTAATGGTAGCTCTCGACAAAAGAGGGTTCGTTTGTGTCTGGCTTGCAGGGCAGTAATCTGATCTGAAGGAAGAAACACCGCCATTACGGTGTGAAAGAAAAGAAAAATACTCACCGCTGTTTCAATAATCCAGCTTCAGCCCATTCTAAAGGAAAAAAGAGAGGAGGCCCCCGAGCGGAATTTTTATAGGCTAATGAAATGGATTATGGGTAGAGTGGCGTGAATAAAAACCGACTCATTTTTTTTTTTTTGTCAGTTTCTCAGCGAGAAGCAGAAGCAGGAAAGAAGGTGGAAGAGGAACGAAAGGAGAAGCACAGAGAGAGAGAGAGAGAGAGAGGGAGAGAGAGAAAAGAAGAGTGAGGAAGAGAAGGAGGAAAGTAGAGGAGGAACGCAAAGAGGGAAGTGGTGTAGCAAGAAACCCGCAAGCACTTTAGACTGAAATCTAAAGATTCCTGGTTCAATCCCGCGTTCAACACTCAGGGAGATCATCCACCCTAAAACTACAAACAGCCTGTCCTGTCAACAGCACTTACTGAGGAGTAACCCCCTCCAACAAAAAAGTGGTATCCTGGATATAACAGTGAACTGCATCCAGTGGGATTATTAAGTTAGCACTTCATTTCCATTACTCCCAGGTCCACTAGAGTTGTTGGGCCATTGGGTCAAGTTGATCTTTTTAAAAATTATTAGTATTAGATGGCAATACTTGAAACCATGTAATTGTACAGAAATTATTTGTGTTCAGAATGATTGAGTTTATAATTATTTTCAGGGGTTTTATTTTTGTGATTGTGTACAAATTGTTGGTGTTGGATAAGAATGTTTCAAACTGAAAAGAATTATGAATAAAATGATCAAACTGTAAAACAAATTACAGGAAGTTGAGTTGAACAGACGCTATCTTTTTATGTATTTATATGTTTTTGGTAATAAGCAATAATTTACAGATATATTTTAGTGTGAGCATTCATTTTTGCATGCGTGCAGTATATGTAAATGTTTTTAGTATTTCTTTTAATTGCATACTTGTGTGTGAGACATTAATTCTTCTGAGGATTAAACTTTATTATTTGTGAAATTTGGAAGTGATATTTTATTTCAGCCGTTAGTTGCAGGAAAATATATTAGGTTGGTTCTCTTAATTAAACAATGAAACAAAACAAAACACAACCAATCTAAGAATTAATTTTTATTTATTGCGGACTTTTTGTCCTCATCTTGGTAGTTTTTGTGTTGTTTCTTCTTTCACTACGTTTCGGCCAAATTTCACCTCTGGTCTTCTTCAGGTGATTTACCGCGACCCCAGATAGGAATGCTGAGTCCTGTAACCGTATACCCAGTAATTACTGCCTTCCATAGTTGCTGTCTACCAGCACTCCTATCCGAGGTTACGGTAAATCACCTGAAGAAGATCAGAGGTGAAATTTGGCCGAAACGTAGTGAAAGAAGAAACAACACAAAAACTACCAAGATGAGGACAGGAGGTCCGCAATAAATAAAAATTAATTCTCAGATTAAGAAGCCTCATCTCAAAATGATTCCAATTAAAAAGACAAAACCAATCTAAAATTGAAATTTCTTCCACAACGCCTGTTACTGACATATTTTTTTTTGTTCTGTTGTAGATTTTTGCAATCTTTGGAGAAACCATTGGTTCTCAGTAATTTCTTCTGCCATGGCGAAAACCTTTTCATTCAAGCAGAGACAATGGCACCACCATCCAAAAGAAGAATTCGAAGAAAAAGAAGTTTTATGTAAAAATCCAACATTTTTAATTTTTTTTCTTTTTTTCTTTCTTTTTTTCTTTCTTTATTAGAATTTCACATGAATTTCTTTTCTGAATTATATTTGTAGAAAATAGTAATTTTTTTTCTGTTGTTTTGTTTTTAGAATTAAGGCATTGATATTTATTTCATATATCTTAAATTTCATGAATAAGACCCATTCAAAAAATAAAGTCCTTTCATGTCCTAAAAGACAGCATGACCTTGTAGTTATTGGTTGTTGAATCAAAGTCAATTACTTGACAGTCAGGACAACTAAGCAATTGTACAACGGAAGGAAATGGATTCCGTGATTTGTTTTCCCTACTGTTGTATCCTCAGACAATTGGGTAGCCTCAGTTGACTAAAAATAACAACACACGCCTAGCAGCCCTTCCTCAGTATACCTCTGGTCAACTCGTTCATTCTGTCAATCAAAAAAGCAGTCCGTGAAGAACAACACCGCTCCTGCTGCTGGCATGCTCTTTTATGCAAGTTCCAGCATATAGAAATTTACATGCATGGTAGATTTCTTCTTGTGAGAGATGAGATTGGCCCACTATAACTTCTGCCTCCAGAAGTGAACATATCTTTTACTGCTTGACACGCAAGGCATAGTCTTACGCACTTTGATACAGGAGGTAAGTTTCTTCTCTCGCTACACTTCTTTACTGAAAGCTGTTAGTGGGACATTATCTGTATCAGAATCAGTTGTTTTTTTTTCACTCAATGGACTATCTTGTTTCAAACTTGAAAAGGCAAACCTATGTTTAATCAATTTGTGAACATTTTTTTGACTAAAATATGCTTCTCAGTATACATCATACATTCTTTTGTAAATTGCACATGGCTTGCATTTCTCAGCCACCAAAAATTTGATAACAGACCTCTGTTCAAGCCTGGAGCTATTTGTTTAATTTGCTTCCATTTTAAAAGCTTCTAAAGAAAAATTTTGTGAGATTAAAATAAGTTTTGATAAAAACCAATTCCAAACAATTCAGAGTGCAGATTCTAAAAAACTTTTTTGTTCATTTCAAAAAATTTCTCCTTATTTATTGAAATACCCTCATCGATAAATTCCACTTTATGGTCCACATAGATATATTGCTCTTCTTTATTGAATGATTCTTGTAGTAAGTAATGTTGGCGACTGTAGTCAAGGGTGACCCGAAGGCTCCCTTTTCAATAGCTACTACACCAAGGTGTAGGGGAAAGCGCTATTCCTTCCCCAGGATTGCTCCGCTTTACCCTTGATACATACCTCGTAATACTGAGTGTTAAGGAAGGAGGTATCAAGTACCAGTTTTTAAGTCTTTGGTATGACTTGACCTGGGATTGAACGTCGTGTTACATTTCGCTCTGGCCAAACAAACGACAACACATAATATATATAACAATATATATCTATTTTCTAGACGGACGCTTGTGTGAAGTAGGAGCAATCAGGAGATGTATTAGAATCGTTCATCTATGAGGCCTGGACTCTTCAATGTAAGTAGGCGATGGCTGAGAAAACACACACGGGGCAACAACGGGACAAGCTTGCATGAACAGCGGAATTTTTCACTGTCTTCCGTTCAATTCGTCGGCCTTATATTACCATCAAACTCCCACACAGAGATATAGACATGCCTCCACGCCCCCGCAATCTCTTCCTATAACTGGCTATCAGAATATGCACTTCCGACGTCTTTGGAATGGCATGTTTGATCGTCATCAAGCGGAAATAACTGTCATGCAGTTCACAGGTCACTCTCTTCCGGTGCATCACTTTGTGACGGCACCGTGGCATTTTTACCTTGTCCCATATTGTCAGCCAAGCAGTATTTTACACCCCGGTCTTCCAGACCATTGGCAAACACTCTACCCACTTGGCCAATTAGCCTCTTGTTCTCTCTATAACTTGGACCTACCATATCACATTACATAAGTCATTTGTTTGGAGACAGTTTAAGCATCTAACAGTTCTTTTTGACTCATAAATAGGACCCTATCAGGTGCTTCCGTTCCGGGTCAGACTAGACCTGGGAGCAATGGCCATGAAGAGGTACTTTACAAATATCCACCACTGGAGTCTGACAATCAGATTGTTTAGTGTCATGTGCAGGACACTTGTTGGAGGGGGTCTTAACCTTCTGCAAAGATGCAGTCAGTGTATTCTATTGCCCCAGTTAACTGGGATTTAGGTAATTTGGGCAAATTATTAATAGAAATAGTGCTGGTAAATTTTTCTCACTGGCTCTAAATGGAGGTTTTTCACTGGAGGCTGAGTGACAGCAAATTGCCTCCCATCTCCAAGACTCTTCTGAGTATCCAAGTTGATTTTAGTTGTCTCCCACTAATCTCCAGTTCACCCTGAATATTTTCATGGTCTGGGGGACCATTCCAAGTGCACCAACTACTATTGGTATCACTGTCACCTTTATTCCAAAACTTTTTCCAGTTCTTTGGCAAAGTTTAGGTATTTTTTCAGTTTTTTTGCTTTTGTTTATTATTCATTCTTTGAACTTCTAGATTTAAAGTGGCCACCTCGCATGGTATAATAATTAGCTAGCTGTGATAACAGTCTATTATAAGTGAGTTTGATTCTCACTGGGTGTTTTTTTCTGGTTTTATAAAGCTTACTAAATGATAACTTTTTGCTTGGGAATTTGTTTAGTTGCTGGCTTGTTTTGTTTTTTTATATTGATGTTTTTTTTTTTTGGTTGATTGTCTTTAATTGTTGGTAAGAATTTCATGTTTTTTTTTTGTTTTTTTTTTCATTCCATTTCAGGAAGAAAGAGTCTGTGAATAGTGTCTGCATGCATTATAGACATTCTGCTTCAAGTCGGGAAGGAGGAGATGAATATTCATCTGAAACATCGGAAATGGATAGCCAAGGAACTGTAAGTTGAGTTTTCTGCTTGACATTTGGAACCTCATTAATAAAACAGCAAAATTTTATATATATATATATATATATATATATATATATATATATAAATATATTTTCACACACACGCGTGTGTATATATATATATATATACACCATATCATTAATATCTGTAAATAGACTTAAAAAGAATAATTGTAAACAAGTGCTCAATGCCCTGTTAATTAATATATATAAATATATGAAAAAACTTATGCAGAACAATATATATGATTAAAAACAAGAATGAATGTACTCCATTATAAAAAATACTTAACCAGCTCATTGGCCTTGTGAGTAGAGTGTTTGCCAATGGTCCGGGAGACCTGGCTTCAATCCCAGGTCGCGTCATACCAAAAACTTTAAAAATGGTACTTCAGTATTCAATATCGGTGTGCAATAACTGTGTGCAAACAATAACACTACTGCATATAAACAATAGAATACTTACTTGTGTGCAAACAAATTAGTTCTAACTTATTTAAAAATAAATTTACCTATAAACTATTTACTTATCAACCATACACAGAGCCATTCAATTGTATACAGACAAATAACTGATGTTAAATTGTTTGTTATATAGCAATACTTGAAACCATTTTACTGTGTGCAAACAAATGATTTATAGCAAATAGAACTGTTCATGTTATATATTTAGCAATACTTGAGGCCATTTAACTGTATGCAAACAAATGATTTATAGCAAATAGAACTGTTCATGTTATATATTTAGCAATACTTGAAGCCATTTAACTGTATGCAAACAAATGATTTATAGCAAATAGAACTGTTCATGTTATATATTTAGCAATACTTGAAGCCATTTAACTGTATGCAAACAAATGATTTATAGCAAATAGAACTGTTCATGTTATATATTTAGCAATACTTGAAGCCATTTAACTGTATGCAAACAAATGATTTATAGCAAATAGAACTGTTCATGTTATATATTTAGCAATACTTGAAGCCATTTAACTGTATGCAAACAAATGATTTATAGCAAATAGAACTGTTCATGTTATATATTTAGCAATACTTGAAGCCATTTAACTGTATGCAAACAAATGATTTATAGCAAATAGAACTGTTCATGTTATATATTTAGCAATACTTGAAGCCATTAAACTGTGTGTAAAGAAATGAGCTCTAGCTTGTTTAAAAATGTTACCTACAGACTCTTTGTTTGCAAATCATATGTATAAACAAGATTTGGCACTAAATAGCCCAATAATGGTTGATATGCCATAAAACCAAACCAACCTAACCAAACCTTAAAGCTATAATATTAATGATTATTAATTACTTGGTTTGGTTTCTTTGTTTAATGGCATATCCACCTTTGTAGGTTATTTAATGCCAAAGCCATTCTCCTAGAAGAACAGTAGTGGTACTATTTAATCCATAGCTGGGAGGATAAGGGGGTTCATACCTTTCCCAAGGGTATTTGTCCGAAATTGAACATAATAGGACGACTGGAGTTCGAACTCGCTTACTACAATTCCGTAGTCCATCGCTTTAACCATTCCACCACAAGGACACCCCCTATTAGTTACTTGAAATACCTGAAACCATATTACTTTGTACAAATAAATGATCATTGAATTGGAATTTTTAATTAAAAGTGTCTAATTGTTTGCTGAAAAGATTTGCTTTGGTATCAAACAATTCAACAAAGTTTGGTGGGATACTGTGAAACTAACTAACTCCAAACCGTTATTTGTTATATGACCCCACTTTTTGTTCAATATATGTGGTACTATCATAAACATATATATTTCTCATCTATTTAAGTTGCCTACTTGGATCAAACATGAACTTGCTGACTCATTAAAAGCTCCAGATGGGGTTTTGACAAGTGAGGAGGAGGAGAAGCTGCTGATGAAAGGAGGAGGAGGAGAAGAAGAAGAAGAAGAAAAGAGAGTTCTACCTTCTCGGAATGTCCTTTTGCATCCAGATCAAAATTCTGCAACAGAAGGTATGATTAGTGGAATGAAGTCTTTTGGAAAGCATCTCAACATTACCGCTTTAACCTATTTCAAGATGCTGAACTTTTCTTTCTCTCACAGCCCATTCTCCTCCCAAAAAGTCTTGGTATAGCTTTGTCCAGTCAGAAAAGGAAAGAAAACACTCTTTCATTTATAAGGCATTGCACTCATCCTGAATGGGAATAGGTAATTTCATTTAAATCCCAACTATTTGACTTTACCCTTCAAAAAATATGGTTCAATTTGGTTTATTAGTTTAAAACAATAATTGAAATGAAAGAAGTTCACATATCAAGTTTCATCAACATTGGCCTATTAGCTTAGGTGTCTGTAAACAAGAAACACTCAAGCAAAGAAAATAACTAATATAACTTGTTTGTGTAATTGGTGTTTGGTTTAGTTCATTTAATGGCATATCAACTTCTTATTGGTTACTTAATCCATATTTACCAACCCCTCCGCTCGGGCAGGATATGACACTAGGTCAATTTTTAAGCAGAGTTTAACAGGTTTGAATTCAGAGTTTTCCTTCTCCTACACTAGTTGCCTCACCAAGGCTGAAGAACCTAGTCTGTCCTATTTACCCATAGCTGGAGGGAGAATAATTGGATTCATACCTTTCCCAAGGGTATTAGTGTTATGTGAAATGCAATTAGCCTGGTCCAGGATTTGAACTCGTGTCGCCGTGTCCATTCCCTATGGCGATAACCATTACACCATGGGCACCTCCATTGGTTACTTAATGCAGAAATTTAATTCACTTTAAATGTTTAATCGTAAAAACTATATTTTCAATATTCCATTGTGTTGTTTTTTAATTTCATATTTTTTGTGTTTTTTCAAGACTTTGTTTGCCCACTTGGGTAGGGCCATTTACTTGGGTAGGGGCATTTACTTCAATATTGAAATGATAAAGAAATTAGCATGGCATTTGTACCAGTATGACAAGTGAATTTGTAAAGTGTTCCGTATTTTTACGAACGTAAACAATTCAACCCTGAAGGATCAACCAAAATCCTGATTAGACTCCTTTGTGTAGAAAGTATGGATATCAAAATTGACAACTTAGATATGCAAACTTCAATGGAGCATATATATATATATATATATATATATATATATATATATATATATTTTCTTTAAAGAAAAAACCAAAGACCGGTTATTTTAGGATTATAAATTTATTTCCATCCTGTTTTGTGTTTCTGATGTAAACCAAAAACACGAAGTTAGTTACATTGAGCTCTCTACCAGGAAAATTTAACTGTTCAGCTTTTGAATGATTTTCTTGTCCTGAAGGAATTACTCCAAACTCTGGTTTAACTGGACTGAATAATACACTCACATATATATATTTAATAAATCTATGAAACAAAACCCTCTTTAAAGTACATGCCTGAGAAGCAAAATTTGTCTCGCACTGCAATAATTCGTTTACTAACAAACTATTCACTTACAAATCATATATATTACAAAATTTGGCATTAAATAACCCACAAAGGTTGAATTGCCATTAAACACTGACCAAGCATGAAACATTTGAATGGTTTCAAGTATTATTGGATAAGTGGTTAGAGTATACACCAATAGCCTGGGAGACCAGGGTTCAATCCCAGGTCGAGTCATACCAAAGACTCCAAAAATAGTATTTGATGCCGCCTTGCTTAACACTCAGCATTATAAGGTATGTATCAAGGGTAAAGTGGTGCAATCCAAGGAAAGGAGTAGCGCCCTCCCCTACACCTCGGTGTAGTAGCTATTGAAAAGGGAGCCTTCGGGTTGCCCTCGACTAAAGGGAGACAACTTTACTTTACTTACTCATATCATTACTAAATGTCAATATTCTTAATATCATAAATAATAATCATTTGGAGGTGCCCATGGTGTAATGGTTATCCTCGAAGGAATTGGACACGGTGACACAAGTTCAAATCCTGGACGAGACTGATTGCATTTCACATAGCCCTAATACCCTTGGGAAAGGTATGAATCCACTTTTTCTCCCTCCAGCTATGGGTAAATAGTAGGACAGACTATGTTCTTCAGCCTTGGTGAGGCAGCTAGTCTAGGAGAAGGAAAACTCTGAATTCAAACCTGTTAAACTCTGCTCAAAAAATTGACCTTGTGTCATATCCTGCCCGAGCGGAGGGGTTGGTAAATATGATAAATAATAATCATTTATAATCAGTTACTATAAATTACTACAAATTACTATTCATAAACTGACTCATTGGCCTAGTGGGTAGAGTGTTCGCCAATGGTCCAGGCGACCCGGGTTCAATCCCAGGTCATGTCATACCAAAGACTTAAAAAATGATACTTGATACCTCCTTGCTTAACACTCAGCAATATAAGGTACGTATCAAAGATAAGATGGAGCAATCCAGGGAAAGGAGTAGTACCCTCCCCTACACCTCAGTGTAGTAGCTATTGAAAAGGGAGCCTTCTGGTCACCTTCAACTACGGTCGCCAACTTTAATTTTTACTTACTTACTATTTATGATATAACTATCAAAACACAATTTTTATTATTCTTATAAATGAAATCGTACCAAGTATTACAGTCAATACCATATTAAGAATTATTACAATTAATATTACTATTACAGTTATTACTTCTAATCATTAAACCTATTAATATTATTAAACTAATCATCAACTTATTATTATCCTCGTGGTGTAATGGTTAAAGCGATGAACTGCGGAATCGTAGTACGCGAGTTCGTACTCCAGTCGCGCTATTACTTTCACTTTCGGCCAAATACCCTTGGGAAAGGTATGAACCCCCTTATTCTCCCTCCAGCTATGGGTAAATAGTAGGACGGACTAGGTTCTTCAGCCTTGGTGAGGCAACTAGTCTAGGAGAAGGAAAACTCTGAATTCAAACCTGTTAAACTCCGCTTAAAAATTGACCTTGTGTCATATCCTGCCCGAGCGGAGGGGTTGGTAAATAGTATCAACTTATTATTATCAAAAATATTAATAAAATTAAAAAAAACTATTAACAATTACAGACATCAAAATCTATGATCTACCTCAATTTACTATTAATTAATATTAATAGTTATTAATAATTAATACCATTAACAAATCATTAATGTTAATAAATATTAATTAATATTAATGATTATTACTATGTACTACATCATTATGACAAAAATATCATTCATAATATGCACCCTGTAATCAATACAAAAACTATATCCTATATCGCTTATTACATAATTTTAATAAATAAAAACAGGTGGTTGAAATATAAGAAACAATTTAGATCATATCTTAAAAATACATACTCAAATCCAAAGGCATGAAGCTAGAGTAAGTGGAGCAATCCAGTGAAAGGAGTAATGCCTTCCCCTTCACCTCAGTGCTTCGGATCACCCTCGACTACAGTTGCTAACTTTACTATATGTTTTAAATTAACTATATTTGTTTGCTCACGTATTTGGCTTCAAGTATTCCTATCTGATGTGTATAATTTGCAAGCATTTTAAAGTAACTAATTATAACCTTTTGTAAATAATAATAGCTTCAAGTAATTATTTTTAATTCAAATAATTTGCATACAGTTAAATGGTCTCAAGTATTTCTATTTAACATTAATATAATTTTATTTAATAGTAATCATATGGTTTCACATATTCCTATCAAATATGAATAATTCTCAAACAGTTCAATTTCACCCATAGATGGGACCTTAACAGGTACTTTCACTCCACTTCTGAGTCGACCTGGGAGTAATGGAAATGAAGAGTACTCCATACTCCCCAGAGTTCCAAAACTGGAGCCTCACTGCCAGATTAAGGTTAATGTCATACCCAAGACACCCCTTTTTTGATGGGGTAGGTTCTTATCCCTGCAGAGGATGCAGTTATTGTATTCTGATCCCTACTAATAGGCCACAAGGGATTAGAGAGCTTGGCCGGCTATCCATGGGCAATGAGTTTGATTCTCACTGGGTGCCCATTATCTCAGACCTTGTGCTGAACTTTGTTAAGACAAATAAATTTTCTTTTCTACTTCTTTATTGTTAACTGATTTATTTATCATTAATTTTTATAAATTTCTTTTCTTTAAAAATTGTTTTTTTTTCTCTTGAAGAAAGCCAAGTGAATTCTGATGGAAACCTTGACAATTCCCGATGTTCAACATCTTTGAAAACTGAGGAAACACCAAAGGTGAATGTTTCTAATTCTAAAATTCAATCACTGTAATCCATATTAGATAAGTTGGTTGGTTTATTTAATGGCATGGGTTATTCAAAGTCATCCTTGTAGAAAAACAGCAGTGATACTATTTAACCGATAGCTGAAGGGATAAGGGGGTTCATGCCTTTTCCAAGATTAGTTTTTATGGCATATCAGCCCTTGTTGGTTATTTAATACCAAATCCTTTTATATATATATATATATATATATATATATATATATAATCTGAGGAAAATAGTCTAAAGATTAGACTAATAAGTAATAATCCAAGGGGAATAGGAATATCCAGTTGAGTGCTCAATGTCAACGGTTATTGAATGTATAATTAACTTCAAATTAAAAATGCCATTTAACTCGTATGACACAAGGTCAATTTTTAAGCGGAGTTCAACAGGTTTGAATTCAGAGTTTTCCATCTCCTAGACTAGTTGCCTCACCAAGGCTTAAGAACTCAGTCTGCCCTACTACTTACCCATAGCTGGAGGGAGAATAATTGGATTCATACCTTTCCCAAGAGTATTAGTGCTATGGAAAATGCAATCAGTCCCGTCCAGAATTTGAACTTGTGTCGCCGTATCCATTTCCTACAATGATATCCATTACACCACTGGCACCTCCACATATATATATATCTTTTAAGAAAAAAAAAATGGTCACATTAGGGTCATAGATTTATTTCCATCCTGTTATGGGTATTGAAATGAATCAATAACACCAAAAATAACAGGACCTCTTCAGATCCAATGGACAAAATAATTATAGTCAAAATAGACATAGGTGGGAAGCGGGTAGAAGAGGGGTGAAGCGTTTCCTCCTCATTTGTCCACTTCCATCTTTTCTTTTTATTACCTGTCAGGATCACAATAAAGTAACTAGATGCATATTCAAAACTCACTTTCTTCAGTAAATTAAATTTTAAATTTTTTAAATCTTAAATTCTAAATACATTTCAACGTAAATTTCCAGATTTAATAATAATTTAGGGAATTGCAACAATTCTTTATTTTCAAACTCAAAAATTGCTTGAATAGGGCTTTTTGGTTTTTCAACCAAATCAATTAATATATATATATTAATTGGTTTGGTTGGGTTTTCTGGCATATCAACCATTGTAGGTTATTTAATGCCAAATCCTCTTTATACATATATATCAAATATATAGGATTTGGTTTGGTTGGGTTTTATGGCATGTCAACCTTTGTAAATTATCTAATGCCAAATCCTTTTTATACATATATATTAAATATATAGGATTTGGTTTGGTTGGGTTTTATGACATATCAACCATTGTAGGTTATTTAATGCCAAATCCTTTTTATACATATATATTGAATATATGATTTTGAGCTCTTTTTTTTTTTTTTTTTTTTTTCAGACTGTTCATATACAGTTAAATGGTTTCAAGTTTTGTTATTTAACAGTAACAATTTAATTAAACATTTGTCATTTGTTTACAAATAATTAAATGATCAAACAGTTCTATTTCAAACAATTCAGTTTAACATAAGTCAACAAATACTTTCGCAGGTAATACTATGTATAACTAATGATTTGATTAAACATCAGTCATTTGCTTACACACAGTTAAAATGAGCTAACAGTTCTATTTCAAGCAATTCAATTTAGCATACATCATTTGTTTACACTCAGTTTAAATGTTAAACAGTTTTATTTGACCCTTAGATAGGGCCCTATTAGGTGCTACCACTCTGGACTTGAGTGAACCTGGGAGTGATGGCAATGAAGGGATACTCTGCATTCCTCAAATCTCCAGCATTACTGGACCCTGACCATCAGATTGTTTAGTGTCATATGCAAGACATTCATTGGGGAAGTCTTACCTCTCTGCAGAGATGCAGTTGACATATTCTACAAACCCAGCCAACTGGACCATCAGTCATTTGTTTACACACAGTTAAATGTGAAAACGGTTCTATTACAAACAATTTAGTTTACCATAAGTTTAAATGTCAAAACAATTCTATTTAACCCAAGATAGAACCCTATTAGGTTCTACCACTCCGGGCCAAAGTGGACCTGGGAGTAATGGTAATGAAGGGGTAGTTTGCATTCCCCAAAGCTCCACATGACTGGAGCCTCACCATCAGATAGTTAATTGTCATATCCAGAACACTCATTTGGGCAAGTCTTACCCTTCAGCAGAGATACAGTCGGTGTATTCTACAGCCCCAGCCAACTTGGGGCATACTTTTTTTGTGATTTCCTAAAAGCAAAATATTGGGCTTGTGGTAACTAGTAAAATAGTGTGCACCATGAAATTTTGGGCTTACAGTGTATAGTAAAATACTGGCTTTATTCTCACAATGTCTGCTTTCTGAAAAACTTTTTGAGAGGGTGATTTTGATTTATTTATATACACATATATGTGGAAAGTTAGATAAATCAAATGTTTAAAACTGGTTTAGAGGCGTGATATTTCGTCTTTTTATTTTATTTTTAAAAACTTTCTCAAATTGACTTTTGTTTGAGAATTTTGTCAGTTTGATGGTTTCTTTGTTTAATGGCATATCCACCTTTGTAGGTTATTTAATGCCAAAGCCATTTTCCTTGAAGAACAGTAGTGGTACTATTTAACCGATAGCTGGGAGGATAAGGGGGTTTCATACCTTTCCTTAGGGTATTTGCCTGAAAGGTAACGTAATAGCGTGACTGGAATACGAACTCGCTTACTATGATTCCGCAGTCCATCACTTTAACCATTCCACCACGAGGACACCCCCCCCTTGTCAATTTGAGAACGTTCTTAAAAATGAAATAAAAGAACGAAATATCACACATCTAAACTGGTTTTAAGCATTTGATTTATCTAACTTTCCATATATTTCTATTATATTGTCAAATTCACCATAATCTATCATTTCAACATATATATATTTTTGCTTTCCTTTTTGTTCTTAGGAGACTGAAAAGACAAATGACGAGGCTGATGTTCTATTGAAGCCAAACAAAGTAAATAAAAATTTGCCCTCTTCTGTAGGTTCAAATGCCAACACAGACAAATCAACATTCAGGTAAAGTAACAAAGATTTTTTTTTTTTCCAGAATTTTATTTTCAGGATTTTTTTTTTTTTGTTCATATTTTTTTTTTTTTTTTTTTTTTTCAGAATTTTTTTTCAATAAATGTTTGGAATTGGTTTATAACAAAAATTATTTTAATCTCGCAAAAGTATTTGTTTTGAGGTTATTCAAAATGGCAGCAAAACAAACAGAGTACTGTTGGTTCAAATAGACCTCTGTTATCAAAATTTTTGGTGGCTGAGAAGTGCAAACCATGTGAAATTTACAGGAGAATGTGTATGGAAAAGCATATTTCAATTAAAAGAAATGTTTACAAATGAGCTAAACATTAGTTTGCCCCATGAACCTGAGTTGAAAAGGCAGTCAATTGAGTGGAAACATACTGACTCTCCGGTAAAGAAAAGTCCCGGGCACAGCAATCAGTATAGAAGCTGATATTGACAGTCTCCTGAGATCTGAATGAACCCATCATTATTGATTTCCTTGAAAAAGGTGCAATCGTAAATAGGGCTTCCTATTGCCAACTTCTTAGGCAGTATTTCACCTTATTTATTGACTGACTTTCATATACATAAAATCCTTATTATGTTTGTATGTATATAACTTTAATTCAGCCAAAAAAATCCTTAAAAATTGGGCATATCAATTTCCCCTATCATATCCCCACCTTCAACATGATGGAATCTCAGTAAAAAAGTGTTTTCTTTTGGTTTTTGGTAGGTTTTTTTTTTTGGTGGGGAAGGTTCATATTTTTACAACTCTAACCCAAATTAATTGATCATTTAAACCTATAATTAATCAAATAACATAGATGTGTCCATTTTAATAAACATGCATCCATAATAATGTATTTTTATTCCTTGTATTTTATTTTCCGCATCTCCCCGCCAGAAAAAAAGAAAATTACCACACTCTGGCTAAGGGATGGGGGACTATCTTATCTCTTGTAGAATCAATATGGCCACCTTTTTAAAATTGGATATTGTTTATTATTTTTGAGTGCATTAAAAGTTCATGAATGAAGAAGACAATAACTAAAACTTCTTTTTTCAAATTGGAAATCTAAATATTACATTTCTCTTACATATATACATACATGGGACTCTTTAAGATGACTTTGTATCAAAACTGACCCCCCCATCTGAAAGTAGGGGTGGAAGTCATTAAATAAAAGCCTTCTCATTCTTTTGTCATTTCCTCTTCAGCATCGGCAATGCCAAAGAGAAGAATCAAGTAAGAAAATCAAGTTTAACATCAAATAATTGCAAAACAAATAAAGCCACAGAAGCCCAGGTTCAAGTCAAGGCAAAGTCACCCTTTTCTTTAAAAGCAGCTTCTCAAAGAAATTCATCAAAGATGCCAACAAAGAGGTATGTAAACAATACAGAAGAAGCTATCTCTTATAATTTAAGAAATAAAATTAAAATAAGATAGTTGTCTCTGGTGGTTAATAAGTCAAAATTCAGTGTCATTAGTCATAGGTGATAAGTCTATTTGGTGCTTTTAATATCGGTTGCTATTAGCAGGGACAGCTGCTACTAGTGAACAGGTAAACCAGCAAAAACGGACATGGGGCCTTCCACTAGCAGCAGGAAAACATATAGGTGTTTTCAATTCAACAGTCACTACTGAAAGAGGACAAGTTTCTTTTGCAGAGACGGTTCCTTTTTTTTTGCACGTGTCACACCTACTTCCTGTCAGTAGCTTCTGGGAGTTTCTGTATTTTGAAAAAAATTATTTTAATTTTCTTTTTCTTTTTTCTATCCACTTCAACATAACAGAAATATTTTTCATTTATCATCTAGATTGTTAATTGTGTAATTTCTCATATTATCATGGCAGTCAATGAAACACAAAAGACTTGAATTATGTTGTATTTTTCTTATCTTCTTTTTTAGGGGTCTTTTAGGGCGTCACGTTGGAAATAGAGGGAACACTTCTCTTGGAACACAAAGAAATCGAGATGATGTTCTCTTGGTAAGTTTTTAAGATAATTATGATAAACATTTAGTTTGGTTTAGTTTCTTTGCTTAATGGCACATCAACCTTCATGGGTTATTAATGCTAAAGCCATCTTTGTAGAAGAATAGCAGTGATAATATTTAGTTTGGCTTAGTTTCTTTGCTTAATGGCATATCAACCTCTAGTTTGAAAGTTGATTTAAATAACGTTACGGCCTTTTGAGCTGACTCAGACAATCCTTTTGCACGTGTCTGCCTACACAACACGCCTTCTTTGAACTCCCCGACCATTCCCTTCACACTCCTTTTATACACCTGGCATAGTCTCATTTGAATAGGAACAGCAAGAGTCTATGTTACTCACGCAAGATAATCAAATACATAAGCGACTGTGTTGCCATTTTAGCTTTTTTTTGTTAAGCGACTGAATCCTACAAAACATGCCCACACGCCAGTCAGGTATGTTACAATTTTTCCTACACAACCTTGATGGGTCATTAATGTTAAAGCCGTCCTTATAGAAGAATAGCAGTAGTACTATTTAGTTTGGTTTAGTTTCTTTGCTTAATGGCACATCAACCTTCATGGGTTATTAATGCTAAAGCCATCCTCGTAGAAAAATAGCAGTGATATTATTTAACTCATGGCTGGGTAGATAAGAGGGTTCAACACTTTCACAAGGGTATTAGCCCGAAAGTGAATGTAATAGCTTGACTGGAGTTTAAACTCGTTTACTTTGAGACTGCAATCCAGCACATTAACCGTTACATTACGAGATCTCCCTCCTCCCAATAAATATCAGGAGAGTCAAATACAGAATAGTCATTTACCAAGGTTAGTTTGACACAAGGGCAGAAGTATTGGGGCACACAGTAAGAATCAAACTCACTAACAATGTTTTTTGGGTTTTTTGTTTTAATGGCATGTCAACTTTTGTGGGTTATTTAATGCAAAAACCTCCTTGTAGAATAACACTAGTGTTACTATTTAACCCATAGCTGTGTTAATGAGGGGGTTTCATATCTTTCCCTAGGGTATTATTCCAAAAGTGAACGTAATAACTCGACTGGAGTTTGAATCTGGTTACTATGATTTAGTAGTCCAGCACTTTAGTCCCTACGCCATTAGGACTCTTCTCACTAACAATAGCTATCTAGTCTAGTTTAACAATTAAATTACATGTGGTGTGTTTAGTGTGTTATTAAGCTTAGCTACATTACTGTATGTTAGGGATTGTTCCTTGATACTGGTACTATGTAACCCAGTATAACCTGTCACATATTACAGAGGAGATGATCTTATAATGATCTCTTACTAGAGTGTGAGTGACAGCAGGTTTCCAGTATTCTGGTCTATCTAAGTGATGCTGTAGTTAGGATGATTTCGGTTCAATTTCTGGTTTCTAAGTGTTCTAGTCCCTTTTCCCAATTCTTTAGGGATTGTTTAGAGCACACCAGTTACAGTTGGTATCACAATCACCTTCATGTTCCATAGCTTTTTTTTTTTTTTTTTCAGTTCTCTGGCAAGGTCTAAGTAAATGATCTCGGGGTCATCACCTGTCACATTCATTAGAGATTAGAATCTCTTTAAACTTTATCTACACTACATGCTAAATAAAGGATTCCACCAATCTATAATCAGTTGGCTTCAGGTAACATTTGTTTTATGAATGAAAATTAAGAGCTTATTGTTTCAGTTTGATAATAAATAATACATAATGATATCCTTTTTGATTATGCAATGTCCCATGAAAAAAAAATCCTGGTACATTTGATTTTTTAAAAAAATTAGGGGTATACTTATTTATGGGTGATATTTATTTGTAGAGTAAAAATACTATATTGGGCTTTTGTACTAGCTGTGGTTTTAGGCATATGTGGTGTGTGATACCTCGAAACATATCTCACACAGATCGGAATGGTGAGGGACTAGTGTATTTTATCTATAAGCTTACTATAATTGCTACAATGGGACTTAACAACATTTTTTTGTCTTAAGACTAATTTGATGAAAACATTTTGAAAGAGAACAGACTAAAATAGAATGGGGACTTTGAAAAATGTTAATATATTGTGTGACCATTTCCTTCTGTTGTATAGCCATGAACAACTATACGTACACATATACATGCAGAAACATCACAACACAATAAAGACGAGCGGACACAGTTCTTTAGAAAAATATACCTCTCACTTTATTGAAAGGGTTCGAAAGGGTTACGAAGGGTATTATTGTGTGAGAGGTGAGTTGGGGACTGAACAGAACTGCAACATATTGACCCCCACTCTTATAGCCATAACAGCATTTCTTTCCTGTTCTCCTGGGCTGCTCAACTATGGCCTGGGGGCCCCGCCTTTGCTGGGACATGCTTCTCATTCCAGCATCTTCTCTCCAATTGATCTGAACTTCCTGTCGCCGGGGTTATATAATAATTTGACGCCCACCTACTTCCTGCGAGCGTCACAATTTCGCACTCAATTCAACCCCTCGACAGTCAAGGTCGCCCCTGATATCCTGATATCTTCGACCGGATGCACCTGTTATTTACACAGGTGCATTTCGTCTTTTGACAGCTTGGCCAGGTTAGAGGTCAATATGGAACACTTCTTTCTATGTGTATCTTTTTTTTATGGGGGTGTTCACATAGCATAATAGCCAAAGTCCTGGACTGCAGCCTCAAAGTGAATGAGTTTAAACTTCAGTCATGCTACTACATTCACTTTTGGGCTAATACCCTCAAAAGTATGAACCCCCTCCCCTAATTCCCCACTGCTATGACTTAAATAGTACCTCTGTTGTTCTACAAGGATGGCTTTGGCATTAAAAAATGCAAAAAGGTTGATTAAAAGAAAGAAAAAATAACCAAACTGTAATTTTTTTCTTTTTTTTTTTTTTTTTTTTTTTTTTTTAAGCAAAAAGAAATCATTCAAAATTGTTTCCTTTTTATGCTGTTCGTCCATGTTAAAAGTACAATCAGGGCAACCGAAAGCCAACTTTTTATGCTGTTCATTCATGTTAAAAGTACAATCAGGGCAACCGAAAGCCAACTTTTTATGCTCTTTGTCCATGTTAAAAGTACAATCAGGGCAACCGAAAGCCAACTTTTTAGACTTTATTTTTCCAATGCAGATATCATTGTGGAATGAGAAAAGTTTCGATAGACAGGTCAAAACTTGTGTTTATCAAATATGGGGGTTTTTGGAACCAGCAAAAGGATAACAGTTTAGATAAAGTGTGCTTTACCAAAGCCCGGCCCATTTACTCAAACATTTCTCATTCCCCAATGATACCTGCATTGAATGTGCTTTTAACCTGGACTATCTATGTTTTATTTTTTTTTTTTTGGAACAGGAAGAACTTGAAAATATGAAAAGTGAAAAAAAGAAAGTTGAGTTGCAATTGGAAGGTATCCAGGAACAATTAGAAAAATTAAAAGAAAATCAACAAGAAGTTCTCAGGCAAAAAGAGGTGAGTCCAAAAAAAAAAAAAAATCCCACAACAGTTGGGTAATAAACATCTTTACCTTCAGAGACTTTTATTTATATCATCAAATACGATAGGCAATATTAAGCTGTTATATTGATAAATAATAGATGAGTAGTATCTATTATTTGCTAAATAGTGTAAATAGTTTAGGCAGGTTTCAAACAGTTGACCCAAGCGGAAACCATTATGTTAATTGACAGGTGATGACCCTGAAATCATTTGAAAGTTTGGATTTCATTGGCTGAGTTGTTCAGGGAACTGAGCAGTCCTAGAAGTTTAGATTAGAATTGTAACTTTGCTTCAGTCAGCAGAGGAAATGCAGTTGTCTAAGTTTCTGTTTCTGGCTCTTGACTTGATGAAGTGAATAAATTATGTGCACATAAAAATGGCATTGTTGTTCTTCTTGGTAAGAACATGAAATAGTATAGCATCGGAAAAATAGGATGAGACAGTGTGATGACAGGTCTTGCTGGACAGTTCAGAGTGAATTTTTGGGACTTATAAACTTAATGTTCTTACTTGACTAGAATTACTACTATTATGATGTTTGATTTTTTACCTGTGCTCATATTCAGATTTTTTTTTTTTTTTTTTTTAAATATCTGAATATGCTGGTGGGAATTAACACAAAGGGAAACACAAACAGCCTCCTGTACAATTTGAACTGTAATTGTAGGTTCCATTATCTATGATATATATATATATATATATATATATATATGCAAAATTTAACCAGGTTTTGTGACTATTATATTTCTTTTTATTAATATAGGAAAAAGATAAACCCCTTGAAGATGAAATTGGTCAGTTGAAACAGAAACTTCAAGTCCGTGACCAAGAGATCCAAGAGTTCAACAAAATTGTACAAAGTTTAAAGGTAAGGGAAAATAATTTCATGCTTTGTATTATTCATTATATTCTTCTTTCTTTTCTGGAGGTGTCCGTGGTGTAATGGTTATCGTCGTAGGAAATGGACACGGTGACTCGAGTTCAAATCCTGGACAAGACTGATTGCATTTCACATAGCACTAATACCCTTGGGAAAGGTATGAATCCAATTATTCTCCATCCAGCTATGGGTAAATAGTAGGACAGACTGAGTTCTTCAGCCTTAGTGAGGCAACTAGTCTAGGAGAAGGAAAACTCTGAATTCAAACCTGTTAAACTCTGCTTAAAAATGGACCATGTGTCATATCCTGCACGAGCAGAGGGGTTGGTAAATATGTATGTATGTGTATATGTATATATATATATATATACACACAAAAAACACCCACACATATATATCTTGGATGAGATTGATTGCATTTCACATAGCACTAATACCCTTGGGAAAGGTATAAATCCAATTCTTCTCCCTCCAGCTATGGGTAAATAGTAGGACAGACTGGGTTTTTCAGCCTTGGTAAGGCAACTAGTCTAAGAGAAGGAAAACTCTGAATTCAAACCTATTAATCTCCGCTTAAAAATTGACCTGGTGTCATATCCTGCCCGAGCGGAGGGGTTGGGTAAACAGGATTATATTTCTTCTTTCGAACTTATGAGGTCTCCCTGAAGCTGTATTTAATGAGACAGAAATGAAAATGGTGTTCAACACGCTTATAACAGCAATTTTTTGACCGGTCAAAGCACTGTTGAAATTTCTCTTGGGATATGTTGTGAAATCACATCATTTTATTATTTTGTCATGTTCTCCACCTCCTCAAAGATTATCCTTCAGATGAATTTTCTAGGTAAAAAAGAATGCTGCACTTGCATAATCCTGTGTTTCATTAAAAAATTATTAAGACTGACTTCATAATCTTCATCCATTTTTATATAAGCTGCTCAGTGATGTACAATACTTTTTGATTGTACTGTAAATTTTTTCATATTACACTATAAAAATAAAAATTCCTTTGATCGACTAACGTGATGCAAAAAAATTTTTTTTTTCTCCAGAAAGAACAAACACCTTGGATATTTTAGTTATCATCATCATGTCGTGCCACTAGCGCGGATATCCTCTCGCCACTTTTCCCTATTGTTCATCACCTCTGGCAGGTCTTCAGGGCTACATTCCATATCCTCACATAGCTGCTGAATGTATGTTCATGCTGATCGTCCTGCTTTTGCCCGGCCATATGTGGGGGTCCATAAGAGTACATCACATGAGCTCGTCCCTGCTTCTCCAGCAGTGTCCTGCATGTCTGGTTCGTCTAGCTTGGATAGTTTTCGTGATAGGAGGCAGGTGGCCGTATAGTTGGTGTCTTGTGGAGTGTTGTCGCCAGGACTTGTTCAATATTGCTCGCAGCATTCTTGTGTAGTTGCCGTCATGCTTTTTCTCCAGCCATTTTGTTAGCGTCCAAGTAGTGCATCCATATAGCAGTATCAATACAATTGCTGCTTGGAAGAAACTGCGTTTCATTTTACCAGTCAGGTCTGACTTCCATATGATCAATAGCTTATCGATAGCTGTCCATGCCTTCATTAGCCGCATGTTGATATCTTTTTGGTTGATGAGACACTGCTTCCTAGGTAGGTGAACTTGTCTACTAGTTTCAGAGAGCTTCCGTCTAGTGTGGAAATGTCGCCTGTTTGTTCAATATTGCTCGCAGCATTCTTGTGTAATTGCCGTCTAGCTTCTTTTAGTTATGGTAGTTCAATATTTGATGTTATTTTTTGGACTCATTTTAATTCTTGTTAATAATTAAAAAGACCAAATCAAATTGTTTTTAAAGAGAATTACTTTAAGAATATTAAGAATAACTGATATCATTGGATTTTATGTTTCGAATTCATCTGCTGACGCTTCTCGAGAAACTTCTTGTGATGATAAACGTGAAAAACAGTGACATCATTATTTGAATAGCATCTTCAAATTTCTTGACTTCCTTGTTTTACCAACAATCCAACTTTAAAAATGATTTCCCACGTTGAATCATTTACATGCCCAGGTAAACAAGGGACACCTGAAGAAGGCTGGAGGATATAGCGGCTGAAACGTAGTGTTACAGTTAACAACAATAAAGATAAGGACAACAGTTCCAAAAAATAACACAAAATATTTTACATCAAGCCTCATCTAAAAAATTCAGACAGATGATATTTCGACCATTCTATTTTCTGGTTTTCATAAGGTGCCTGTCATATTTTTGTAATTTTAAATGTAGTCCTTATTTAATTCTTATGGGTTAACTCTCATTCTTGGCTAGTTTGTTGTTTTTATGGCATATCAACTATTGTAGGTTATTTAATGCCAAATCCTCTTTATACATATATATTAAATATATAGGATTTAGTTTGGTTGGGTTTTATGGCATATCAACTATTGTAGGTTATTTAATGCCAAATCATCTTTATACATATATATTAAATATATATGTCTTAGTTTAGTTAGGTTTTATGATATATCAACCCTTGTAGGTTAATTAATGTCAAATCCTGTATTTTTATATATATATTAAATATATGTGATTTGTAAATGATAGTTTGGAGGTGCCCATGGTGTAATGGTTACCGTCATAGGAAATGGACACGGCGACACGGGTTCAAGTCCTGGACAAGACTGATTGCATTTCATATAGCACTAATATCCTTGAAAAAGGTATGGCTCCAATTATTCTCCCTCCAGCTATGGGTAAATAGTAGGGCAGACTGTTTTCTTCAGCCTTGGTGAGGCAACTAGTCTTATCCTGCCTGAGTGGAGGGGTTGGTAAATATGAATAGTTTGTAGGTTACATTTTAAATGAGCTTGTTTGCCCACAGTTAAATGAATTAAGGTATTTCTATTAGTTCTAGTTAATATTAATCATTTGTTTAGTTGTCTAAATTTCTGAGACCAAGCTTGATGATTTTTATCATTAAGGGTTTTCGGACTATTGTCTTCATCTTTATTTCCACAACATTTAGGCTGATATGTCCTCTAACCTTCTTCAGGTGTTTGTTGAACCCAGGAACCTTCAAACTTTATTGAATCCACAGGGGTCGCCTGTTCTGATAGCCATAACCGGATACAAGTGTTAAGTATTCTTACTCGCCTGCAGTCAAGATTGAACTTGCAACCTTCAGATGATTGTCTCCTTAAAAGCTTAGGGAACCAACGCCTATAACCGTTACGCTATGAGTCCTGCTGGACAGTTCAAAGAAAACTTTTGGAACTTATAAACTTAATGTTCTTACTTGACTAGGATTTCTACTATTATGTATGATTTTTTACCTGTGCTCATAGTCAGATATTTTAAAAAAAAAAAAAAAGTCCGAATATGAGCACAGGTAAAAAATCATACATTTTTTTACATTACATAATAGTAGTAATCCTAGTCAAGCAAGAACATTAAGTTTATAAGTCCCAAAAATTCACTTTGAACTGTCCAGCAGGACACATAGCGTAACGGTTATAGGCATTGGTTCCCTAAGCTTATAAGGAGACAATCACCTAGAGGTTGCAGGTTCAATCCTGACTGCAGGCAAGTACCCAGAATCAAAACTGGTGACCCCCGTGGATTCAATAAAGGATGTAGTTCAAAGTTCTGTGAAGGTTCCCGAGTTCGACAAACACCTGAAGAAGGTTAGAGGACATATCAGCCGAAACGTTGTGGAAATAACAATAAAGATGAAGACAATAGTCCGAAAACCCCTAATAATAATAATCATTTGTTTGTGCACAATTCAAGTATTTCTATTTATCAGCAATAATTCTATTTAATATCAATTATTTATTTGCACACAGTTAAATGGTCTCACTTATAGTACCGTAACAGTACCAATTCAAATTGTTAAACTCGTCTATTTGACTCATAGATGAGACTCGAACAAGTACTACCATTGTGGGTTAGTTACAGCACCTGTTGAGGGCACAGATATGAGTCAAATGGAAGTCATATTTACATATTGAAATGATTGTGAACATGTAATTTTGTACCATACATAAATGGAGACCAAAATTGTAAAACTGACTTTCGGAAGATATAACCCAACAATGACTGACATGCAGTAAAATGAACTAACCAGTCAAATTTATATTTATTTTTCTTTCATAACCTGCGGCCTAACAATCTTGAGTATATTTCTCATTTTCAATTTTAGGAAAAGGTTGAATGTCTACAGATAGAATCAACAAGCGTCAGAAATACAGTAAGCATCATAACCTTTCTCAATGATTCAATTAATTCCAATGTAAATATATCATACAGTTTTTTGCCTACAGACAAGTTAGCGAATGCTTCTCTTTTATATATTTTTAAACATACATATATATTATTTGGTTGGTTGGGTTTTATGGCATATCAACCATTGTAGGTTATTTAATGCCAAATCCATTTTTATATAAATAATCAGTTCTATTTCAAATAATTCAGTCTAGCATAAGTACACAGTTTAATTGTCAAAACATTTCTATTTCAAGCTATTCAGTTGAGTCAAACAGTTCAATCCAACCAATTTAGTTTAGTATAAGTATAGATTTTGTTTACACGCAGTTAAATGTCAAAACAGTTCTATTTTGAAAAATTCACTTTAACGTAAGAAGAGTTTCAATGTCAAAAAACAGTTCCATTTCAAACAATTCAGTTTAGCATAAGTATGCAGTTCAATTATCAAAACAGTTCTATTTCAAGTAATAAATACATAGATTAGTTCTATTTAACCTATAGATAGGGCCCTATCAGGTGCTACCACTACAGGCCAGAGCGGACCTGGTCCGCTTCGGCCCAAAGTGGTAGCACCTGGGAGCAATGGTAATGAAGGGGTGCTCTGCATTCCCCAAACTTCCAGCATCACTAGATGTCATATCTAGGACACTTTGGGGGGGGGGGTCTCACCACTCTGCAGAGGTGCAGTTGGTGTATTCTACATCCCCAGTTGACTGGGCAAATATATATCTAAATTTTTATACGTGTGTGTGTGTGTGTATATATATATATATATATAATGATATAATCATTAAAGGAAAATCTTATATTTTCAAAACTCCTAAGAATAAAATTCATAAAAATACAATTTATATACATGTAAAAAACAACAAGTGTCCTGGATATGACACTAAACAATCTGATGGTGAGGTTCTAGTAATGCTGAAGCTTTGGAGAATGCGGAGTACCCCTTTCTTGCCATTGCTCCCAGGTCCACTCTGGCCTAGAGTTGTAGCACCTGATAAGGGTCTTATCGATGAGTTAAATAGAACTGAACCCTGGTTTGAGTTTACTGTTTTTTGCATTTAAACTGTGTATTTATGCTAAACTGAATTGTTTAAAATAGAACTGTTTTGACATTTAAACTGTGTACTTAGGCTAAACTGGGTTATCTGAAATAAAATTGTTTTGACATTAACTCTGTGTATTACCAAGTTGGCTGGGGCTGTAGAATACACTGACTGCACCTCTGCAGAGGAGTAAGACCCCTCCAATGAATGTCTTGGATATGACACTAAACAATCTGATGGTGAGGTTCCAGTGATGCTGGAGCTTTGGGGAATGTGGAGCACCCCTTCATTACCATTGCTCCCAGGTTCACTAAGGCCCAGAATAGTAGCACCTGATAGGGCTCTATCTATGGGTTAAATAGAAATAAATTGCATACTTATGCTAAACTGAATTGTTTGAATTAAAACTATTTGACTAAACTGAATAGCTTGAAATAAAAATGTTTTTGATAATTAAACTGTGTACTCATGCTAAAATGAATTGTTTGAAATAGAACTATTTGCATGAAAATGGATTTGGAGTTAAATAACCTACGAAGGTTGATATGCCATAAAACCTAAACAACCAACCATCATAGAAAAAATCAAGCACTCACTGAATTAAACAAAATATTCACACACATATAGGGGAACAGGCACAGACACTTATACCTTCAATACAAAGTAGAAAAAACTGAAGCTCAAGTGAGATAAAGTATAAACTATACAGACACACATACACACACACACACACAGAAAAAAAGTCAAGGATCATTGATCTCAAAACCATGTAAATACCCAGAAAAAACAACCAACAAAAAAGGTTTATTGCATCTCGACCAGACTAGACAGACAATGAACCAGAGTAAACCAACAAAAAAAGCTTTATTGCATCTCGACCAGATAGACAATGAACCAGAGTAAACCAACAAAAAAAGCTTTATTGCATCTCAAATATCAAATTATAATTAGGAAAAGAGACAAAACAAATCAACCATTGAACATTATTCAATACCAAATTTTTTTTATTCATACGTATTAAATATGTAGGATTTGGTTTGATTTACTTTGCTTTACTTTACTTTTATTTCCTATCAACCATTTATAGCTTATTTACTACCAAATCCTTTTTCTACATATTAAATATATAATTTCTAAACACATTTTGTTGATAATACTTTTAAACAAGCCAGAGCTCATTTTTTTTTTTGCACAGTTAAATGGTTTCAGTTATTTGTACCTAATTGTTTGCACATCTTAATGGTTTCAAGTATAGCTATGTATCACTAACAATTCAATTCAACTATTTGTTTAATGATCAAACATTTGAGTTGAGCATAATTGCACTGTTTAAATGTCCAACAGTTCTATTTGACCCATAGATAGGAACCAAGTTTGAAATTTTTGTGTGGAAAATGTTCTAAGCATGTATTTTGATATATTTTTATAAGTTTTATTTATCTGTATATTTCAGGATATATCTGAAGACAGCAGTTCTTGTGCTTCCCCGAGAGAGGAAGATTTGCGCAATTCTAAGAAAACCAGTAAAATATGCAGCTTACAATGAACAATTCTGTTTAACATTTACATATAGAGCTGGAGAGAAAGCCTCTGTTGATTATTATCATAAATATTGACAGTTATTTACCCATGAATTAACACTTTGCAAGGATCAAAGAGTATTATCTGTTCCAATTGGAATCACCAAATTATTATATGATAAAAAAACCACAATTTACCTAATATAGAAAAGATTTTTTTTAAAGAACTAAATGTGACAATTCCTCAAAAGTTCCCTCTCATATATTCTGTCCCTTTAACTTTCTAAAATTTTCCCAAAAAGTCTGGAAAATTTCTTAATCATTTATTATATTAGTTTCTGTGGGATATATCGAGTTGGAACAAATGTTATGCCTGATTTTAGAGTATATGGATTACTGTTGTATACTCATATGCAGATTCATGCAGAACGTAACGACGACGCAATAAAAACGAGCAGACACAGTTCTTTAGAAAAATATACCTCTCACTTTATTCAAAAGGGTTGTATGTGAGAGGTGAGTTGGAGACTGCACAAAGACTGCAACATATTAACCCCCCAACTCTTCTGGCTATCACAGCTTTTCTTTCCCGTTCTCCTGGGCTGCTCAACTGGGGGCCTGATCTGAACTTCCTGTCGCCGGGGTTATATAATAATTTGACGCCCACCTACTTCCTGCGAGCGTCACAATTTTGCACTCAATTCAACCCCTCGACAGTCAAGGTCTCTCCTGATATCTTCGACCAGATGCACCTGTTATTTACACAGGTGCATTTCTTCTTTTAACAGCTTGGCCGAGTCGGAGGTCAATATGCAACATTACAAATAGAACAAAAAACAAAATCTAATGCCTATAGAAATATTTAATCATTAACATAACCTCAAACTTCTGCCAAGAAGCTTATATACAATTCTTTAGATTTTCATGGAAAATATGGGACCAACACATGTTCAATCTCTTTTCTTGATGTTAACCTAAGACCATCCGAATGATTCTGTAATCCCTTGTTGTGCAATATTAACTACACAACACTGTCAGGTAAATTTTGTTAGGCAAGCTTGTTACTGGTGATGAGAAATAAATCCTTTATCATAATATTAGTTTGGTTTAGTTTAATGGCATATCAACTTTTGTAGGTTATTTAATGCCAAAGCTATTCTCCTAGAAGAACAGTAGTGGTACTATTTAACCCATAGCTAGGAGGATATGGGGTTTCATACCTTTCTCAAGGGTATTTATCCGAAAGTGAACATAATAACACAACTGGAATATGAACTTGCTTACTACGATTCCACAGTCCATTGCTTTAACCATTACACCATGAAGACACCCCTTATAATATTAAATACT
>OY757923.1:87477880-87530380 GCA_963585895.1 Sepioteuthis lessoniana | reverse complement strand
GGCCAAACAATTACTGCTTTGTGAAGTGAGAGCTGGGGGTATTTGAACTGTGGTTACAAACCAAATACACTTATTCAAAAAAAAGAAAAGAAAAAAGCCAACTTTCTTCCTGTTTAATAACAATTATTATCAATGTTGTGAGGGGGGGGAGATTAAGGGTCACTATACAACTCCAATTTAAAGGTAGATTTTAAGGCTGGTTGGCTGGTCCAGCTTGGCCATATTTATTATTGCCCAATGTTAAATATTTTCAAGATTTGACCATCTCTATTGGGATAAGAAGATAAAAAGTAGAGGTTGTTAAGTGGTCAATTTTTGTAATGACAAGGGACAAAGCAAAAGTAAAGCTGCCTTTTGATTTCCACTGAAACTACAATTAGTACAGGAAGTACAATAAGCTCACTGGATAGAGCAGGTTTTCAGCTATAAAACACAATTTTTCCTTGGTCATCATGCAGATGAGCTGATCAAGTTGGCCATCATTTTTCATGTTAACAGCTATGCCGAGCAGGGCTTGTCAAAACTCACTACCCATCGCCTAACTATGCTCACATCCACTGGTCACCATAAACATTTAGCAAGCTCTGATGAATGTCAGTGGATTTTTTTCTGCATAGAAAAAAAGTAATGAAACACCTCTGCTTTCATGTCAGATGCCATTTTGCCAGATTACCTCTCAGCTTCTATTTTTAACAAGGCAAATTGAATAGGTTATTGGCAGGAAGCAAGCTCTGATGAGTGGGCAGGGGTTGCACAGGAAAATTAATGGAACACTTCTGCTTTCATGTCAGATACCATTTTGCCAGACTACCTCTCAGCTTCTATCTTTAACAAGGCAAACTGAATTGGTTATTAGTAGGAAGGTTCAACTTCTACTGCCATACCACCAACAACCACCCTTGACATTTTGGAATGACATAACACAGTGATCCTCTTACAGTCATAGAGGGTAAGTTCTTGTTCATCACTGACAAAAATACATAGGCAAAGGTTGAGACTATATGGCAAAATAGTGTTTTGCGGCTGAAAATTTTCTCAATCCAAAAGTGTTAAAATGTGGTTCCTTTATCTGTTGTAGTTTCTGTGGAAATAAATAGGCTTTGCTTTTGGTGGTGTCTCACTACAGTGCATGACTAACCCACTTCTTGTGCTTGGGGTGGCCTGATAAAGTAGATCTGTGAACTTATCATTTCTTGTTGGCAAATACAATAATATAACCAGTTTGGCTGTGCCAGATCTGGCCCTGTTTTTTTTTTTTTTTTTTGTTGTTTTTTTTTCAAACTCTTGTTGCAAAAATATAAACATTGTTTTGGTTGCGTATTGCAACTTCTGAGATTATTTTATGGAGGTTGCTCTGGTAATTTTATTTGGAAAAAAATAATTGTTCCTTTTTAATAGATTATTTGTGAAATGATAAAAAAAATTACTAATTATATTCTTATGTGTGCTTTTTAAACAATGTTAAAATGAAAACATATCTATTGTTAGTAAAATGAATGTTAATAAAAAACAAATTTAAAATTGAAATACAACATTGACATGAATATTGTTATATCTTGTTTTTTGTTAATTTTTATATCCAAATAAAATCTTCTGTATGCCATATATATATATATATATATATATATATATATATATATATATATATATATATATATATATATATAAGTTGACTCCATGTGTAGGGCAACCAGGCAACATTTGATTTATGAATGTTCATTCTTAAAGGGTTTCTCCTAATCCTCCCAAATGTTTATATTTCAGCCGAACAAAATTTCTTAACTCTTTAGAATTCAACCAACCTTCAAGAGTTTAAATTAAATGACCCCCCCCTCTCTCTCACCAACTGGTTCATTGTACCTAAGTAACCATGGTGGCATCCAAGAAAATAACAATTTGGTTTGGTTTATTTAAAGGCATATCAACTCTTTATGATTATTTAATGCTGAATTTTGACTCATTCGTAAATATTTAATTATAATCCTAACTATTCAGGTTTTTTAACATTTCATTGCAATCCTTTTTTAACACACTTTTTAGTTATTTGTCTACACACAATTCTATGGTTTCAAGTATTCCTATCTAATACAAATAATTTATACAGAATTATATGGTTTCAAGTATTCCTATCCAATACTTAATATAGTACATGAAGATGGCGTGGTTTATTTAATAGCATATCAATTTTTATGGGCTATTTAATGCCATATCAACCTCTTATGGGTTAATGCTAAAATTTGGTTTTGATTTTATGGCATATCAACTATTCTAGGTTATTTAATGCCAAATCCTATATATGATAAGTCAACAAAGTTAAATGGTTCCAACTATTGCTACGTATCACTAACAATTCAATTAAACATCAGTCATTTGTTTACACACAGTTAAATGATCAAGCACTTCTACTTCAAACAATTCAATTTAGCATAAGTCATTTGTTTGCACTCAGTTCATAATCATGTATTTGATTTCTTTGTTTAATGGCATATCAACTTTCATGGGTTATCTAATACCAAAGCCATACTTGTAGAGGAACCGTATTTGTACTATGTAACCCATAGCTGGTGTGATAAGGGGATGTATACTTTTTTTCCCGAGGTATTAATCCGAAAGGGAATCTAATAGCACGACTGGAGTTCAAACTTGCTTACAAGGATTTCACAGGTCATCACATGAGCCACTACGCCCCAGATACTCCCCCACTTGCAATCATGCATGACCCTTGATTTTTGAAGCCTAGGATTGCTCCCTATCTTTTTAATTTCAACTAAGTTTACCTTATTTATTTATAAATCTATAGGCCTTTTTATCAGAGCCTACCAACATCATCTCTTCCAAAGAAGTAACCCCTACCAAAAGAAGTGTCCTTGGTAGAACTCTAAACTGCATCTGCTGGCGAGGCTCCAGTTCTAGAGGGTGAAGTTACACCTTTATTATAATTACTTCCAAGTTCACTATGACCTAGAGTGGAAGTATCTTTTATTTCAACTATAGCTGGGAAATTATCTGTTTAAAATGATTTAGAACTAAACATTAACTATTTAAACATTGAAAATGTGACGTCTTGAAACCATATAATTGTATACAAATTATTTGTATTAGTTATTTATTAATCAAAGCCAAAAAAAGGGCTTTTAAATTATTAGAATGAGATAAGAACTGATCCTTGAAGGTATAGTTGTCGTGGGTAACCCGAAGGCTCCCTTTTCAATAGCTACTACACCAAGGTGTAAGGGAAGGTGCTACTCCATTCCCTGGATTGCTCCACTTTACCCTTGATACGTACCTTATAATGCTGAGTGTTAAGCAAGGCGGCATCAAGTACCATTTTTTGAGTCTTTGGTATGACTCAACCTGGGATTGAACCCCGGTCTCCAGGACTATTGGCAAACATTCTACTCATACAAATTATTATAACAGTAGAAAAACATTATTCCCTTAACTTGGTTTGGCCATTGGGTGAAACTTGGTAGCATGTCTTTGGCAAGAATAGCCTGGCTGAACCCATCCCTCTCCAGGTCTAGTTAGAATTCAGCGTTTTTCTTATTCTAGCCAGGTTGCCATACCGAGGTTAAGGAGATGGAGGAGAATAGTTAGATTCATGTCTTTCCCAAGTTTATTCTAAGTGAAATGCAAACTGCCTTGTGCAAGATTTGAACTCAAGTTGTCAAGTCCATTTCTTAAGATGATAATCATAGTTACTTAAACCATCATCATCATGTTGCACTGCTAGCACGGATTTTCCTGGCTCTCTCTCTCTTGCCATTTGTCCTTATCATCCATCACTTCTGGCGGGTCTTCTAGACTACATCCTGTATCTGTACTGAGTTGTTGTAGTTCTTGTTGGTCAGCCAAACTAGCACATCCATTGTGAAGAGATCTTTATAAGAACGTCACTTATGAGTTCCTCCTTACTCCTCCATCAGTGTCCTGCATGTCTTGTTCATCTTATTTGGATAGTTTTACAGATGGTTGGTCACTGGCTGTACAGCTGCTGTTTTGTGGGATGTTGCTTCCAGGATTTGTTCAATATCCTATTTACCAACCCCTCCGCTCGGGCAGGATATGACACAAAGTCAATTTTTAAGCGGAGTTTAACAGGTTTTAATTCAGAGTTTTCCTTCTCCTAGAGTAGTTGCCTAACCAAGGCTGAAGAACCTAGTCTGTCCTACTATTTATCCATAGCTGGAAGGAGAATAATTGGATTCATACCTTTCCCAAGGGTATTAATGCTATGTGAAATGCAATCAGTCAGGTCCAGGATTTGAACTCGTGTCGCCGTGTTCATTTCCTACGACGATAACAATTACACCACGGTCACGTCACGGATTTGTTCAATATAGCCCACAACATTCTGGTGCAGTTCCTCTCTAGCTTTTTCTCTATACACTTTGTGAGTGTCTATGTTAATTAGACACCCAACCAAAAATGGGGGGGTCCTTGTGGTGTAATGGTTAAATCGATGGACTGCAGAATCGTAGTACGCGAGTTCGTACTCCAGTCGCGCTATTGCATTCACTTTCAGGCAAATACCCTTGGGAAAGGTATGAACCCCCTTATCCTCCCAGCCATGGGTTAAATAGTACCACTACTGTTCTTCTAGGAGAATGGCTTTGGCATTAAATAACCTAAAAAGAGTTGATATGCCATTAAACAAAGAAACCAAACCAAACCAAACCAACCAAAAATGTTAGTCACATGCAATATCATTTATGCATCTGAACTCTGATACAAACCTGCTGTGATGAGGATTGAGCTACAGCCTGCACCATAAACATCATCAATTCAACAAGTAACCAAGAAATTCAAACATTTTTAACTTTTAATGGATTGGACTACATTTACGACTGGAACAAAGAGCTTCGATCTGTGGCTTTCACATTGTAAATATCGGCTGAGAGATAATTCTCTACACTCTCAAAAGTGACAAGAGTCTTTGGTTTTACTTTGGACAAATATCCATTGTAAAAAGCTTGGCTACTCATTGTTTTCTTGAGGATCACACTACGGAAGGCAACCCAACCATCGAGACATTTCACGACCAAACTGTTGTCTGTTTTGTAATGCAACACAGTTCCTGGGACAACAGATACGGATGAATCTAAAAGTGTTTTCTGTTTGATCAGCTTATCAATATTATACTCTGAAAAAACAAGACAAAGTATGGATTAATATCAGAATTTTAATGAGAAGAGGTAGAAACTAGTATAAATAAATGCAGAAATGGAACTAATCTAAATAGTATAATTTAGTGCACAGCATCATTCCCAGTCAAAAAAGTAAAAACAAAAACCTAATTCAACTATCCGACCCTGTCAACAAGGCTGTCTGCATCCCCAACAGATGGTTAAGAGCTCTCCAAAAAGGGGTATCCTGGATATGACACTAAACTGCATCCAATTGTGAGGTATTGAAAAGGTATGGGGTATCCATCTGACCTGGAGTGGTAGTACTTGATGGGTCAAATAGATTTACTTAAAAAAATTTTCAGATTCAAGAGGACAATGTAAAAAAAACAAAAAACACTTAAACAACTACACAAAAAGTGTAAATTTGAATGTACAATGAGCAAAATAAAAAAAATGGCATGCCGTTAAAATCAATTTCAAGTGGTGAGAGTTCCTCTTTTTTGCCAATACCCCCAGCTCCACTCTGAGCTCGAGTTGTATCTATTACGGTCCTAATCTATGAATCAGATAAATCTGTTTTAAAATTATTTGTATTCAATAGTAATGCTTGAAACCATAGAACTGTGTACAGATTATTTGTATTAGATAAGAATACTTGAAACCATAGAACTGTGTGCAGATTATTTGTATTAGATAAGAATACTTGAAACCATAGAACTGTGTGCAGATTATTTGTATTAGATAATCAAGGTTATAATCTAACATCTACGAATGAATCAAAATTCACAGGTTGATATACTGTTAAACAAATAAACGAAAGCCAATAAAAAATTTTACAATTCAATGGTATAAACTTTTTGAAATCCTTAAGATTTTGTTTCAGAGGTTATCAATAATTTGGGAAGTAATGTGATCTCTGAAGAGTGTAGAAACTCCTCTCAATATCATTACTCCCAGGTCCACTCTGACCAGAGTGGTAATACCTGTTAGGGTTCCATCTGTGTGCAAATTATTTGTATTGGATAGGAATACTTGAAACCATACAGCTGTGTGCAAATTATTTGTATTAGATAGGAATACTTGAAACCATACAGCCATGTACAAATTATTTGTATTAGATAGGAATACTTAAAACCATGCAAAACTAAGCAACATGAGGACATCCTATTGTGGCATAATGCTTAACAAGCTGGGTTTCCTGATCAATTACTGTGAGTCAACACTTGTAGTCTTTTGCCAAATCTAAGCTACATTTCATTTTTCAAGTCCTATATTTCTGATAGGGAGGATTTTTATGGTGTAGTGGCAACAACAACAATAATGAAAAATGGAGAAGTTTGACCTGCTTGTGAACCGAAAAAAAAATACATATTTTTCACCAACATCAGTGATTAATGTTCAAGTTCAGGTAAAAATCCTGAATTTCCCATGCTGATTTTCAAAGCAGAGAAAGAAAATAAAATTTTTATTGATTTTGTTATCTTTTTTTTAGTTACTTTTTCATCACAACTCGAACTGTTAATCAGCAGAATCAAGTGAAAACCTCTTCATTGGTTGGTTGGTTTGGTTTTATAGTCTAGCAACCATTTCAGGTTATTTAATGCCAAATCTATTTGATACATTGTTGTAGACCAGTAAAGGGTCTGGAAGAATAACACAACTCTGGTTTGGAACAAAGTATATTAATGAACGGATAATACAACAAAGTGTCGAATGTCAGTCTGACTGCCAAAGTGTTAGGCTGGGTAGAACTTACAGCTACTGAGATGAATGTTCTCCCGGTGTTAATAGTTATGGAAGAATTCATTACCGTCCGCAGGGTGGGTACCATAACATACATATATATCAAATATATGATTTCTAAACACATTTTGTAGATAACTTTTTTAAATGAGCTTGAGCTCATTTATTTTTTGCACACAGTTAAATGGTTTTACTTATTTCTATCAAATACGAATAATTCTATTTGCTATTAATTATTTGTTTGCACACAGTTCAATGTTTTCAAGTATTGCTATTTAACACTAACAATTCAATTAAACATCAGTTTACACACAGTTAAACGATTAAACAGTTCTGTTTCAAGCAATTCAGTTTAGCATAAGTTATTTGTTTGCACTCTATTTGACCCATAGATAGGAACAGAGTGGACCTAGGAGTGATGGTAATGAAGGGGTATCCTGCATTCCCCAAAGTTCCATCATTACTGGAGCCTCACCAGCAGATTGTTTAGTGTGATATTTAGGACACACATTGGGGGAGTTTTATCTCTCTGTAGAGATACAGTCAATATATTCTACAGCCCCAGCCAACAGGACTAAAACTTTTTAATGAGACCCATATACTAGATTAATCGATAATAATACAGTGATATTAATACAAAAATCAATACTAATATTAAGGTAAGGTAAAAGACAAATAACCAGACAAGTCAAATTATCTTAATTCTTTTTTTTTTTTCTTTACTTTAGGGAAGTTCATTTTTTTTTTTTTTAATACTTGTTGAATATTATTTATCCATTTCAGAATAAATATATCTATAAAAAAGTCAATTTAGTGACCTTAGTCGAGGGTGACCTGAAGGCTCCTTTTTCAATAGCTACTACACCGTGGTGTAGGAGAGGGTACTACTCCATTCCTGGATTGCTCCACTTTACCCTTGATCCTTACCTTAGAATTCTGAGTATTAAGCAAGGCAACATCAAGTACCCTTTTTTGAATCTTTGGTATGACTCAACCTGGGATTGAATCCTGGTCTCCCTAACCATTGGCGAACACTCTATTCATTAGACCATGACAGCAATATATATATATATATATATATATATATATATATATATATATATTCAAGGTGAATTTGTCTACAACATTTTAACAATGATTTTAATTCATTTGAAAGAATACAATAAGATTCTCAAATCTGAAGACTTCCCCCACTAAAAAAAGAACAAAACAATACAATTCTCTAATCTGAAGACTTCCTCCACCAAAAAAGAATAAAAATACAATTCTCTAATCTGAAGACTCCCCCAACAAAAAAAAAATAAATAAATAAATAAAAACAATGCAATTCTTTAAGATGAAACTGAAAAATAAACAAAGCTGAACTACCAACCTTTGATGACATCATTGCTGACCATATCCAATAATTTGAGGTCTTCACCATTCAATTTGGTTTTTAATGGCACCTAAAAAAAAAAAAAAAAAGAAAAACATTATTTCTTTTAAAAGATTAAGTTCCCAAACTAACAAACCTAAGGTTGTTATTGACGATATCTTTAAAATGTTCCATAGGTCTATGTCTCTTATGTTTATGACATTGCAACTCTCCATAAAACAACTGCTTAGGTAACGTAACATCCTCCATCTGCCTAGAGTTTTCCAGCCCACTGCATCTGATTGTGTATAAAGAGCATCTCAATATCGGATGGATTGATTCTTTGGTTTCTTTGTTTAATGGCATATCAACCTTAGTAGGTTATTTAATGCTAAAAGTCATTCTCCTAGAAGAACAGTAGTGGTACTATTTAATCCATAGTTGGGAGGATAAGGGGGTTCATACCTTTCCCAAGGGTATTTGCCCGAAAGTGAATGTAATAGCGCAACTGGAGTATGAACTCGGTTACGACAATTCAGGAGTCTATCGCTTTAACCATTACACCACGAGGACACCCCCTTGGATGAATTGACTCACTGAAGAGCAATGGTGTCTTGTGCGAAAGACTGCATTTGATGTTTAGGATCATCCTATGACAAGGCTTTGATGTGATGACAATGAGTAGTCAAAGACACTAAACTTGCTGTTAATTGTAATGCTTCTGTATCAGACCGTACATGTTTTTCAAGCTTTCCTATAGCTTTGCTGGCTTTTTTAATTCTTAGATTTACTTCAGAATAAAGAACCGTGCCCGTGGTGTAATGGTTATCATCATAGGAAATGGACACGGCGACACAAGTTCAAATCCTGGACGAGACTGATTGCATTTCACATAGCCCTAATACCCTTGGGAAAGGTATGAATCCAATTATTCTCCCTCTTGTGGGTAAATAGTAGGGCAGACTAGGTTCTCCAGCCTTGGAGAGGCAACTAGTCTAGGAGAAGGAAAACTCTGAATTCAAACCTGTTAAACTCCGCTTAAAAATTGACCTTGTGTCATATCCTGCCCGAGCAGAGGGGTTGGTAAATATGATAAAGAACGATCTCTAGAGAGAGTGCTGCTAACATGTACATGAAAGAATCAACCACATCTAATCTTTGTATCTTGGATGAAGACGTGAGGTTTAATGTAGGGCTTGCCTGGAGACAAAGTGAACATGATCTTGGTTTTTTTTCCAGATTAATGGTAAGTCCAAAAGTGGTGCACACTCTGAAGAAGAAGTCCATTGCAACTTGCATGTTGTCTTCGATGTAAGCAACAAGATCTGTATTGTTAACACAGATGAGCTTCCAAACAAAGAACTCGAAAGTCTTTGATTTTGTGTTGAAGTGTGTTATGTTTGGTTTGGTTTTATGGCATATCAACCATTGGAGGTTATTTAATGTCAAATCCAATTTATTCATATATATGATTTGTAAACATAAGTTAACAAAGTTAATTAGTTCCAAGTATTGTGATATATCACTAACAGTAAAACATCAGTCATTTGTTTACACACAGTTAAATGATCAAACAGTTCTATCTCAAACAATTCAATTTAGCATAAGTCAAATCTAAATGGTTCCAAGTATTGCCCTGTATCACTAACAATTCAGTTAAACATCAGTCATTTGTTTATACACAGTCAAATGATCAAACAGTTCTATTTTAAACGATTCAATTTAGCATAAAGTCAACCAAGTTAAATGGTTCCAAGTATTACAATGTATCACTAACAATTCAATTAAACATCAGTCACTTTAAGTGTGTTAAATCAAAGATTTAACCTGTGGTTCTGATGCGAATGTAGAAACCAATATCATAATCTTGGAAAGTGTATGAGAGAGTTATGACAAAATACAAGGTGCTGCAGATATACCTTCCATATTTTAAACTTTCACCTGTATGGTACAAATTAACTTAGGCAAGTGGCAATGGTAGCTCCATCAAGCTAATGTCTTATTCTTTTTTTTTTTTTTCAACCAGTTAGAATCATGGCTTGGATCGGTGTTCATTCACTGTGTTTGCTGTTGAAACTTCTTTTTTAAAACTGGTGAATCTGTATTATCACACAGAACTTTTTGTGCTTGTTTCATATTACATCATGATGATGTTGTTCTGGATAGAATTTTCAACCCATAGCAGTACTGATTTTTATCCAGAACAGTAAGATGAACAGAACATCAAAAGCATTCCTCAGTCTTAAAAAATGTCTCAACTGCAAATGTATGGTATGCATCAGTTAAAGTCACGACTATAATTAATTATATTTGAAAAGAAAATAGTAAGACATTAGGTAGATGGAGGTACCATTACCACTTGCCTTCACTCATACAACACAAGTGAGCAGTTTAAAACATGGAAGTATTTCTGCCATAGCCTGTATATCAGAGAAAAAAAGGTTGGGCTAGGAATGTTCCCTTCTTTAACTCTGTAATCGATTGAAATTGGTTCTTAGAGTGAGCCACTGAATTTAACACAAGCTTTCATGTTATCATGAAGTCAAATAAACATTAATGAATTGAGGTGTACATCCAAGTTTGCTGAGAATGGTTTTGAGAGCATTCCTATTAGGTGGTGTTGAAGGCTTTAATTAAATTAATAATGAACTGGTACAGAATTATATATATATATATATATATATATATATAATTGAGAAACAAGAAAATTAACAAGTGAATATATATATATATATATATATATATATATATATATATATAGTGTATGAGAGAAATGGTACATTTTGGGGAATCTGACAAGACGATAAAAATAAATGGAAAAGTGGATATATCAAATACTTACAATGGGTTTAGTAATATTATGTTCTTTATTCACAGAATCTGAAGAAGAAATTCTGTGAATAAAGAACAAAATATTACCACTAAATCTGTTGCAAGTCTTTGATTTATCCACTTTTCCACTAATATATATATGGAAGTAAATAATGGAAAGGAATCCAACTGTATGACAGCAAAGTAAACCAAAAAAGATCAATTTTTTATAAAGGAAAGTCAACATTAAAATGTTTAACATCAACTTTCCTTTGTAAAAAATTGATTACTTTTGATTTACATAGTTTTTTTTATTTCATATATATATATATATATATATATGAAGAAAGCAGAAAAACATAATAATCCAAATAGGTGAATTTATTGTGATGTAAAGTCAACGTTAAACATTTCGGTTTCAGTAACCATCATCAGGACTTGGATATCAGAATAGTTCACATAGCGATGGATGCTTGTCGAAATAACAGGAACAAATGAAATGTATACAATGAAAAGATACAAACATGCACATAGCGTTCTTAATTTAAAATACTGTCGGATTTTGATTCATATTTACTTTCATATATATATATTTATAGATTAGTCTCATTTCTTAGTTGACTCATGACCTATGATCTCAAAAGAATATTTTAAACCAAGTGTTTAACAGCTATAGAAAAAAAAATAGACAACCCATCATGAGTAAAACTACTAATCAGATTAAACAAATCAGTACTTTGCTGGATACCTAGCCATGTAGATATCAAATGAAATGAACTGGCAGATTCAGCAGCAAAAGTTACTCAATATAATAACATTAATAAAATTTCAAAATAAAGACTGAAAAAGAACCATAAATACACTAAACAAAAATGGTGGAATTATTGGGACGTTTACACAAACTGTTAATTAAGATAAATAAGGTCCAGGCAAGAATAGGATAAATATATATTTTATTTTAGAGTTGACACGTGCGACTTGTCTCGAAGAGATCCCTCTAAAAAGTGGTCAACCCCCTTTCTCCTCCTTCTCCTCACAGCTCCCTCTTCCTCCAGGGGGAGATAATTGCTCGTCCCGTAAGCCAAGATAGGATGTTAACACTTCCCCACTTTTCTTTCTGGTACTGAGGTGGGACATTTTAGGAGGCAACATCAAATGGCTGTCTGCAGGGAAAAAGAAAAAGACAGTTGAACAAAGATTTAAGACTGCATACTTGAAAATTAGACAGATGATTCCTTGGGTTCAGATATGAATTGGAGAATTTTGAAGGAGGGGACTCCCTTTTTTGTTAAGCTATCCGCAATTTGTTTGTCAGTGGGTATCCATGATATCTCTGCAATTTCTCCTCTGTCAACCATTTCTCTAAGGATCGCCATTTCAATTCGTAGTCTTTTATCAAGGATTTGTGTGGTGGAATGCACTGCGTCATACAAGCAAGAATTGTCTGTTTTGCATGTTATCTTTATATTCGTAGGGTGGTCTTCTAATTGTAACAAATCCAGTATTAATTTTCTGTAATAAAAGCAGGCCTCAGTGAGATCAACCATGGCCAGAGTCTCTGCACCGAGAGTGCTTTTAACTGTTCTTTTGATGCGTTTGGATTGCCAGGCTATGGGCATGTATTGGTTATTGTTGCCTACTAAAAAGATTATGTAGCCACCCTGTGATCCACCATCAGTTAGGTTAGCAAAAGATGCATCGCTGTATGCTATAATTTGCAACAGTTTAGAGTTACCCAAGTTTGGGATATGAATTTGTGATTTCTCCTTTTTTGCCTTTTTTATAGTCTGGTTGATTTGTCTAATACATTCCACATTTTCCTGTTTTAATATTGCACTTAGTGCACTGACATCAAAACTGAGGTCAGGTCTTGTTTGGGTGGCTAGCCAATTGAGCTGACCTATTAGCTGCCTGGCCTCGGTGATCTCAGTTGGTGTTAGCTTGTCTTCTAGTTTTCTTCCGTTCTGCAGGGGAATAGGCCTAAGTTTCTTTGTATATTCATCTTGTCCAATCTTGATGTTATTATCGAATTTTTCTATTTCTAATCCAATATATTGGAACTGAGCAACTTCTTCAGATTTTATTTTGAAAAGTTTACGAAGTTCATTAATGACTTGGTATTCAAACGCTTCTGACCCAGCAAAGCAGAAATCATCAACATGAGTGGCTATTATGCCTTGGAGCTTGTTTTTAAAATGCCAAGTGAAAATTGCCTGGTCATATTTTGATGGTGTGACTCCTAGCTTTACTAGTTCCTCTCTGAGTGTTAAGTACCAGGATCGAGATGCATCAGTCAGACCATACACACATTTGGATAATTTCCAAATGTAGCCAGTAGGTACATTAGCTTCTTTGGGAGGAAGAAGGTAGATGGGCCGATCTAACTTCTTGCTCTGTAAAAATGCAGTTTTAATGTCCATGGATTTGCATACCCAGCCATTTGCTGACATAACTCCTAAGACTGCTCGTAAACTTTCCTTAGAACATGTTGGGGAATCATTTCTAACATTGCAGGCATCTTTGTCTTGAAAGCCTTTGGCAACAAGTCTGGCCTTAAAAGTTTGCTTGCCGTTAGATTCCTTGTTAGTGCAGACCCATCTTGTGAGTATTTTTGGTTGGCCCCGATCTGGCACTTGTGTGTAAACTTGATGTTCAACCCAACTTTGGAGTTCTCTCTTCTTCGCTTCGTCAAGTTGGTCATTAGATGAGTCCATCAAAAGACTTACTTCTGGGCCTTCGTTGGTGGCAGTTTGGTCAACTTCATTTGTTTCCCATTCCAAGACCCCATTCTCAAAATCCAGCCAGAATGGATCTCCTTCTTCCATAGCAACATTCATTAAATATTTGTTTTTACCAGTAGCTTTACCAGCTCTACTGATCACATTCAATTTTCTCCATTCGTGGTCTTCATCATTGGTGAACTTGCATTTTATAGTTTGGCCTGGTTTGGGCAGTTGTACAGATTTTGTGACTATTTTTGGTGATTTGTCACAGGCATACTGTTCAGGATTATCATCAGTTTCATTTCCATCATCTATTGGAACATAACCGTTTGTGGTTACATTATTTTGGCTATGATGTTTTACTGGTTCACTAATGTCATGGTGTGTGTCAGGATATAAAATCAAGCGTGAGGGATGTACTTTGACATATGTGGCTCCATGTTTGACCAGCACTTGTTTGTGTTCCCAGCCTATGACGGCACCAGGACCAAGCCATCTATCAGATTCATTTCTTTTATAAAGAACAAGGTCACCATTTTTGTATAGATCAGTTATACTGGTTCTAACCTGATGACGGACGGCTCATCTCAATTTTTCAGAGGCTTCACACTCTATGAAACCTTTTCTTGCAGCATGCATAGCATTGAGGTTGTCAGCGACAATTTCGCTGTTACTGACACCTTCGAGTGCAGGAAGTTGATTATTCAAAAGAGAAGGCAGGTTAGGGTTTTTTCCAAAAACCAGCTGGTTAGGGCTGTAGCCATGTGAATTGTGAAGTGTATTCTTGGCATTGACAGCCCATGATAGAGCAACTTCAAAATTGCACTGAGCATCTTCTAACGTCTTCATAACCATTTCTCCCAGAACAGACTGTGCAGCGGTGGTACCAACTACAATGTTCAAGTTTTGAGCCATGTCTCAAAAGAATTGGTTGTCAAATTCCCTGCCATTATCAGTAAGAAAGGCTCCTGGAGCACCAAAATATGCAATCCAGTGTTTGAAGATAGCAGTTAGGATATCAGTACTTTCCTTACTTGGAAGCCTGACAGCAACACTATATCTTGTTGCATGGTCAACCAAGTGTAGTACTTTATGTCGTTTAATTTCCTTTATGTCCATAGCTACAGTCTGGTTGAAGTGAGTCCCCAGGGAAAATCCTACAACAGGTCGGGGTGCAGGTTTTTTATACCTGATGCAGGTCTGACAAGTAAGGGGAAGTTTCATCAAGATGTCAATAAACTCGGCATCTTTTAAACCGGCACTTTTAACAAGATCACATAATTTTTTTGCACTGGGGTGGCTAAATTGTTTATGTAATTTGGTGGCAATTTTTAATTTTTCTACCTTGTTTTTTTTATCAATGTTATTTAGAAATGGAGGTCTGGATATGGGGACATGGTAGTGACCAGACGTGGTGCACAGTAATTTAATTCTTTTGCCAAACATTTTCGCTGTGTCATTATTAAAGTTGAGGGTCATCCGAGCTCTTTTCATTGCTGTTTTGCTTAATAACAGAGGGATATCGGCGTCAACGACATCACTTATTATTTTAACATTCATTTTTGCGATAACACAAGGTAGAGTTACCTTTTTTAATGATTTTACTTTTAACCCATCTCCGAATTTAAAGCACTTTGTTCCTTCTTCGTAGGGGATTTTTTTTTTTTGAGTCCTCAGGCAAAGTCTCAAGAAAGCAATCGAGCCATTTCTTTCCGCATACGGTGGTACTTGCACCTGAGTCCAAGATAGCAGAGTTTATTCTCTGTCCGAGAAGGGATGAATTATCAAGCTTCTCTCGATTAAGCAACACTATGTTTGCAACTTCTTCACAGCTTCCAGTCTCATTATGGCAGTCATTTTTATATTCATTTAATAATACCATATTTTCTTATGTAGTAGTATTATTAGTTTTTGAGTAAGGGCATTTGTTGGAATAGTGAAATTTGCATCCACAGATGTAGCAATTTGGGCTTTGTCGATTTGAATATCGGCCGTTAAATTTACGAGGTCCTCTTCTGTTGTTAGTGCTACTACGAGACAAGTGGAAGGGCAAGGGAGGTTTATTGTAAGCTTGCCTGCCGTATAGAATTTGGTCGTCTTTTGAATGTGTGTCATCTTGGCTAAAGGCGATGTCCATTTCTTTTTTGACAGAAATAGATTGCTGCTGTGAGGTGTTTATCAGGGTTAAATTCCCACGCGTGATTTTCTTTAATTGTTGGGCCATATCATAAAGGGTGAGGTTGTTTATTGTTGCCCTGATTAACCTCTCATTTTCGGGACTGAGGTTGGCAGATTTCAGAGCACGGTAAGCTAAAACCGGTTTGGGTAATGTTATTTGAAATTCTCTGAGTTTCGCTACGTGTCGGTCGAATTGGATTAAATAGTCTTTAATGGAAGTGTTACATTCCCGGTGGTAGTTCTCGAAGTTTTCGTAACAAATAAACGCAGACTGGTTTTTGTCTTCCTGGAAAAGGGTATCAAGTTTTTCAACTAGTTTGTCCATTCCATCTTAAGCATTTAGTAGGGAAATGTCCATTTCTAATATAGCTGTCCGAGCTTGGCCTGTAAGAGATAAAACCGCGGGTGCTTGGCGAGAGGGAGAAATATTTGATGCTAGCCGCCATAGCTGAATTTCTCGCTTCCACGAATCGTAAAATTCTGGGTTTAAGAGCGGTGGTTCAAATAGTCTCGAACTCATTTTTTTTTTTTTTTTTTTTTTGCCGTAGGTGTTGGTCTCTGCTACCAAATGTTAATTAAGATAAATAAGGTTCAGGCAAGAATAGGATAAATATATATTTTATTTTAGAGTTGACATGTGCGACTCGTCTCGAAGAGATCCCTCTAAAAAGTGGTCAACCCCCTTTCTCCTCCTTCTTCTCTTCACAGCTCCCTCTTCCTCCAGGGGGAGATAACTGCTTGTCCCGTAAGCCAAGATAGGATGTTAACACAAACAATAAATCATATCAAATGAAATCAATCATAAGTGATCGGGAATGTAAGTAAAGTTGGTGGCCATAGTTGAGAGTGACTCAAAGGCTCCCTTTTCAATAGCTACTACACCAAGGTGTAGGAGAGGGTGCAACTCCTTTCCCAGGATTGTCCCACTTTACTCTTGATCTGCACCTTCTAATGCTGAGTGTTAAGCAAGGAGGCATCAAGTACCATGTTTTGAGTCTTTGGTATGACTCAACCTGGGATTGAACCAAGGTCTCCCGAGCCACTGGCGAATGTAATTCAAGGAAAAATAGAAATGAAAAATGGTTTTGGTTTGGTTTCTTTGTTTAATGACATATCAACCTTTGTAGGTTATTTAATGCCAAAGCCATTCTTCTCAAAGAACACTAGTGGTACTATTTAATCCATAGCTAAGAGGATATGGGGGTTCATACCTTTCCCAAGGATATTTGTCCGAACGTGAACGTAATAGTGCGACTAGAGATTGAACTCGCTTACTACGATTCCACAGTCCAGTGCTTTAACCAGAACACCACATGGACAACCCAAGAAAGGAAGAAGTGATACTATCAAAATTATGCATAGGTCACACTTTCCTTACCCAGTCAGATTTACTCAAAGGCAAAGATCAGCCGGTGTGTAGTACATGCCAGGTTCCACTGATAGCGAAACATCCTAATTGCATTGATTTTCTACTGGTAAAAAAAAATATTCCAAAGAGGAAAATGTTAAAAGGTTTTTTTGAAAACATCAACATTAAAAACTTAAGACTCTATCTGAAAACTATTAAAATTTATACAATAATATATACATATATATTTTTTTTTCCTTTAAAAAAAAAGAGAGAGAGAGAGAGATGTAATGTAATGGCCAAGGGATTTCGGTTCATGCCTTTGAGTTTAGTTAGGCTGAGAACCTTTCAACTCAGCACATGGGTTAGTTAGATGCAAACATTGATGCAGGTGTTAATGTGGGCGCGCGCGGGCGGACGAAGGTGTCACTCAGATGTCCGAGACGAAACGGGTGATGGAGTGCGAGTGACGTCATGCACCGGAAGTGCGCAGAGGTTTGTGGAGAATTGAAAGAAAGTTAGGGAGTTGAATACTAGACGCCAAATGAGGAGGATCGACTTTTGGAGCTCGCAGACGCGAGGTGAACTTGCGCCCTATGGGGGCCGCACGAGATGGGGGCCAAATGAATAAGACAGCATAGAAGATTGTGTCTCTCCTCCTTATGTTGAAACCTTTAACTCAAAGTTAATAAAAAGGTTTCATACCTGAACAAGAAGTCATTATGTGTTTTCGAATTTCGAGATTCCTATGTTCTTTATGTGTTCTATGTTATGTATATATGTAATGAACGTCCCATGTACATTTCGCAAATAGCCGTATTTACCTATGTAACAAAATAACCCAACAAGGGTCGACATGCCAATAAAAGAAAAAAAAACTAAAAACAAAAGAAAAAAAAGTGTTGTTCCCAACCCTTTACATTAAGCTTAAATTTCAAATTGGGAAAATATTATTAATCTATGAGAAACAATGGCTTTTTTTGCTTCAACACTCCACAAATCCACCAGTTTAATCAGGTAATAAGTAAGTAAAGTTGGCAACCCGAATGCTCCCTTTTCAATAGCTACTACACAGAGATGTGGGTGCTACTCCTTCCCCTGGATTGCTCTACTTTACTCTTGATATGCACCGTATATTGCTGAGTGTTAAGCAAGGAGGTATCAAGTACCATTTTTTTTAAGTCTTTGATATGACTCGACCTAGGATTGAACCCAGGTCTCCCGGACCATTGGCAAACACCCTAACCATTAGGTCAATGAAGGTAATAGAAGAGTATAAAAAGAGAAAAAATGGTAATAAAAAGGAATTTAGATTTAGAAACAAAGAAAAAAAAAAGAAAACCAAATTATCATCATGTTATTACAGATAAACAAACTATCAGCTCCTCCCCACTCAGATTACTACCAACGTTTAAAATAATTTCAATGACATTTTGAAATGTTCTCACAAAAGCTTGTCTATTCTCTCAAAATAAGGACCATTATTTGACACTTGTTAACATCTAGTTGTACTCTGTGTGACCTTGAGAAAAGCTACAGGCTAAATAGTATCACTTCTGTTCTTCTACTAGGATGGATTTGACAAAACAAACAAAACAAATCTTTATGCGACAAGCAAAAATCAATTACAGATAAAACACAGTGTGAAAAAAAAAATAGCAAATAATATTACTTCAAACACATTATTGCTAGTTAATAGCTTTCAAAAATATGTTTGAGTTGCAATTAAAAAAGTGTTTGTTTTTTTCCTTTTTTAGTTTGGTTTGTTTGGGTTTTATGGCATATCAACCCTTGTAAGTTATTTAATGCCAAATCCTCTTTATACATGTATATTAAATATATATTTTTAGTTTGGTTTTATGGCATATCAACCATTGTAGGTTATTTGATGATAAATTCTCTTTATACATATATATTAAATATATATGACTTGGTTTGGTTGGATTTTATGGCATGTCAACCACTGTAGGTTATTTAATGCCAAACCCTCTTTATACATATATATTAAACATATAGGATTTGGTTTGGTTGGGTTTTATGACATATCAGCCATTGTAGGTTATTTAATGCCAAATCCTCTTTATACATATATATTAAATATATAGGATATGGTTTGGTTGGGTTTTATGGCATATCAACCATTGTAGGTTATTTAAGGTAAAATCCTCTTTATACATATATATTGAATATATATGATTTTCAAATATATTTTGTAGATAACATTTTTAAACAAGCACAAACTCATTGTTTTGCTCAAGGTTAAATGGTTTCAAATATTTCTCACACAAGTAATTGTATTTACTATAAATGATTTGTTTGAACTCAGTTAAATGGTTTCAAGTACTGCAATGTAACACAAACAATTTAAGTCATTTGTTTGCACATATTTTAATGGATATACATTTATAATTTGTAGGGAACTTTATTTTTAAATGAGTAAGAACTAATCTCTTTGCACATAAGTTTTGCTATTGTTTCTACACACTTAAATAGTTTCAATTATTGCAGTCTCACACAAATAATTCTATTTAATATCAATCATTTGTTTGAACACAATGAAGTGGTTTCAAATATTGCTATTTAACACTAATTTTTCAATTCAACATTATTCATTCATTTGCACACCATCAGATGGTTCCAAGTATTCCTATATAATATCAATAATTCTAATTTGTATACAGGTAAACAGCTTCAAATATTCCAGACTAATAGTTTTATTTGCACAGTTGAATGATTCCAAGTATTGTTATGTATCATTAACAATTCAATTAAACATAAGTCATTTGTTTACACACAGTCTAAATGGCCAAACAGTTCTATTTGACCCATAGATATCAGGTGCTACCAGAGTGGGCCTGGAACTAATGGCAATGTTCTAATTCAAACAATCCAGTTTAGCATAAGTGCGCAGTTTAGTTCTATTTAACCCATAGATAGAACCCTTATCAGGTGCTACCACTCTAGGCCAGAGTGGACCTGAGAGAGATGGCAATGAAAGGGTACTCCACATTCCCCAAAGCTCTAGCATTACTGGAGCCTCACCATCAAATTGTTCAGTGTCATACCAGGACACTCATTAAGGAAGGGGATCTTACCCTCTGCAGAGATGTAGTTAGCATATTCTACAGACCACCTACCTGACAGGGCTGGCAATTTTTTTAGATAACAAATTAACTATATTACAAAATCACTTATAAATAAGTACACCCCTTACTGGGCATCTCAGGTAGTAAAATGGTTAGCAAGCTAGGCTAGAAAACCTTCATGAGTAAGTTCAAGTCTCATTGGCTGCCCCATTCATATGGCTTTGTGCCATGTCTAAACAAAAAGTACACTCCCAACTGATTTTTGTTAATAAAAAGTTCATTTTCTTCTTAACCAAAGATACCAGGGTTTTACTTTTGTAATAGTGTAATATCATAGTTACAAAATAGATATTATAAGTAATTGCAATGGAGGGATACGTCAAACTCCCCAAAGCGCCAGAACCAGAGCCTCATCACCAGATGCAGTTTAGTGACATCCCAGGACACACATTTTTTATAAGGGAGATACAGTCACTATATTCTAAGCCCTACTGACAGGTAAGTAATAATTTTAACCTGTGGTGTTATTTCGATACAATAGCAAGTAATACATTTACTTAAATATTATCAAGAGATTGATTGCCCATGAAAGAAGAAGGGGGGTGGATGGTATGGCTCCTCAGCAACAGAAAAAAAAAAAAGAACATGTGGAATCAATTTCTTTAGTAGAAGGTGGGCAGCCGAGTTTCTAGCTGAAAATATTCCTTTTTCTTCCTTAACAATCTTCTCCAGCAGTCCTACACTCAAGCTCGTCTCTTGTCATGTGTCACCAAGACTCAAAACGCTTTTTGACCCTGGTGCATTTAGGCAGGACTTACATAATCATGCTAAAATGCCGCATCCAGGTCAATCGCACAATGTGGTAATTCACATGCACGTTGACATCAAATATGATTCATGATCGGGAGGATGTGAGTTCGATCTTCCCAATCACCCATTTCTCTCTCCCTGATCTCATTTTACACGCCAGACATATTTGTGCACGCTTTGAGCTGCCGCATGCGTGATTTCTCTCACTGCCTCCCCCCAATCTCAAGATCACAAAGATGGCAGTCTGGCAGCGGGGACTTTCGTCTGGTACTTCTTCGTAAAGGTAGGAAGGGGGGGGTCCTGCTTCTGCTTCTTCAGTGGGTGCACTGTCTGGCTCAGAATCTTCTCCGTTATCCTGCAGCAGACTCTCTGCCCTTCTCTCAGAGGATGTTGTGCTGTCAGAGTCTTCCTCCAGTGTGATGACACAGTGGCGAGGGCACAGATTCTTTATGTGGCGGGGTATCCCGTTCACCAAGATCGACTGTGGGCTAGTTATTTTGGTCACCTCACACTCGTTGAACTTTGTGGGGCATCAACTCTGCGGCGCTTTGACCCACATGCGCTCTTGGAAAGAGCTGTGCTTGAGGCCTAGGGATGCTATCGCATGATTAGCCCCCTTCACTCAAACTTTGTATAGATAAATCCTGTTGGCAGGTGTAGTGGAGGGTGATACGTCATCTCTGGGTGTAATGTTATACCAGTAGACAGCCTCCTGTATGGGACGGCGCATCCTGGCTGCAATCCGTTTCATTGTGTGGTGACATCGCTCCGCTATGCCATTCTGGCTGGGGGGTATGCGCAACTAAATAGTACATGAATTCCCCACTCATGTGTGAAAGCTTGGAACTCTTTGCTACAGAAGGCTCTGTCATTGTCCATAAGGATTTTCTGCAGTGGGTCACGCTTGAAGAACACCGCTTCCATCTGACAAATCAAGCTTACAGAGTCTTGCCAATTGCTTCCAAATGGAGAAACACGATGGGCCACAGTCCATGAGCATTAGGAAATGTCTGGTATTGTAATTTGTGATGTTCATTCCTAACCTCTGCCAGTTCCTATTCACTTCCAGCTTTCCCTTTTCCTATTGGATCAGTGCCGGGTCGATGGACTGGTATTCCTCGCACATCTGTATAGCTGGCTTAACAGCTTCTTTCGCTATTGTTGGGCAAATTCTCTGATGAAATAGGTTGTACATTGCACTCCCGGGTGTCCACTACCTCTGTGGATAGCCATGATTTGACTCGTATCTAGTTTGTCTACATGGGCTGTGCCGATCAGTGGTTCGGGCCCATTTTCCTTTTTCATCACCTCAAACCACCACTGTGGTACTCGTGTCAGTCAGTCAGCAATGTTCCATGTCAACGAAACCAATGACACATCCACGGTCAGCGCATACTCCTTCATGAGCTCCTTGAGTGTGCTTAGCCACCTCCTGATGAGCATCTCACTTGCTGCCTTGGTGCGGACATGCACTTTTCCAGTCAGTGTGTCCGATATCCAGTGGTACATGCACACAGAATTCGTCTTTACGCATTGATGCCTTTCAATACAGTGTCTAGTTAAGCTAAGTCGATGTGTTGGGCATTGGCTTCAGGTCGCAGCCAACAAGCATCCTCCAACACTGTCTTGCGCCACTCCAAGGCTACTCCAATTGCTAGGGAACTGGCATTGACCCATATGTTCAGGTCCTTGCTGTCCAGATACCAATCCCCATGGGCTGGATCATCCTACTACACAGATTCTGTCGTCTCAAACATTATACACTGCAGTACAGTGTCTCTTGCTTCATCATCCTAGTCCTTCATAACCAAACTTGCTCGCCTCTTGAGTATTCTGCAAGCCACATGAAGCCAACCACACCAGAAGGTGCCCGACAAGTCACCCACACAAGGAGAATACTGTTCATGGCGTAACAACACTAGGAACTTCTGGAACTATGCTTCTTTGCTTCCACCACAATTCATTGTGTTCCATCTAGACCGCCAATCCTAGAACCCATGTGCCATCCTCCAACCGCTCTGGATCCTTGCACTTCAACCCAAACTGCACTAAATGTTCTCTTACGCAGGTCACAGGCACTACATCTTCGTTGACATAAATGTTGTCGATATAAGCAAATGCTGTGCGGCCCACGGCTTCTTCCTGTGACAGCACTGCGCTGACAATGGCCTTCATGATAAGGGGAGCCAGATTTAAGCCGAACCCCAAACAGGTCAGACAGTATCTTTTCCCATCGATCTTGACAGTCTGATATGGCCACAGTGTCTCATGGACACGTATTTGAAGGTACGCTCTCCTAAGATTCAGCAGAGATACATTAGCACTTTTCTGTCGCCATTCGTGCAGTTTAGTTGCACAGATATCTGCATTGGCTGTGAACGCATCAACGTGATGATTGAGCTTCCAGTAATCCATCACGGGGTGCACTTTAATTTTGTTCTGCTGCAGTACAGCCATCAGTAGAATTAGCCCTTTGGGAGGTCCCAGCTTGTCTTCTGGGTATGGCACAAGCCAACCATTACCTATCCAAGTGTGGAGCTCTTGGGTATATTCATTTTGGATTTCTGACACTGCTGGATATTCCAACACTTCATTGTGCAGTCTTTCAGGTGCATGATCCTCAGACCACTTGTAAGACGCAGTTCACGATCAGCTATGATGGTCAAAAGTGGCGGTGAAATAAGATTCATTGATGGAAATGGCTGCACACCTAGTAGTTCTCCTGGGTGTCCTCGTGGTGTAATGGTTAAAGCGATGAACTGCGGCATCGTAGTACGCGAGTTCGTACTCCAGTCGCGCTATTACGTTCACTTTCGGGCAAATACCCTTGGGAAAGGCATGAACCCCCTTATTCTCCCTCCAGCTATGGATAAATAGTAGGACGGACTAGGTTCTTCAGCCTTGGTGAGGCAACTAGTCTAGGAGAAGGAAAACTCTGAATTCAAACCTGTTAAACTCCGCTTAAAAATTGACCTTGTGTCATATCCTGCCCGAGCGGAGGGGTTTGGTGAATAGTACCTAGTAGTTCTCCTGGCTCCAAGCTGTACTGATCCTGTTGGCCCAACAACGATACCTCCCAATGCTTTTATCACGTCGATTCCTAACAGTAGATCAAATCCCAGTGGTTTGCTACGCACCACAAGCACATCGATCTTGGCAGAATTGCCTTCATCCGTGGGTATGGATACTGCTCCGACACTGCAACACGCACAGGATGTTCCTCCAATCGTCTCGACGTCCACACCTGCTTTCCTTCAAGATTGGCATCGATCTGCATCTTCAATTGACCGCGAGCAACCTGTATCAATCAGCGCCAAACACTGTGTCCCATCAACATAGATGCCTATCACCAGGAATGCCATGTTCACATCTTAGTGGGGGAGAAGGCTGGTGCTCATGCATTATCCCTTTGCTCATTTCCCAAGCAGTTCTGGGTCCAGCATCTACATTCACTGCATCGGTAGCACTGCGTTTCATGCTTTCAGCAGTCCTTTGCGAGGTGACCTTTAATGTTACACCTATAACAGGCCACATTGGTGCTAGGGCTGCTCCTGGCATTACTATGGGGTGAGCATGTGATTGGAACTACATCCTGGTTTCATTCCTCAGTCGTCGTCAGCACTCTCACACTTGCTGTCAGATCCCCATGGTCAGGGCTTTGATATTTGGCACCAGTTGAAGTCCAATTGAGCCGGTGTTAGGGAACCCCATGACAAAAACCAGTTTCATGAGCCTCTCCAGCCTATCTCCCTTGAACCCGGCCAATCCAACCAACTGCCTGATTTTCTTGGTGTAAGCATTCACATGTGCACCAGCCCACTTGATCATGGTCTCTTTCCTGTACACTGCAAACGCATCATCAGTGAACGCCTCATTTTCTTCAGCCATGCTACCTCACTGGAAAATGGCTTTATGACATCGCTGCTTATGCGTACCTTCGCCATGATGATATAGCTGAAATAGCTTGAAAGAAGAGTGGGGTAGATGGTATGCCTCCTCAGCAACTGAAGGAAAAGAACACGTGGAATCAATTTCTTTAGTAGAAAGAGGCAGCCGGGTTTCTACACTGAAAATATTCCTTTTCTTCCTCAACAATCTTCTCCAGCAGTCCTACACCCAAGCTCGTCTCTTGTTGTGCATCACCAAGACTCAAAACGCTTTTCGACCCAGGTGCATTCAGGCAGGACTTATATAATCATGCCAAAATGCTACATCTGGGTCAATCACACAATGTGGTAATTTATATGTGCGTTGACGTCAAACACGTTTCACGATCGAGGAAGATGTAAGTTCGATCTTCCCAATCACCCATTTCTCTCTCCCTGATCTCATTTTACATGCCAGACATATACATGCACACCTTGAACCACTGCGTGCATGATTTCTCTCACTACAACCCAGTAGATTGAGGTTGTAGAAAACACCAACTGCATCTCTGCAGAGGGGGTAAAACACCCTCCTCCAATGAGTGTCCTAGATATGACACTAAACAATCTGATGGTGAAGTTCCAGTAATGCTGGAGCTTTGGAGAATGTGGAGTTCCCCTTCATTACTATCACTCCCAGTTCCACTCTGGCCTAGAGAGGTAGCACCTGATATGATCCTATTTATGGGTTAAATAGAACTAAACTATGTTCTTATGCTAAACTGAATTGTTTGAAATAGAACTGTTTTTTGACATTTAACTGTGTGTAAAACAAAAAAAAACTATACTTATACTTAACTGCATTGTTTGAAATAGAACTGTTTATATGTATAAAAATGGATTTGGCATTAATAACCCACAATGGTTGATGTGCCATAAAACCAAACCAAAAGATTGAATTAAATTGTAATGAATACTATTCATCTCTGGAGCCATTTTGTTATAATACATAATCAACACTGGGTAACCGATAGAGTAATGATAAAAAAGACAATAGTAACATCAGTTTCTAAAAAGTTAGGAATTAATTCTTTTTGAAATATATTTCCTTTTTTTTTTCTTTTTTATTGGACTATTTTTACCTGGATTATTCTTATTTACAACATTCAACTGGCAACAGATGTTATGCATTTTTATTTTAAACTGTTAGATTCAACTACACAAAAAATGTAAATATATGGGTCATTCAATAAATAAGGGGAATTTTTTGGAAAAAGCAAAATTAATTTATTTTTCAGAATTTTTTTTACACAAATATAAAATCTACATTGTTTCAAATTGTTTTATAGGAAAAATTACAGTAATCTTGCAAAGATATTTGTTTTCAGTCTATTTAAAATGAGAGCAAATCAAAAAAAGTGTTTCAGGCTTGAACAGAGGTTTGTCATCAAATTTTCAGTGGCTAAGAAGAGCAAACCGAATGAATTTTACAGAAGAATCTGTGATGTGTATAGAGAAGCATGTTTCAGCCAAATGGGCTAAACATGGGTTTGCCACAAGGATCCTGAGTCAAAATGACAATTCATAGAGTGGAAACACATTGACTGTCCAGTAAAAAAATAAAATTACCAGGAACAGTAGTCAGCAAAGGTCATGTTGAAAGTGTTCTGGGACATGAAAAGACCTATCGCTATTGATTTTCTTCAAAAAGGTGCAATGGTAAAAAGTGCTTTCTACTGCCAACTTTTTAGGCAATATTTCACCCCATTTTTTGAATGAGCCTTATATAAACATCAAATGAACATAAAACAACCTTAAATGGGTTGACATCCAGTTAAAATCAATCAATCAACAATGTACAAATATATATGCAAAGACATGTAAATTCATTAACGGCTAATGCTTGCTTCACTTAAAAGTGGCAATTTTACATACAATGTATATACATAAATTGAAAAAAATTTCTCTAATATCTCACAACTCACATTAAATTGTAGTATTAGTAGTAATAACACAGTACAGCTGTGTGTAAAAAAGATTTTTTTTTAAAGTAATTAGATTAAAATATAAAATAAGTAAAAGTTACACTCAACACTTCCAGTGACGATCAGAAGATGGTGAGGGTGAGGATGTATATATATATATATATAGAGAGAGAGAGAGAGAGAGATGCATATAAAATATAGAATAAAATAAAACTTTGCAAATACTAAAAAAATAAATATTCATAAAAGCCAAAGTGGCTATAATGGATATATAACACTGATTTTCATGCTTCTAAAACTTCACAATTTCTCCCTTTTTTTTCTATTCAATAATCTTTATATATATATATATATATATATATATATATATATATATATATACATATATAATTACTTAGAATATTTGGACTATAGACCTTATCTTTATTGTTATAATCACAATGTTTCATCCGATATGTCCTTCGGCCTTCTTCATGTGTTTCATGTCAAACATGGGAGTCCAGACAGAATCCCGAACTAAATCCTTTATTTGACCCACAAGCATAGACTGTTCCAATTCTGTTAACTATGATCAGGTATAAATGTTAAGTTATATAGTAAGTATTCAGTGTTAGTCCTACCTGTTGTGGGAATTGAACCTGCAATCTCCAGATGATTTCACTCAAACGCACCTTCCAACCAAATGCCTTATCCACTATGCCATGTCCTTCCCAAACATATATATATATATGTATGTATGTATGTATGTATGTGTGTGTGTATATATATATATTATCAGAATGATTTTAACCTTTTCACCAATAGTGGATTATTTTCTTTAAAGTGGACTCTACATTTACTGAGAGAAGGAATCAAGATAAAACCATCTTTCTAAAGATTTTTCTTTATTTCATGATATCCAGAAAACCTTGTCAGCTCTAATACATCAGAAAATGACTCTTAAATGATGAATTTATTTTTGAAAAATCTTTCGTTGGTTATTTTTTAATTAGATATATTAATTAAATATTTATCAGATAGTTCATTATGTCAATGACAAATGAATCATTTTCGTGAACAGACTGTTTTTTTATATTAGGGGAGGGTGCTACTCATTTCCCTAGATTTCTCCACTTACCCTTGATCCATACCATATAATGCTGTGTTAAGCAAGTAGGTATCAAGTACCATTTTTAAGTCTTTGCCATGATTCCACCTGGGATTGAACTCCAGTCTCCCAGACCATTGATGAACACTCTACCACTGTGCCATATATATATATATATATATACAAAAATTAAAATAATTTTATTCTCACCTTCTGTGGGTCATTCTACTGCTAATTGTTCCATGTATTTTGAAAGCAAAAAATATAATTTAAAAAAACTTTAAACAGAATTTTTTCTATTGGAGGGTTGTGTTTTCTTCTTTTTTCATTTTCCAAATCCATGAAATTAAATGGTACTTGATGCCTCCTTGCTTAACACTCAGCATTATAAGGTACGAATCAAGGGTAAAGTGGAGCAATCCCCTACACCTTCGTGTAGTAGCTATCAAAAAGGGATCTTTCGGGTCATCCTCAACTACAGTAGCCAACTTTACTTACTTTATGATGAGATTATATATATATTTCAAAATAAATAGATCCACTAAGAGATCTGTATTCTTTTAAGAATTATTCTTTAAAAAATACAAATCTCCTAGTGGACCAATTCATTTTGAAATATTTACTTTTCCTTCTTTAGACCAACAAAAAAAGAAAAATATTTTGTCATATATATAATTGCGCTATATATATATATATATATAGTGCAATTAGAAGGAAACTCAAACCTGGTTAAATTGTCATTATAAATTTATTTCACTATACTCTGTCTAAATTCAATAAGTCTATGGGAGTGCTCGATACATTTGAATTTCCTCATGTATTTTATACATGAATAAATCCACACCCACTGTCTTCGGACACTGACTGGATATTACTTATATAAACCTTTATTTTCTTAAAAGCAAAAGATGGTCAAATTTTATTATTTTTTAGTGGAATACATATTTTTTGAACAAATCCAAGAAGCAGCACCCAACAAAATAGCAGCTGTATAGCCACTTACCTCCCATCTCACAAACCATCCAAGTAAGACATGCAGGTCACAGCTAATGAAGTACAGATAATCTCATAAGTGACATTCTCCTTAGGACTCCAACACATAGATACACCAGTGTTGGCTTAACAAATAAAAACTTACAACAATCAGTCACTGGATGCGATGTAGTGGATCTTCAAGTCCAAGGCTGATAGGGACTGATGATGTGAAAGAATAAAGAGAATCCATGCCATCAGCATAACCTGATAATAATTTCTAAACAATATTACCCAGAAATAAGTCCAACCCTAACAAATTTTTTAATAAAAAGTTCATTTTTTTCTAAATCAAAGACACTACAGAGTGTTAGCTCTGAAGCAGGTGTACTGTCTATGGATCTGTGGGTAGCATCTTTATTTTTATTTTATTTTGATTGATTATTTTTATTTAATTTATTTAATGTATAAGGTGATTTAAAAAATGTTAACACCCTCATGGAAGATATAATTTCAATCTTCACATGTTTGTCATCTTTGTCAACATATTCTTAGAATCTCCCACAGGTGATAAAAAAAATGTAAATATTTCTATGCTGGTATCTTTATTAGAAAAGCAGAACTGAAATTATAGAGACCACCTAGGGAAAACTCCAATTATGTGATGACAGGAATGATGATCAGGTGGAGATTTTAAAACCATAAAGAAACTATGGAAATGTTAACATTCTTTTTTTGAAACACCCAATATTTTATTTGATCTATTTTAAAATATATATATATATATATATATATATATATATATATATATATATATGGAGAAATGGTAGATTTTGGTGAATCTGACAAGATGATAAAAATAAGTGGAAAAGTGGATAAATCAAACACATACAAAGGTTTTAGTAGTAATTGTTCTTTATTCAAGTCCAAGAAAGTTCTTCCTTGAATAAAGAACAAAATATTACTACTAAACCCATTGTAAGTGCTTGATTTATCCACTTATTTTTATCATATATATATATATATATATATATATATATATATATATTTAAAATAGGAAGGTCCACGAAGCAATTTGTATTTTTTGAATTTATTTATTTTGTTCTTGCATATGTGTTATATATATGTGTATGTTTCCAGGTTGTTGCTTTCATCAGAGAACATGTGTGGCACAAGGCCTTTTAAATGGGGTACTCAATGAGACTCACTCCTGTTCTCTGACGAAAACAAGCTGGAAACATACACATATATATAACACGTATCTAAGAACAAAATAAATAAATTCAAGAAATACAAATCTCTTAGTGGACCTTCCTATTTAAAATATATCCTTATTCTTTCTTTAGACCTACAACAACCATCTTTATATATATATATATATATACTTTAAAATAAAAAGGTACACAAGGGGATTAATTTTTAAGTTAGCTATTTTTTTCAATATGTTTCTGATGTTTTTATGTCGTCTTTAGGAAGTAAATGGTTTGTATATTTTCAGAGTTTTCTTGTTTTCCTTTCTTACTCCTTTCTCTCCAAATAATCCATGACAGCTGATATGCCACAAAAGTTAGACTGACCGCTAATCTCTCTCCCTGAGCAATTCTGTGTCTGTGAAAGAACTATATATTTAAAGCATATATTCATATATGAATAATATATCAATATTTAATGATCATGAGTTTTTCCAACCGTTCTCAGTGTGATGGTATCTCATTTCAAAAATTATTTTGAAATGGCCCAACAGAAAAGTTAATATATATATATATATATATATATATATATATATATATATATATATATATATACAGTGTGACTCGGATATAAGAGAGATTTTCTCTGGTCCCAAATTAGAGCCAGTGTTACCTAAACAAAATAGACAAAACCCTGATATAAGATACTTCCCGACAACTCTCTTATATCCAGTTTACACTGTATATATATAAATATGGGTCATTCAAAAAGTTCTAAGCCTCATCTAGGTTTAACATTTGTTGCTCAACTCTCAGCTTTGTAAGAGGCTCACATGTATAGAAATTAATACAGAAATCAGATTTTGTTTTTCTAGTTTTATAAGAAGTGTTAGTGCATTGCCATAATAAAAATGTTCTGCTATGTCTCTTCTTTCTGGATGAGGTTTACAACTTTATAAACAACCCTCTCATATATATTTTGAATAAAGAAAAATGTTGTTAGCTTACGATTTCATGAAGGGCTCTATATTGCCTGTCAATTTGTATTGCTGTTTGTTCTGCCCAGTTGATGTAAGCCATATATGGTTTCAATTTGTGTGCTAGAACAGAAAAAAAAGCATGCAAATTCTTATAAATCTTATGAATAGGGTTTGTAGAGGATAAATAATTCAAACTATATTGAAACGAGGATATACCAGGGGTCATAGGCACAGAAAATGGAATTAGTAAGTTGATTTCAAATCCTGGCTAAGGTAGTTCACATTCACTTTTCTCTAATGACCTCATCTCTTCTCTCCACGGCTATAGGTAAAACACTAAGGCAGACTAGGCTCTCCAGCCTTCCAAGAATAACCCATCTAAACTAAGTAAAGTTGGTGACCATAGTCGAGGGCGACCAGAAGGCTCCCTTTTCAATAGTGACTACAATGAGGTGTAGGGGAGAACGCTACTCCTTTCCCTGGATTGCTCCACTTTACCCTCGATACGTACCTTATATTGTTGAGTGTTAAGCAAAGAAGTATCAAGAGCCATTTTTAAAGTCTTTAGTATGACGTGACCAGGGATTGAACCCAGGTCTCCCGGACCATTGGCAAGCACTATCCACTTGGCCAATGAGCTAGTCTAAGAGAGGATAACTCTGAATCCTAACACCCTCTTCCTACAGATCGGTGTGACAGGATAAGGCACATTATCCCTCAGTCTTATAGAACTCTAGAAAGCACCAAGTTCTACAGCAGACAGAGAAAAAAGCTAAATAGGATATTGCAACTATTTGGCTATACAATAGGATGTATTATTAAACAAATCCACCAAAAGTTTGATTCATTCTATATTGGGGTAGTGAAAGGTTCTCAGTCTGACCAAGAATGAAATAACCAAGAGCTGTGAATTGCATATGTTATTCCACAAATTTAGGAGGTGCTCATAGTACAATGGTTATCATTACAGAAAATGACCACAGTGACCCAAGTTCAAAACCTGGATGTGGTTGTTGGCATTTTATATAGCACTAATACTCTTGGAAAAGTAAGCATCCCACTATTCTACCTCCAGCTTTGAGTAAATAGTAGAGCAGACTGCACTCTTTGACCTTGATATGGCAACTGGTCTAGGAGAAGGAAAACTCTGAATTCAAACCTGTTAAACTCCGCATAAAAATTTGTCTTTTGTCACATCTTGCTCATGCAGAGAGTTTGGGTAAATATATATTCTACATAATACAACTGAAGTTCGACATAATACACCTGAAGAAGGCCAAAGGGCATATCAGCCAAAATGCTGAGTATGATAATGAACATGAAGGCTATAGTCTGAATATTTCAAGTGATAAAAATACATATTTTACATATTTATCCCACATTGTAACACACTTGGCTAACTATTTCTTAGATTTTTCTTAACCTTTCCAAATGAATTTTTTAAAAATCTAAAAAAAGTAATTTTTAAGCTGAAAAATTTTCAGTATTCTCGTGTAATCTATTTTAATCCTCATGTGAAGCTTGAAAAGACATTCCTACAGTTTGACATACTTGGCACATAATTTCTCAAATTTCTTTAAAAAAAAAAAAAATTGTTGGTTCAAGAACATTTCAGTATCCATCACAAATTGTAAATAGGCATTAAGAAGAGTGATCTAATGGCAATTGAAAGTAAACTGACCATTAATAATGAGTTTAATCTTCTTCTGGTGCCCATTTCCTCTGACCTTATGCCAAACTAAGCAAAGATTTGTAAATTACAACTTCAAGACAACTTTATTTATGTCAAAGCTATATATATATATATATATCATAACAATATATGGTTATCAAAATTTCACTTGGTGGGTTTGTGGCAGACCAAATGCAGTATAATCTGGAGAGTACTCAATATCAGTGATAGAGCTATTACATAATAATAATAATAATGATAATAATAAATAGTGTTTTATATAAGTTTTTATATATATTTAATAGCATAAAGTAAGTAAAGTTGGGGACTGTAGTTGACAGCAACCCAAAGGCTCCCTTTTCAATAGCTACTACACCGAGGTGTAGGAGAGGGCACTACTCCTTTCCCTGGATTGTTCTATTTTACCCTTGATACATACCTTATAATGATGAGTGTTAAGCAAGGAGGTATCAAGTACCATTTTTTTAAGTCTTTGGTATGACTCGACCTGGGATTGAACCTCGGTCTCCCGGACCATTGGCAAACACTCTACCCACTAGGCCAATGAGCCGATTTGATAGCATGGATGCTATTAAATATATATAAAAACTAATGTAAAATATTATTTTTAGTCGCCGTGAAAGGACGTGCTGATCTGATGCCAAAAACTCCAGGCTCGCTTGCCTGCGAAAAGAATTGAGTTCTTGGAAAGCAGTCGGCGTGAAGAAATGTGCTGAATTGTAGCCAAACTCCCGGGTCTTGCTCGTGAAAAGACAGCAGTCGGCGTGACGAGATGTGTTGAAACTGTCGCCAAAATTCCGGGGAAAGAACAGAACAAAATCTTTGAACCGAAGATAACAGGTGCCTTCCCGCCAGATTCTAAAGAAATGCCGCTCCCCCATAAAAGAAAAGAATCTAGGAAATGAACTCTTCGAAACAGATAAGTACATCTTAAAACTGTTTTTCCTCCGAACCTTCCCCAATATTGGAACTTATATGTATTAAGAAAGGGAAAGAAATAGACTGAAGAAATTCGTTTCATAAACTGTAAACGAACGAGTGGACTTGACTACCTTTTCAAGTTTTAAAAAGTAACGAAAGAAAGAAAAGAAAAAGAAGAGAGAGAGACATTTGTGTTTAAGACTGTCTGCTGGTGTAATATAGCCGGCACCTTAAATATTTGTTTGGTCCTCACCTATCAAAATGTTGTTGTAGTTTAAATGTTCCCTTATGTTGAAATATATTCGTTTTGTTGTTTATCTGTCGAGTTGTCTTCTTTTGCATATATCTTTTTCAGCTTCATTCGCTTCAATTTATTCTCACTAAATGTCTTATTCGCCTTTAAAAACATTACACGGGAAATTGGAATTGCTGACTACAGCGAATAATATTTTATCTTAACCTAGAAGTTCATGTTTTCCGTTATCCGAGGGGGTAGGAAGACGAAAGGATTTGGTGACGTATGTAAAGTGAATTTGGAAACCCCTTACCAGCGGCAGTCAGTCTAGCCCCAAATTCACCCCCACATTATTTGCCACTTCCCATATGCCCGAAAAAGGGATCTTAACTAGGACTTATTTTGCGAGGGGTCAAGTGCCAGACTGCCCCGACATCACATGTGTATAAAATAAACTCCCGTCCTAGGATAAATATTTTAGGCACCGTCACAGTGTGTAAACAAAATCTATACTTATACTTAAGTGAATTGTTTGAATTAGAACTGTTTGACTAAACTGAATAGCTTGAAATAGAAATGTTTTTAACAAACTGTGTACTCATGCTAAACTGAATTGTTTCAGTTATATTGTCATCTACAGCATCATAATGACACAATAATAAAGACAGACGCAGGAAAACTTCTTTAACAAAATATTTACCTCTCACTTTATTGCAAAGGTTCAAAAAGGGTTACTCAAGGTTTGCGTTTGAGAGGGAGCAGGAGACCGAACAGAACTGAAATATTTTGACCCCCACTCTTATGGCCGTCAACGTTTTGTCTTTCTCGTTCTCCTGATGCTCAACCGGAGGCCCTGGGGTCCACTCTGCTGGGTGCTGGCTTTCTTTACTGCATCTTATCAGCAACTTCTCTGGTCCCCAAACTCCATTGGGGTTCCCGAGGGCCCCCTCGGCCGGGTGTGGCTTTCTCTATAACTCTGTCTCCAACTGTAACTGCAACTGGAACTCTGTCTTGACTGAGTTATATAATAGTCCAACGCCCACTCGATCGCCTACTCGATCTTTGGAATGGCATGATTAATCGTCATCCAGCGGAAATAACTGTCATGCAGTTCACAGGTCACTCTCTTCCGGTGCATCAGTCTATGAGTGTATCATGGGCTTTACCTTGTCCCATTTCATCAGCCAAATCCACCCACACAATCTCTTTCGATTACTGGCCATTGGAATGTGTCACTTCCTTCCAGTGCATCACTTTGTAATGGCATGTTTGCTCGGGCCAAAGGTCAAAATACAACATTTCAAATAGAACTGATAATTTGTATAAAAATGAATTTAGCATTAAATAACCTACAAAGGTTGATATGCCATAAAACCTAACCAAGACTAAGTTATTGTCATTTTTTCTTATGGAACATTTATGTTTAAAAAGCACATCTTCAACTCTATGTAACACTATATAGGTGGCCGCCAAGCAGACAATTCCTTTGTCTGTTTTGGCGCGAAACCAGACAAAGGGTTTTTGGACTTGAAATCTCGGCGTGGCCGGAAGAGGTAACGGGACGCCAGAAGAGAGTTGGTTGGAGAAAGGAGCGGACAGAGAGAGTTGGCGTGGAACCACGGACAGGGGCAGTCGACTCCGGACACCCGAGCAGAGAGGCGAGCTAGCATGAGATAGGGTCCAGCGAAGAAGACCGAGTCAAGATGTCGGCATTCCAGTTGCTTTGTGGAATTTTTGCTAGTAATCCACACTAGTGTTAGTCCATATATGCTATCTGAAATGTAGTGTTGCATAACTCCTCTTTTTGCTATTGAGTTAACCCCAAGCATTTTGTTCGTGTTTGTTCATCTGTTTTATTTTCTCCTGTCCCCCCGATCGTATTCTTGTTGCGGTAAAGAAATGTGCGTTACCCCCCTCGGAACCACTAGTTGATCACCGGCCAAGAAGGGAATGGTTAGAAGACTGATCTAATGTGTAGGGGCGAGGACGGTAATGTTACATCTACACAATTCACAGACCAAAGATATTTTTTTAGTCTTTCCCTATCACAACTACTAAAATGATGACTTACAGATAATTACTGATATGCAATTTTTACAACTATCACTGTTCAATAAAAAAAATAAAAGAAATGCCTTAATCAAACTCTTGATAGTAAACATAAATATTACTTCTATATAATTTCACACAATCTTGTTTTTTGATCGCTAGATAAATAAGGTGTCCAATCTTATAAAATAAGTTTTAAACCAGATAGAATAATGAAGCTGGTATTAAGATGAATTATGAGGGTGGACTGATAAATAAGGTTTCCAAAACTATAAAACAAGTTTTGGACTAGTTATGCTAGTCTGCCACTACTACAACTACCATAGCGATAAATACAGCTTTACCTATGAATATCTATGTATGTTACATATAAAACTTGATAATATCAATTTCAAGGTTGATATACAAACCATAGCAGACGCCATAATGACCTTGTTTATTCTCCAAACTTTCCAGGCAGTTCAACTGACAAAGCGTTTCCAAAAGCTAAAAAGATAGAAATGGAAACATGAATAATATGGAAAATATTTTTAAAATGCCGAATAAAAAAATAAAATGTATTTTTCCTGCTTTAATTTCCTTTAATTTGTGCATTTTTAGTAATATTCAATGAACATAAAACTAAATCCTTTTCCTCTAAAATTTTGAACAGATCTTAGAATATGCCAACTGTTTTTTTTCTTGTAGAGGAAGCAAGACACGCTCTCAAAAAGGTGTAAACTGGATTTAAGACTAAACTGCATCTAATGGTGAGGCTCTAGTTCTGGAAATCAGAGGAGTTTAGAGTACCCTTTCAGTGCTATTACTCCCAGGTCCTGGAGTGGTAGTACCTGTTAGGGTTCCATCTGTAGGTCAAATAGATCTGCTTATAAATCATTTATATTTGATAGGACTATGTGCAAACAAATAAACTCTGAAACTATTAGTTGTCTAAATTTCTGAGACAAAGCTTGTTGATTTTTATCATTAAGGGTTTTCGGACTATTGTCTTCATCTTTATGGTTATTTCCACAACGTTTCGGCCGATATGTCCTCCAGCCTTCTTCAGGTGTTTGTCGAACTCGGGATCTTCACGGAACTTCAAACTACGTCCTTTATTGAAACCACGGGGGTTGCCTGTTCTGATTCCGTTAGCCATAACTGAGTACAAGTGTTAAGTGTTCCTGTATTGTTACTCGCTAGTAGTGAGGATTGAACCTGCAACCTCCAGATAATTGTCTCTTTAGAAGCTTAGGGAACCAATGCCTATAACCGTTATGCCATGTGGACAATTCAGAGTGAATTTTTGGGACTTATAAACTTAATGTTCTTATTTGACTAAAAAAAAAAAAAAAAAAAATCTGAATATGAGCACAGGTAAAAAATCATACATAATAGTAGTAATTCTAGTCAAATCGAGAGGATCATATGGTGACTATGGCTGTATCTTCAAATGACACACAAGTATTATATAATTAAGGAATGGTTTTTTTTATATTAATCATTTTTCGTTAATTATATTTTATCATTCAGTTTGGTAGGGTTTTGAATTATTCAGATTAAGAGTTCAGATGCAAGTCATTGGGTGCAGTTTTATGCTCATGCGCAAAGGATATGACAATCACCATTGTCATAATAAACCCCCAGACAGAAAATGGTGCTGGAGTGCGGATGAGATGATGGTTCTGAGAATTTTAGGATTTTGAAAAAGAGTTAGTTGACCATTGAGGTGAGAGTTGGATCTTGACCATTGAAAGATGTAGTTGGGTTTTTCGGATCTCTACCAATAGAAATCTTAAACAGCACAAGATGTGCCATGCATGGGGGTGGAGTCAGCATAGTATGGCTAGCATGGACTTTTAAGAATTGTGTCTCTCTCCTCATGTCGCCATGGACTGAAGTCAAGAAATTAATAAATCGTTTGTGTCTGAAACAACAGAGTCTGGCTGCGTTTGAATATGTATTGTATATGCATCACGGTATATAACACAAGGTCAGTCTTTGCATGGAAATGTTGGGGACAGTGCAAGCATGGAATTGATGTTCATTCAGGTACCTCACCCCTTTTCTTTTATACTCCCCACTTGGCCTTAATAGCAAATGTTATTTGGCTTTCAAAGAGATCAGGACCTTTACAAGTGATAGTTCTTCGTGATTCTTTGCTATCTCCATTTCTTAGGTTTGCTTTGGGTTTTTTGTTTAATGGCATATCAACCTTTGTAGGTTATTTAATGCCAAAGCCATCATTCTAGAAGAACAGCAGTGGTACTATTTAACCTATAGCTGGGAGGATAAAGGGGTTCATACCTTTCCCAAGGGTATTTGCCCGTAAGTGAACATAATAGCGCAACTGGAATATGAACTCGCTTACTAAGATCCACAGTCCATTGCTTTAACCATTACACCACGAAGACAACCCACTATTTCTTAGGGCTAGTTGTTGTATCCCTAGGAGAAGAGTAAGACCCCCCCTCTCAAAAAAGGAGTTCTTGTATGACACTAAATTGCATCTGATAGTGAGACTCTTCTTTTCCCAGATATGAGTAAATAGCAGGGCAAACTGAGCCCTTTAGCCTTGATTAGGCAACCAGTCTAAGAGAAGGAAAACTCTGAATTCAGACTAGCTGTAATTCTGCTTAAAAACTGACTTTGTGTCAATAAAATGAATTTAACTTTCGCTACTGTATGTATAGCCCTACTATTTTGCCTAAATGAGGGAAAAATGGATTCATGTCTTTCAAAAGTTATCAATACAAAGTGAGAATAAATAACTTTAGTTAAAATTTAAACTCAACAGATCAATTCTATTTTCCAAGCTGATAACCATTATGCCACCCACACCATTTAAAAAAAAAAAAAAGAAGATAAATAAAAAAAATGTATTGAAATATTACATTATAGGATTGAAATCACATTCTTCTATCCCAGTCGGTTAAAGAAAAAAAGGGTTAATATTAAAAGCCAACACATATACATACAATGATCAACCTACTCACCAATGTGGCACCTTCTTTTGCTAAGAACGAACGCAATTCCATTGTTGTACATTTGGGGGGTATAGCATAAGCTTTTTGAAGAAGCAATGGCCCAATATCGAATCTAGAAAGGAAAAGAAATGAATTATCAAATAATAAAAAAAGACCCACTAAAAATGGTTGTTCTATCAAGGGGATTATTTTGGAGGAAATTAATGCTTGATTTATTGTTCATTTTTGTTGTGGTAAATACATATTCAATCTTAATATTTTTTTACAGCCCAGTCGACTGAGGTTGTAGAATACACCGACTGCATCTCTCCAGATGAGTAAGAACCTCCCAACAAGTGTCCTGGATATGACACTAAACTATCTGATGGTGAGGCTCCAGTCCTGAAACTTTGGATAATGTAAAGTACCCCTTCACTGCTATTACTCCCAGGTCCACTCTGACCAGGAGTGGTAGTACCTGATAGGATCCCATCTATCAATCAAATAGAACATTTTGACCATTAAACTCGGTGCAAACAAATGTCTGATGTTAAACTGAATTATTCATGTAACAGAACAATATTTGGAACCATTTAACTGTGTGCAAATAAAACTATTAGGGTTGAATACTTGAAATTGTTTAACTGTGAACAAAAAATTGAATTATTGGTATTACATAGCAATACTTGAAATCATTTAACAATGAGCAAACAATAGCAGTACTTAAATGGGTACAAACAAATTAGCTCTAACTTTTTCAAAATGAAATTACCAAGAAACTATTCACTTACAAATTATGTATGACCATTTGACTGTGTGCAAACAGATTAGCTCTGGCTCATTTAAAAATGTTCCCTGCAAATCATATAAATTCAATAAATGAATAAACAGGATTTGGCATTAAAGTTTTGATATATTCAGTGGTTGTGTTGATACTGCTATATGGATGCACTACATGGACTCTAACAAAACGGCTCGAGAAGAAGCTAGACGGCAATTACACAAGAATGCTGCGAGCAATCTTGAACAAATCCTGGCGGCAACACCCCACAAGACACCAACTGTACGGCCACCTGCCTCCTATCACAAAAACTATCCAAGTTACATGAACCAGACATGCAGGACACTGCTGGAGTAGCAGGGGTGAGATCATAAGTGATGTACTCTTATGGCCCCCACATATGGCCGAGCAAAAGCAGGACGACCAGCACGAACATACATTCAACAACTATGTGAGGATATGGGATGTAGTCCTGAAGACCTGCCAGAGGCGATGAACGATAGGGAAAGGTGGCGAGAGAGAGTCAGGGATATCCGTGCTACCAGCACGACATGATGATGATGATGATGATTTGATATGCCATAAAATCTAACAAACCTAAACACAATACTTTTTTGCCCAGTCTGTTAGGGTTGTAGAATACACCGACTGCATCTCTAAACAAATCTGATGGTGAGGTTCCAATGATGCTGGAGCTTTGGGGAATGCGGAGCACCCTTTCAGTGCCATTGCTCCCTGGTTCACTCTGGCACAGAGTGGTAGCACCTGATAGGGTCCTCCTATCTATGGATCAAATAGAACTAAACTGTGTATTTATGCTAAACTGAATTGCTTGAAATAGAACTGTTTTTGACATTGAAACTGTGCACAGATGCTAAACTGAATTGTTTGAAATAGAACTGTTTAACTTAACTTTTTATTAACAAAAACTATACTTATACTAAACTGAATTAAAATTTCATTCGGCGTTAAATGACCTGAAAGGGTTTGATACACCATAAAACAAACAAACAAACAAACCCAATACTTTTTCAACACACATCATATGAGACCTGATTAGTTGATTCTATATAAAGACATAAAAGTATTTATTTAAGTTTCTCAATAGGTAAGTATTTGTAGGTTCATATATTAGAGAGGAGGTGGGTGCCATCAAGCTGTCACAAGCCCACTGGAAGAACATGAGAGTCTGCCAATACAGAATGGCATAAAGAGGATCTAAAAGGTGCCCATGGTGTAATGGTTATTGTAGTAGGAAATGGACACAGCGACACGAGTTCAAATCCTGGACAAGACTGATTGCATTTCACATAGCACTAATACCCTTGGGAAAGGTATAAATCCAATTGTTCTCCCTCCAGCTATCGGTAAATTGTAGGGAAGACTGGGTTCTTCAGCTTTGGTGAGGCAACTAGTCTAGGAGAAGGAAAACTATTAATTCAAATCTGTTAAACTCTTCTTAAAAATTGACCTTGTGTCATATCCTGCCAGAGTGGAGGGGTTGGTATATATATATATATATATATATATATATATATATATATATATATATAAGAGGACCTAATTTGGTTTGGTTTGTTGGGTGTAATGGCATATCAACCGTTGTAGGTTATTTAACGTCAAATCCATTTTTACGTAAATAATCAGTTCTATTTAAAACAATTCAGTTTAGCATGAGTACACAGTTTAATTGTCAAAAACATTTCCATTTCAAACTATTCAAGCAGTTATATATAACAATTCAGTTTAGTGTAAGTACAGTTTCAATGTCAAAAAACAGTTCAATTTCAAATAATTCAGTTTAGCATAAGCACGCAGTTTAAATGTAAGTACAGTTTAATTGTGAAAAACATTTCTATTTTGAGCTATTCAGTTTAGTCAAGCAGTTCTAATTCAGCTAATTCAGTTTAGTATAAGTACAGATTTTCTTTACACACAGATACATGTCAAAACAATTCTATGTTAAACAATTCAGTTTAGTGTAAATACAGTTTCAATGTCAAAAAACAGTTCTATTTGAAATAATTCAGTTGAGCATAAGCACGCAGTTTAAATGTAAGTAGAGTTTAATTGTCAAAAACATTTCTATTTCAAGCTATTCAGTTTAATCAAACAATTCAGTTTAGCATAAATATGCCATTAGTTCTATTTAACCCATAGATAGGGTCCTATCAGGTGTGACCAGAGTGGACCAGGGAGAAATGGCGATGAAGGGGTACTCCATATTCCCCAAGGCCCCAGTATTACTGGGACTTCCCCATCAGACTGTTTAGTGTCATATCCAGGACACTTGTTGGGGGAAAGAGAACCTAAGCTTTTTCTACCCTCAAATATCACCACACACCCCTGATGACGTTGTACAGCAGAGAAAGACCACCACACTGATGTATAAAAATATAATCAACTTCATTTTTTTCCTTTTATTATGCAAAATGTATGGGTGGGTAGAGTACAAGAGTTGTTTGGTTTGGTTTCTTTGTTTAATGGCATATCAACCTTTGTAGGTTATTTAATGCCAAAGCCATTCTCCTAGAAGAACAGTAGTGGTACTATTTAACCCATAGCTGGGAGAATAAGGGGGTTCATACCTTTCTCAAGAGTATTTTCCCGAAAGTGAATGTAATAGCGCGACTGGAGTATGAACTCACTTACTATGATTCCGCAGTCCATCACTTTAACCATAACACCACGAAGACACCCCCCTACGAGAGTCGAAGACAGCTGAGATGCGCACATAAGGGACTATGGTATTGATCTTTTGTGAGCCGCTTTCCTCTTTGTTCTGCTTTTCGGGTTGAAATCACCCCGGTTATATAACATTCTGGAAGCCCATGTAAATTCTTGTGGTCATTTTTATCTCAATCTGCTGCTTACATGCTGCAAGTGAACATGCCTCCTTCTAGCATGCCACCTACAACACAATAGACATGATCCAGCTAATGCCATCCACACAATTTATGCAGTGTATCTGCTGGAGACACCTGCAGCCTGTTTACTTTAGGTACCAGGTGCATTTCCTGTTACTATCCAATTTCTGCAGCTACATCGACATGTCAAAAGTGATCTTCAAGTCAATATTCGGCAATGACAGTAATAATCAAGAGACTAAACGAAAAAGAAAACTTAAATTCTTGCTTATAAGAAGGAATTAAGGAAAAAAATATGTGTATTTACAGGTAATGACTGCTTGACTTTAATGGCATGTCAATTTGTCTGGGGTTATTTTGTGCCTTGAGGTCAGGAATGTAGATACATTGTACACCCTAGTAATAATGCTTATTTTACAAAGAAAAAATAAAATCAACTGTTAACCTCATAGATTCTCCAGATTTGTATAATGGTTATTATCGTAGGAAATGGACACGGTGACACGAGTTCAAATCCTGGATGAGGCTGATTGCATTTCACATTGCGCTAAGACCTAAGGGAAAGGCATGAATCCAATTAGTCACCCTACAGTTATGAGTAAATAGTAAGGGAAAATTGGTTTCTTTATATGGGAAGGCAACCAGTCTAAGAGAAGGAAAATCTAAATTCAAACCTGTTAAACTCTGCTTGAAAATTGACCTTGTATCACATCTTGTTTGTGCAGAGGGGTTGGTAAATACATATACAAGTTGGTTAGTAAATACATATATAAGACCCGTGAAGTATGAAGGGATGACATTTGGCGGTGGGTGGGGAAGTAGGTTTCAGATGCCATCAAATGACTACCTCACATATTTTTCATTCTTATTCAGCCACTTTCTTTTGCCTACATTGTTTGCTGGTCTCCCAAAATATTCACACATATTCACACCTTTCTATTCAAACAAAGAAAAAGAAAATTTTTTTTTTTTTTTATAATTGTTATTCATTATGTTAATACCTAAATAAAAATGAAATCACCGACCTGTTTTTGACAACAGGAGTGGAAAAATTGTTGTGCAGCATTTAGAGTGCTTTTAACCCAACCTATTAATAATTAATTCAACAGAATTAATGGCATGCAAAACCACATACCCATTTTCAGCGGGGAATTTTTCTTTAATATATCATATTTACTCAAACATTTAATTTTACTGAAATATGTAGCTACATGATGAAAGGAAAAAAAATGTTCCTAGACAAAACAAGCAAGTATGATAGTGAAAAAAAAAAAAAAAAAATTCTAATAACGTTGTTAAAAAGAGACATCAATTGTTACAAGTGAATTCAATCCTCACTAGTTGCCCCTTATGTAACAACCAAGCTAAGTTTAGTAAAGATCGTTGATTCTTTTATGGAATCCTTATCTTTTATAAACCTCCAAAAAAGTACAAAGAATAAATGAATAGGCTGAAGTGCAATATATATATATATATATATATATATAAGACATTATTCAATCCAGTAAATCCAGAATTGGGAATAATTCCAATCAGAACAAATAAAATATTCAAAAATAGAATATTAAATTTAAATATTCCTGGCAAAGAGCTCAATGCAAATAAAATCCACAAAGCAAATAATTTTTTTCAATTTTAATTTTTGGGGCGGTTTTACTATAATTAATATTAGTTTTAGTTGTTTTGGGTTTTTTTTATGACAAAAAATGATATACTGAATTTAGATTGTCTGAATGATTTTGTTATAAATGTTTGAATTATTGCCATGTGTTACTGTAACAGTTGTTGTCTCTGTTAGATTTGAAGTAGGATGACACTGGATGTGGTTTTATATGTCATAATTCTTGATACTTATTATTACTTGAAGGTTTAAGGCTAGGTTGAATACGTAGGAGAAATTTTTTTTTTTTTCTTCTTTCCCTGTCTGGTTGTGAAAGTGTAAAATTTATTTTATTTCAATTTCGTGTTTGATCTGATGAAGTCCTGTAAATTTTTTTTAGAGCATTGATTTATATTAACGCTTTTAACAGGATGGAATTAAATTTATTATCCTAATGTGACCAATGTTTTTTTTTTAATTATACGTTCCCCCATGAGGGTTGAGCACTTTGGCAAAGGAACTTATGGCTGCTGCTCACATAATGCAAAGCTCTTCAAATGAATTGAGCACTCTGGTATCTGGTAATATATGATTTGGTTTAGTTTGGTTTTATGGCATATCAACCACTGTAGGTTATTTAATGCCAAATCCTTTTTATACATCTATATTAAAAGATACAAGATTTGTTTTTGTTTTTATAGCATATCAACGATTCTAGGCTATATAATGCCAAAAAAAAAAAAAAAAAAAAAAAAAAAAAAAATTTCAGTAGTAAATAAAAGTCGAAACGAGGAAGAAGCATTTGAACTCAGGAGCCAACTGGAAGAAATATCAATTTTGGTCAGTATGTCTTTAAGTCCTATCAATTTAAAATGCTGAATTTTACAAAATGTTATGCTGTATTTTGTTTGTAAAATAATGCTTAAACTATGCGTTTTAAATGTAAAGACACGCTTACTCTACTGTAAAGCCAAATTGGTGCTATACATTCCAATGTCAGCGAACAAGGCAGAATGTTTTTGAATGTCTTCTATCGAATAATTTAAAAATTCGTAAAGAAAGCCCTAACAGTAGTTTAGAAGAAAAAGCCTAAAACACCTAATGCTACCAAGGGAAAGAGAAAATTTTATTTAAGCTCTATAATTCCTGAAGCCTGCTAGGTTCCCAACTGTAGTAAAAAAAAAAAAAAAAAAAAAAAAAAAAAAAAAAAAAACCTAGGAAAAGTCCCAATACAGCAAAAAAAAAAAAAGCACAAGTCAGTACCAGTGAAAGTACCTTAATGTTGGACTTTAACTAAGTTAAAACTTAAGAAAACTTAAACCAAAATTACCCCCCACCTTTTTTTTTTTTTTTTTTTTGCGTACACATGGGAAGCAGCATGATGTACGTAAAGGTATTTTGAATAATCCCATGTACGACCAAACTCAATACCTAAACGGGTCCTGGACGTGAGTTTGACGACTTTACGCTCAGGATCGCTAGTTCGATCAGGGAACTACTGCTGCTCTTCTATAAGAGTGGCTTCTATAGAAGAGAATAAAACAGCCATCGAAAGATAACCATGACCCACACTCAAACCACTTACACAAACCGCATCGCTCTTCGCGTGGGTAAAAAAGGGGCGCGTCCTGCTGAGGTTGGAGCCCTGGCCTCGGTGTTCGAAAAATCAGCTACAGAGCTCAAACAATCAAAACTACTAAAATGCAAGCAAACACTACAAATAGCCACATTTAACGTTAGAACCCTAAATAGAATAGGACAACTCCCAGAGCTAATCGCATCGGCCGAAGAACATAAGATAGACATAATATGCATACAAGAACACAGATACACGCACTCCGAAGATATCAAATATAACGAAACTGGCAATGGCTGGTCGCTCGCCACTGTATCCGCATGGAAAAACTCTGTCAACGCCGCAGTAGGAGGGGTAGGATTACTTATAGGACCTAGAGCATTAAAAATGCTTAATAGCGTTGAGAAAATACAGCCTAGAATGATGGCAGCTACATTCAACGGAAACCCCAGAGCAACAATCATCTCATGCTACAGCCCCACCAATGTTAGTGAAGAAAACGAACTAGTCGCCTTCTACGATGAGTTATCCTCATTAGTGCGTAGCATCCCGAAACACAACATGTTAGTCATTGGTGGAGACATGAATGCCCAAATCGGGAAAAACAGAAACAACAAATACAGTCTCCACAACACGTCAAATAGGAATGGGCAACATCTAACAGATTTCATGATAGAAAATAGATTAGCCTGCCTCAATACAAACTACCAAAAAAGAGAGGGCAAACTATGGACATACACGTACGCAAACAATACTAAAGCTCAGATAGACTACGTCCTTATAAACAAGAAATGGAAAAATAGTGCATTGAATTGCGAGGCATACTCCTCTTTTGAGGGTGTGTCCACCGACCACCGAATAGTCACAGCGAAAATACGGTTAAGCCAACGAAAGAACGCCAAACGAACAGCGACCACCAAACACTATGACTGGGCCCTATTAAACAACAAAGATATAAGAGATAAATACGTATTAGAATTAAGAAACAGATTCGAAACACTACAAGAAAAGACGGAAACAAGTACACCAAACGACGAATATGAAAACTTCGTCAATGCACACCTCGAGGCAGCAGCAAAATACATTCCAACAAAACTTAAAACTAAATATAGAGTCCCATGGGAAACTTTAGCTGTGAGAGAAAAACGTGCACTAGTGAAAACAGCCTCCAAAAATTATCGAAAAAACCCAACAAACACAAATGCCTTAAAACTAAAAACGGCACAATATCAATTAGCAGGCATATATATAAAGGAACAGACAGAATACATTCAAAATCAGATAGATAAGATCAGAGACTCGGTGGAAGATAGGCAATCTAGGATAGCATGGCAAACAATAAACGAAGTGAGCAGAAGAAAGAACACAGCCAAAGCAAAACTTAAAGCAGCAAACCAACAAGAAAGAATAAAACTGTGGAAACAGCACTTCGAAAACTTACTTGGAAACCCACCAAAAATAACGCATGAACCAATCACCAGAATAATTAGCAAACAATTAGACATTAAACTAGGACCGTTCACACAAGAAGAACTTGACTCGGTTCTCAGAAAAATTAAAAATAGGAAAGCTGCAGGGCTGGACGAAATTCCCCCGGAAGTATGGAAGACCAGACAATTCGACAACATACTGCTCCGCCACTGCAACGCAGTATACAATCAAAATCCGATAGATAGATGGATGAAGGGATGCATACTCCCCTTCCCTAAAAAGGGGGACCTCGGATTAGCCAAAAACTACCGAGGCATAACACTTACATCCATAGCTGCCAAAATCTACAATGCCCTACTACGAAACCGAATAGAACCCAAAATCGACATCATACTTAGAAAAAACCAAAATGGCTTCCGAAGAAATAGATCCACGACCTCACAAATATTAACCATCCGCAGAATCCTTGAAGGTGTACGGGCAAAGAACCTACAAGCGACATTAATATTTGTCGACTTTACCAAGGCTTTCGACTCCATTCACAGAGGAAAGATGGAACAAATCCTACTAGCGTACGGCATACCTAAAGAAACCGTAGCGGCAATAACGATTCTCTATAGAAACACTAAAGTAAAAGTACGATCACCGGATGGAGACACAGAATACTTTGACATTGTAGCAGGAGTACTACAAGGGGACATGCTGGCCCCGTACCTCTTTATCATTTGTCTAGACTACGTACTTAGAACATCGATTGACAAAATCAAAGAGAATGGCTTCGAACTGACGAAGAAAAGAAGCAGAAGATACCCCGCAACAACAATTACCGACGCCGACTACGCCAATGACATAGCGATACTGGCAAATACACCTGACCAAGCCGAAACTCTTCTGCATAGTTTGGAACGAGCAGCAGCAAGCATAGGCCTCTATGTTAATGCACCGAAAAAGACATCGAAACGAGGCTAACGAAAGCATGGACAGCTATCAATAGGCTATCGATTATATGGAAATCAGACCTAACCGATAAAATGAAACGCAGCTTCTTCCAGGCAGCGGTCACATCGATACTGCTATATGGATGCACTACATGGACGCTAACAAAACGGCTGGAGAAGAAACTGGATGGCAATTACACAAGAATGCTGCATGCAATCCTGAACAAGTCCTGGCAGCAGCACCCCACAAGATACCAACTGTACGGCCACCTGCCCCCTATCACGAAAACTATTCAAGTTAGACGAACCAGACATGCAGGACACTGCTGGAGAAGCAGAGATGAACTCATAAGAGATGTACTCTTATGGATCCCCACACATGGCCGCGCAAAAGCTGGATGACCAGCTCGAAAGTACATTCAGCAGCTATGTGAGGATACAGGCTGTTGTCCTGAAGACCTACCTAGGGCGATGAACGATAGGGAGGAGTGGCGAGAGAGGGTCAGGGATATCCGTGCTACCAGCGCGATATGATGATGATGATGATGATGATATTATTGATTTGGTTTGGTTTTGTGGTATCTCAACCATTCAAGGTTATTCAATGCCAAATCCTTTTTATCCGTCTATATTAATATACAGGATTTGGTTTGGTTTTATGACATATCAACTATTGCAGGTTATTTAATGCCAAATCCTCTCTCTCTCTCTCTCTCTATATATATATATATATACACACACACACACATATATTAAACATATATGATTTGTAAACACATTTTGTTAATAACATTTTTAAACAAGCCTGAGCTCATTTGTTTGCACATAATTAAATGGTTTCAAGAATTGCTATGTAACAGCAACAATTTAACATCAGTTATTTGTTTGCACAAAGTCATAAACAGTCTTGAGCACTACTACACACCAGCAACAATTTAACATCAGTTATTTGTTTGCACAAAGTCATAAACAGTCTTGAGCACTACTACACACCAGCAACAATTTAACATCAGTCATTTGTTTGCACACATCTAAATAGATATACATGATATTTAAGAGATTATTTTATCAGTAATGTCATTTTTAAATGAATTAAAACAAATTTGTTTACACACTAATATTGCTATTGTTTCTACACAGATAGATGGTTTCAATTATTACTAACACTTATAATTCTATTCAATATAAATCATTTGTTTGCACAATGAAGTGATTACAAGTATTGCTATTTAACATTAATTATTCTATTTAACATTATTCATTCATTTGCACATTCTAAGTATTGTTATGTATCACGAACAATTCAATCAAACATCAATTGTTCTTTTTTTACACACAGTTGAATGACCAAACAGTTCTATTTCTAACAATTCAGTTTAGCATAAGTCATTTATTTGCACACAGTTTAACTGTTAAACAGTTTTATTTGACCAATTAGGAGCCTATTAGGTGCTACCACTCTGAACCAGAGTGGACCTGAGAGTAATGGCAGGGAAGGGGTACTCCACATTCCCGAAAGCTCCAGCATTACTGGAGCCTCACCATCAGATTGTTTATTATCATATCTAGGACACTCATCGGGGAAGTCTTACCCCTCTGCAGAGATGTAGTCGGTGTATTCTACGGCCCCAGTTGACTGGGCTGTGATCCCTCATCAATCTCCCTAGGCAGGTGCAATGAATAAAGAAACAGATATGCAGTTTCCACATGCACTAGAAGTAAGGGAAACTTTATACCTAACCCTGAATCACTGTTGTTCAGTATCTCTTACACTTGTAAATATTATTCTTGAAATATAGGGAATCAAAAAAAATCTTTTTTACAATTGTTGTAAAAATCATGAGAAATGTTCAAAATATTGAATATAATTCTGGAGTTCAACATACAAGTTTCCAATGTTATCAAAATACATATGGTTTCAAGTATTCCTATCAGATACAACTAATTTGCACACAATCATATGGTTTCAAGTATTCCTATCAAATACAACTAATTTGCACACAATCGTATGGTTTCAAGTATTCCTATCAAATACAACTAATTTGCATACAATCATATAGTTTCAAGTATTCCTATCAAATACAACTAATTTGCACACAATTATATGGTTTCAAGTATTCCTATCAAATACAACTAATTTGCACACAATTATATGGTTTCAAGTATTCCTATCAAATACAACTAATTTGCACACAATCATATGGTTTCAAGTATTCCTATCAAATATAACTAATTTGCACACAATTTTTTATTTTCTTTTTAGATTAAGTGCAGTACTTCCTGAATATGAAACTTTAAGATTAAATAAAAAGAAACTAAAAATGATCCTTGCCTAAGCTAGAAAAAACTATGTTTGAATTTCTATGAGCTAAATTAAAAGATTAAAAAAAAAAATTAAACAACCTATTTATATCTATTGATTCGTTGTCTCATGTTACCATTACAAATGATTTTCAAATGGACTTTGTACTGAAATATTGTGATGTAGAAAGTGGTGTGGCTGTGAATAAAGATGGGTCTAGATTTATTTAAGTGTTCAATCTTTCATTTTTTGAGTCTTTGGTATGATTCAACCTGGGATTGAACCCCATTCTCCCAGACCATTGGCAAACACTCTACCCACTATGCCAATGAACTAGTCAGAATACATATATGAGGATCATACGATAAGTTTCCAGACTTTTTTCGTATGGGCATTTAAAATTGTCATTGACTCTTGAAAATTCAGTATGTTATTGCTATACATCTTATGAGATGACTGAACAATTTTTATGATTTCAGGTTCAAATCAACAGCTACAGTAGCAATTGGAATACACCCTAATAAAGCCAGATTGTCACAGCTGGTGAATTTCAAAAATGCAATCTGACATTTTAGAAGAATGATATGCAATAAAATTCTGTTTTAAACTTGGAAAAAATGCCACAGAAACGTATGGAATGCTTCAGACTGCTTTTGGAGCATCTTGCATGAATCGAGCATGAGTTTTTGAGTGGCATAAGAGATTCAAGGAAGTCAGGGAGTCTGTGAGGGATGATGAGAGGTGTGGGAGGAGTAAGGAAGTCAATACACCAGAGTTGATTGGCCAAACGGTTAGGGTTACCATGTTGAGGTTTTAAGGGAGTTCAGGAAGAGATTCCTAGGGAAGAGGCCAGCACTCTTCAAATTGGGTCAGTGGGATTTCCACCCGGACAATACACCAGTCCACAACTCCATCCTTGTCACAGACTATTTGACCAAGATGGGTATCAAGACAGTTCCTTACCCTCCCTAAAGTCCAGACCTTGCTCCCTGGGACTTTTGGTTATTCCCTAAGCTCAGAGGCTGTTGTTATGAGACAAGTGAGGAGATGATGAAAGTCATTGACATGCTCACACGAGAGGATTTCCATGGGGCCTTCCAGAAGTTGTTGGAATGGTACAAGTGCATTGCAGCCGGAGGAGATTACTTTGAAGGGGACTAGAGTTTCATGTGTGTACTATCAATAAAAGTGCCCATACGAAAAAGTCTGGAAACTTATCATATGCACATCGTATACATATATATATATATATATGACTCCTCGACATGTATATTTTTATTAGATAGGAATATTACTGTGCAAATCAATTACATTAAGAATAGTTACTTGAGGCCACAATTGTTTACTAAAAATTATTATTATTAGTTACTTGAAACCATATGATTGTGTGCAAATCAATTACAATTATTTCATAGAAATAATTACTTGAAACCCTATAATAATTAGTATTAGATAGGAATACTTGATATCATATAACTGTGTGCAAATTATTTATATCAAGAATAGTTACTTGAAACTATACTTGTTTACTAAAGGTTATTATTAGTTAATTGAAACCATATAATTGCTGACAAATTATTGGTGTTAGATAAGAATAATTTGAACCATATAAATGTGTGCAAACAAAGCACTATTTTTAAATAGAAATAGTTATTTTAAACCATATAATTGTGTATAAACTATTAAATCCCAGGTTATTCCCAAGTCTATTAAGTACGATTTATGATAAAAAAAATCCTTTGAGCATGAATGTTAAAATCAAAATTAATATTTGCATGCTAATAAAATCTTGAAGATTTATACAGAATAAATGAAAGATGAGTTATTGTTAAAATTTGGGGGTCGTGAAAAGTAAAATCAAATGTAGATATTACTTTTTGGGTCGGATTTCCATTATAGA